>PPHJ01000065.1:0-13751 GCA_002991585.1 Ilyonectria mors-panacis
TTTATCATACTCTATAATTAGTGACAGTTAAAGCTGCATAGGGTCTTCTCGTCTAACTAGAGGTAAACTGTATCTGCACAGCTATTCCAATTTCACTGGTCAATCATAGAGACAGCTGTTGTATCGTTACATCATTCATGCAAGACCGCATTTAACGGCCAAGGCATTTCGCTACCTTAGGACCCTCACGTTAAGGCCGCCTTTAACCGGGGTTTCCGTCTACATCAGATATTAGTATATCCAATTATATCTGTTAACCAGCCGGCACCGGGCAGACATCACACTCTATACTTAGATTTTTAATCTTTCAGCAAAGTGCTGTGTTTTAATTAAACAGTCGTACAACACTATTTCATGCTTCTTCCTCTTTACTTGATATTAATCAAGAATAATGAGCTCTCCTTATCCCGAAGTTACGGTAGTCAATTTGCCGAGTTCCTTTATGATTGTTAGCTCATTTACGCCTTCGTATTCTCTACTAGCTTACTTGTTTCAGATTCTAGGTACGGTTACTTTTCATTTATATACATATATATATAAATATATTACTATTTTTCCAGTACATTTTTCACTTAAAATGTCGTCCTTAGTAATAAAGATTATCTCATCGTTTAAATCTTTAGATAATATAAACTTAGAGGCCGTTACTTAATTACATCCATAAGCTTTAGGCGGAAAATTTTCTTTTAGTTACTCATGTCACCATTATCGCTTGAGTTAAATTTTGGCAGTTTTGCATGCGTGCATATTTTTAAGGCTTCGTAAGAAGTACACATAAAAAATCAGCATGCCCACACATAATTTCATTTAAAAAAATAAAAATCATAATTTAGCTCAACGTTCTGCTACCCCATTTAATTATAATAAATTTATTATTATAAATTATCATGGACAAGGTTTCGGTATATTGTTTAGATCCGGTAAATTTTCGATGCTTTTTAAAACTTAACAAGCGCTCTGTTACGAGGTCATAAAATTATGGCTGCTTCTAAGCCTATCTCCTTGTCGACTTTAATAAAAACCTTCTTAATTTCACTCAACAAATAATTTAGGAACCTTAACTCTTGTTCTGGGCTGTTTCCCTTTTGACATACAACCTTATCATTCTATGTCTGATAATTTAAGATATATCTTTGCCATTCCGAGTCTGCATACTCACGGATAAAATCTTCATGATCCCCCCATTTGTACAAAATAAAACATTTAATGTCTTGTCTGAGATTAAATTCTGTACCTGCTAAGATATTATACTTAAATTGCCTACTATTATAGGTTTCGCAGAAAACCAGCTATCCTGGTCAGTATTGTCTTTCACTACACCTACCATAATTCTTCCGAGATTTATGCTACAATCATCGGTTCGGACTTTTATAATCCTGATTATGGTAAAATCACCAGGCTTCGGGTCTAACTTTAGACACTTTACGTTATTTTAACGCTCGGTTTAACTACGTCTATTCTCGCATCTAATGTTAACTTGGTGACCCATTATGCAAAAGGTACGTTCTAACTTTTTTAATTTTCCGAACTGCTTATAAAATCACTATTTTTCTTTTAGTTCCCTCACGGTACTTTTCACTATCGCTTATATATTATATTTAGCCTTTGAGGAAGGTTCCCCATTTAGTTTAAACAGTTTATTAACCATTTTACTTTTTAGGCTTATCTATTTTAGCTCACGCTAATCATAGAATCTCTTTTGATTTCTTTTCCTAAAGTTACTAAGATATTTCAATTCACTTCGTTTATTATTTAATTTCTCTTAGAGTTGATATATATCATATACATGTATATAAATAATTCTCTTTAATATATAGCTTAAATTCTATAATAATTTCTTTCCATACTTGTATAAATTATATAAACATCATTAATGCTTAATTTATATAATTATAATTTATATATCAAGTATAAATAGTATAAAAATATTTTGTTATTTTTATAATATATTATATTTTTATTTCTTTTTGGCTTTTCTTTTTCCGTATAGAAAAATTCACGCCTGTGTATGCATGTATGTTTACACATACAGAAACTATACACTTATTTATTCAAATTAATGAATCTTATTGCCTTATAAGGCTATTATGATAGTATTATTTTGCTAGCTATATTTTTTATATGTGCTATGAAATAAAGCTATTAAAAAAATCAGCACACAAAAGTACATCAACATAATATTTAACTATCCTCAAAATTTCATTTTGATTCAAAGTTTATCTCTAATAATTCTAAGTATCGGATTATCATGATTCGAACATAACTAGTCTTCGTCCCAAACGAAGTGCCTACCCAAGCCGGCCCTAATCCGTAATATACAAATATATATTTGAGGCTGGTGAAACATATAGAAGCAATGCATATAGACGTGCTTCTATGAAATACTGCTAGTCAGCCACCCTTAGAATCAGTTATACCTACCAATAAGCAGCAAAGCAGCCTTAGCTTTAACAAGAGTACTTGGACTTGAACCAAGAATTTGAAGGTTGAAGCTTCCTATTTTGCCAATTAAACTACACTCTTCAGAGAATATCCGATTTGAACGGATGTGGTTAGAATATAACCTAATAAGACTCAAGCTTACCGCCTTAAACCGCTCGGCCAATTCTCTTTATCAATATTTAGCTTGCTTCGTAATTTAGGTGAGCTAAAGCTATATGTGTGTGTTTATTTATAAATAGTTTAGTTTGATATGTAAGCTGTCAATCTATGTATATGTAAACATGTTTTTACACAATACATATTCTATAGAGGCAAAGTATGCTTCGCTAAGCTAATAGTATATTTTCATAATAATATGTTCACCAATTCATGATAATTCCTCAGCGGATCGAACGCTGATATCATTCTTATCAAAAATGCACTCTACCATTTAAGTTAAGGAAATCTTATTTACACATATATACTTATAATATTTATATACGTGCTATGAAATAAAGCTACTAAAAAAAAATCTTAAGTAATTAATTATTTATCTTTTAAAGTAATAAGATGCGTGCATACTTTTTTCTACACAGAAAATGTGTGCTAGCGTTAGCTAAAACATAACATTATTTTTATTAATGTGAAGAGTTTTAGCTTGCGCAGCCAGTATTTTAGTGCTAGAAATATTTAAATAATTAGCTGTTTATTTGTGCTTATGTATGCATGTTTACACACGCAAGCCAGAAGAAAAAATGTACTTTATCTATTTAAGATAATAATGTTGAAAAATGAAGGATTTGAACCTTCAACTTATTGTGTGTAAAACAATCGCTCTACCATTGAACTAATTTTTCTTTTTTCACCTTTAATTGTTATTATTATAGCCCCCACCATTGCTAATAGTAATATAAAACTTGCCATAAATATTCACATATTATAACTTGTATATAATATGTTACCGATAGCCGAAATATGACTAGTTTCTGCCATATTTCCATCTCAATTACTACTTGAAACGAACATAACGTTTGCATTATTTATATTTGTATTTTTATTTATATAATTTACTACATCAGTGTACTTATTTCAAGGCAAGTAGTAAATTATTGTATTTAATTTATTACTGTAATTATTTAATATTGCCATATAATATGGTAATAATTGGAATAATGTGAAATTAGTTAATAATGTTATAAATAACCCTAAAGGGATACTATTTTTATTATTACTTTGTAATTCACTAGTTCTAATATTTATTAACATTAATATGAACAAGAATAATATTGATACTGCTCCGATATAGACTATTAGATAAGATAGACCAATGAAAGTCAAACCTAATAATATTAAATATACAGCTATGCTTGCAAATAATCCAATTAAGAATATAATTGAGATTATAGGGTTTTTATTTATTATTATTGCTATACCGCACAATAAAGCCATTATGCTTATTAGATCCAAAGAACCGGTTAAATAACCATTAGAGAAAATCTCATAAACTGTCACGAGTTGATCCATTATTTATTTTATTTTACCCTTAAAGGTTTTCTTTTAAAAATAGGATATATTTCTTTGATATATAGCTATGTATTTATCACTATAAATATAAATATATTACATATATGTGCGAAGCCTCCTATAACTTTCAGGCTAGTGTGTAAACGTAAACATACATGCATACACAGGCGCTATGCTTTTATTATAAGGGTAAAAGCATGTACACTGATTTTATTATGTGTACTGCATGCATACATATACATGCATGCTTATATGAAGCAGGCAGCCCTGAAAATACGCACCCTGGATGTATAAATACCTCTACATGTATGCTCTATCAACCAGATATCTAAAGTTAATTAGCCGGTATTATAATAAGTAATAATCTTAAATATGTAACATTATAATTATGATAAAGTTAAAATACGGTTAGTCAGGATCGAACTGACGCAAATCGAGTGGAAATCGACAAGTCTACCAATTAACCTATAACCGCTGTTATCGCAGTACTTGCAGGATAAAGTTTTAATAATATTGTAAAATGTTAAGCTTGCTTTTCGTGCTTATTTTTTATTTTTATTATTCTTTCTTTTTCTTCTGGCGAAGTACGCATATATATTTTTTGTACAATAACTTATATTAAGAAACCTCAATAGTACATAGACACATATAAGAATAATCAAACTACGTCCACAAAATGTCAGTATAATATTCCAGCTTCATAACCAACATGATGATGATCTGTTAAATGATATGAACTTATTCTTCATAAAGCTACTGCTAAAAAGATTGTACCTATAATAACATGGAATCCGTGGAATCCTGTACCAAAGAAAAAACATGTTCCAAATACACCGTCACTGATAGTAAATGAAGAAACACTATATTCTACTCCTTGAAAGAAAGTAAATATTAGAGCTAATAAAACTGTAAATATAGATCCGTATAAAGCTCCTTTTCTGTCACCTTTTATTAAAGCATGATGTGCGTAAGTAACTGTAGCCCCACTTGATAATAAAATTACTGTATTAAGTAATGGTAATTCAAATGGATTTACAGGGTCTATACCCATAGGTGGTCATTGTGCACCTAATTCTACGGTAGGTGTTAAAGCACTATGGAAGAATGCTCAGAATATAGCTACAAAGAATAAACCTTCTGATACTATAAACAAGATTACACCTAAATTTAACCCTTTTTGCACGGCTAAAGTGTGATTTCCTAAATATGTACCTTCAGATACTATGTCTCTAAATCATAAAGACATTGAAGCTACTAAAGAGAAAAGTGAGAAATAGAATATTATATAACTATTACTAAAAGAATGCATAGATAAGGCCGCGTTTACTGTTAAAGCAAATAAAGATATGCTTGTATAAAAAGGCCATGGTGAAGGAGACACTAAATGGAACGGATGATCTTGAAAATTACTTCTTACCAAATTGGTCATAGATATTATGTTTTATTTTATAGCTTTACACAGCATATTTTAAGCCTCTAAGGTGAATCGAACATCTATCATAATATTAACAGTATTATGCTCTACCGTTGAGCTATAGAAGCATTTTATATGATCGTTCTACTTATAGTTTATCTTATATAAGACGGCTTCTTATATCCATCCATATTTAGACATAAGTAGAACAGGTTGATATACACACGGAAAAGAGGTGAATCGAACACCTAAATGTAAAAACATAATACATAGCAAGTATCTTACCCTACCATTGGAAACTTTTCCCTACACCGAATTAGATCAGAATCGAACCGACATCTACTTCCGTGACAGGGAAGTCCTTTACCTATTTAAGTTACTAATTCTAGGAGACAAGAGATTCGAACTCTTAAAAGCTATAGCTATTGAGTTTACAGCTCAACCCTTCTTACCAATAAAGGAACCCTCCTTTATATAATATGTGCTTTAGCTTTGCTTCAGTATTTCATAGAAATTCTATGAAGTGCACATATATATGCTTGTCATGTAAAATAACCCACCACATATATAGCTATACTTTACACATAAACTAGGCATTCATATACTATATGTTTTTATTATGGTTAAAATTAATTAATCCCGTGCAACTTCCACTACACGAACCGTATTTCGACTTAACACTAATTAGAGCCACGCATACGAAGATTCCCAATAAAAGAATATATAAAACTTACTTGTTTTTTTTACTTATTACTAAGAAAGCAAACTTATTGCGCATGCTCCTTTCAGCATGTGACGAGTGGTTAGTACCAATCCAAGGTCTATTCACCGTGACATGGTGATTCACGATTACTAGTAATTACTTATTCATATAGTCGAATTTCAGACTATAATCCTTAAAATTTATATCCTATTTTTTGAGATTAGCTTAAATTCACATTTTTGCATCTCTTTGTTTAGGTATATGTGGCACGTCTATAGCCCACAATATCAAGGCCATGATGACTTGTCTTTGTCCCCTTTCTCTTTCCAAATTTTCAGGATCGAATGCTTTATCGTAATAGCTGTATTAAGCTTACAAAAATAAAGCCAGGGATTACGTTAATTTCATGGAAACCACAGTTTCACAACATTAACTGGAAACAGCCGTGCAACTCCTGTAATAAAATTATTCAAATTGTGGTAAGGTTTTTCGTGGATCATCGAATTAAACAACATACTTCACTACTGGTGTCAGAAACGGTCTAGTGATTTCAGTTCCTGCGTTGCCACATTACTCTTGAGGTGAAATGCTTACACTTTCATTTATAGACCAAATAATTTTTAATATTTATAATTTTTTGCAAAGCTGCCAATTCAGGCGCTTCTATAATCTATAAACATTAAATTTAGATCTGACCTATGGCATTCATCATTTACTGCAAAGACTACTTGGGTATCTAATCCTGTTTGTTCTCTGTGCCTTCGTCCTTCAACGTCAGTTTCTACATAGAGGGCTGCCTTCGCCTTTACAGAGTCCCTTTGGTATCACGAAATTTCATCTCTCCTCCTCAAGTACTGCCCTCTTACATAAAACTCTAGTCAAGTACTAACATTATAGAAGATATATTGACCGTCTGGGTACCCTTTAAACCTAATTAAGATGAATAACACTAGTCTCTTACGTATTACCGCGACTGCTGGCACGCAATTAGTCAAGACACGATATATATACTGTCATTATCAATATATAAACAAAGCTTCATTCAATTCTAATAGAATTTTATAAAAATAGAAATATTAATTACTATTAATTATAAAACTTGCCACTTCTCCAAGTTGCCAGTTCAGCCGTTAGGCCATTGACCAAGATTCCTCACTGCTGTACTAACTTGCATTGGGGTTTTTTCAGACCCAATGTGGTCGATCAACCTTTCAGCTTCGACTACGAGAGTCTAAGGCTAGTTAAGTCATCACCTTAACTACTACCTATCTCGAAGATATTTATTATCCTCTTAAAGCGGAAACATAAAGAAGGGGTAGGGACGATTTATAAATCATCCGATTTGTTTCTTTTCATCCCTCTTATTCCTTTATTTATTATGAAGGATTTACCTTCACTTTAAGGCCGGCGAAGAATATCATTATACTCACCTGTACACCACTTTTTAATTATATATGCCTTATATTTACATATAGGGTAAGTACAATTAAAACGTACGATTAGCATGTGTCAAGCACTTGGACAGCATTCAATCAGAGCCATCACCAAACTCAACTTTTATTTTTGTCGATATAGAACTATCCTATATCTCTTATCGATCTAATTTAATTAAGCACTTACTTGTGCCTAGTAATAAGGATAATTTAAGCTACATAATGTTAAAATGGCTAAATAACTCATTGGTCCATAAAAATACTATAATTTTTTACCGCTATATTTTATAACTATATTTTTTTATATGCTATGAAATAAAGCTATTAAAAAAATAAGCATGAATACACAAATGTGCTATGGAATATAGCACTACTCTTTTATGAGATATATATATTGCGTATTTAATTATATAAATAATTTTATATTATTTTCTCTTTACGTTATTATATAACTTGAGTTAATTCCTTTTGAATTAATAGGATTTTTATTATTATTGTTCCCTAACTTTCCTAAATATTATCACTTATAAAATGCATATATGTGCATGCTTATATGAAGCGCGTATATGTCTATGTATAGTCTCCTCAAAATAAGGTATGTTTTACCAAGACATACTTAGCTGAAATACAGCTAGCTAACATTTTTATTAATGTAAATCTAAACCATCTTTTATATATGAAGAAGATAACACTACAAACACTTGTGCTTGAATAAATGCTATTGCTAATTCTAAACCTGAGAAAGCTATAATAAATAATAAAGGTATTAATCCTAAAATAAAGAATATAAATCCTGAATTCATTATATTATAGACAAAACCACTTAATATACTTAATAGCATATGTCCCGCAGTTATATTAGCTGCTAATCTTAAACCTAATGACACATTTCTAGCTAAATATGAAATAAATTCAATAGTAACTAATAATGGTAAAAGAGCTAAAGGACAACCGGCTGGTACTAATAGTGAAAAGAATTTTAAACCATGTTTTTGGAATCCTAAAATAGTTGCACCTAACACTATTGTGAAACTAAGAGCAAATGTTAATGCAAAATGACTTGTTGAAGCAAAACTGTAGGGTACCATTCCTATTAAATTATTCATTAATATAATATATAAATAATGTATATATAAATGGGAAATAGATTTGACCGTTTTTTAGGTTTATTTGGTTTGTAACTATACTATGTATAGTAACATATAAAGATTCTTGGGCTATAGATCAGTTATTACTAACCAATTTGTTATAATTAGTTGAAACTATACTTAAAGTTAATATAATTAAAGCTCCTATTGTTAAATAGAATCCTATGTTAGTTAAAGATAAATGTAAGTTACCGCCTAAAACTTCTAAATTTAATATATCTCTTATTTCAAATTGATCTAAGGGACTTCTTATTACTGTGAATAAATTCTGTGTTTCTGTGAAAAACATCTAGTAGTAATATTACTACTATTATATATAAATCTTAAAATAGCTAATTATTTGCAAAAAATATATATAGACTTAACCTAACTTAACTCTAGCTTGCTGCCAATTTTTTTTAATGGCCTTATTACATAACATATATAAAAAAAATATAGCTAAGCAAGCTAAGCAGTTTTTTATAATATTATATATATATTTTACTGGTTAAGAAAGTTATTTCTTAAATAATATAGATTTATCTGTAGCGTATTATATTTTATTAATAAACATACGTGATAAAAATAAACGTACTATTCTTGGTAATATGTATTTAGATAATACATATAAAATAACTACTATTATTGCAAAAGCAAATATTATTTCATTCATATAATAAAATGGTACTAATTGAGGCATATTTATTTTTGTTAAATTTGATTATAATACGTGCTCTCTGCATCACTCGTAGGGAAAATAAAAAGTATATATATATTTTATATATTTATATACTATATATTAAACTATTCATAGAATAATCTAATACGTTTAATATTAAAGAAGGGTATATACCAAATACAATAGTAAATAATACTAATATAAATAGTAAAATAAATTCTCTTTTGTTTACATCATATATACTTTCTTCTATAAATTTAGTGAAAGAACCACCAAAAGATATTCTGTTAAACATATATATAGTATATGCAGCAGAGAATACTACAGAAGAACAAGCGAAAGCCCCTAATACCGGTAATCTTTCTATTATACTATAAAGTGACATAAATTCTCCTAGGAAATTTAAAGTTAATGGAGCACCACAATTACCTAAGGCAAGTATAAAGAATAGTATTACAAATATAGGCATTAGTTGAGTAACTCCTCTATAGAAATATATTAATCTAGTTCCTGTTCTATCATATAATACTCCACCTGCACATATAAATAAACCACTAGATACAAATCCATGAGCTAATCCTAATATTATACTTCCTTCTAATCCTTGTATAGTATTACTAAATATTCCTATTAAATAAACTGAGGCATGACAAACTGAACTGTATGCTATTAATTCTTTTACATCTGTTGTTCTTAATGTACTAAAACTGGCGTATATGATAGTAATAACAGCTATAGTAAATATAACAAAAGTATAATCTAAAGAAGCTTTAGGTAATATAGGTAATATTAATCTAAATATACCATATAAACTTAATTTTAATACAATAGCCGCTAATACTATACTTCCTCCTAATGGAGATTCAACGTGAGCTTTTAATAATCAATTATTTAAAAATATTGTAGGTGTTTTTACTGCAAATGCTATAAATATTCCTATAAATAAAAATATTTTGAGTTTTATATTCTACATTTAATTTAAATAAAGTATCAAAATCTGTACTACCCATTATAGAAGATATGCTTAATATAGATAACAATAAAAATAAAGAACCTCATAATGTATATAAGAATAAATAATAACTAGCACTTACTTTATTATCTGATCCGTATAAACCTATTAATATAAATAATGGGGGGTAGTATACTTTCAAAGAAAATATAGAATAACATTATATCTAATGCCATAAAAACTACTAATAATAAAGATTCTAATAATAACATTATTATTAAATAAGATTTTACATTTTCTTTTATAGAATCTCAATTAGATAATAAGGCTATAGGCATTATTATTGTAGTTAATAATATAAATATATTGAGTATACCATCTACACCTAAATAAATATCAAATAATTGAACATTATAATGCTCTTGTACGTACTGGAATTGATTAGTACTATTATTAAATAAAATAAATATCACTAATGATATAATTAAAATTATTATACTACTTGTTAATGCTATAGTTTTAGCATATAGCTCTGAATTTTTTTATATACGAGCCTATACTAGCGACAATTAATGTCCCTAATACGGGTATTGTTATTAAAGATGATAATAACATTTATATTAAATATGTGCATGCTTTGCCAGCAGACATTAAAAAATAATTGTCACCTATGGTATTGCGTGTCATGGCTTTAAGAATAATCTTTTTATGTTAATTGTAATGTGCTGCTCTTTTATTTTTTCTGTATAGAAAAACACAGAAATACAGAAATGCGGATTTTTATGTGTGTGCTTCTTACGAAGCCTTAAAAAAAATATGCACCCTAGCTCTTATTTTCCCTTAGGGAAAAATACAGCATACACACAGCTGCTCCTTATCGATAATTATACCTAAAGCTAAATATAATTTTTAGTCTAGCGTGCTCCTATTAAGCACATATTAAATACTAGTGCGGCTAGCTGCTATACTAGAGATATTGTAGATTTGAACTACAATTGTGATGGCCGTAACCATCAAGTTTTACCATTAAAACTAATATCCCTTACTAAGTTATTTTTAAACTTATTTTTATTACTGCTATCCACTCAACGTGTATACGATATACTAGTATAATTAAAACATATTACATTAACTACAGGCATTCACCAAATATATATATAATAAACAACCGCTATAACACTATACAATGCCGAATAAATCGTATAAGGTAATAAAACAGCCTCAACAGCAGAAGACATTAGTTGATCAAAACGTATTCGTGTAGGCGAATGAAGCTGCCTAACTCATATTAAACACAAATACAATTATTGAACTTTTTATACCATAAAGTTATACTAGATAAAAATCCTTCTATAGCCGAACTAGTTAGAAAATTTCTCTTTTAATTTCAAATATTCTAAAGATGTAATTCATTTATATCAAAAATTAAGCATATATATAATTAATAATCAAATCAATAAATATAATATCCAATTGTAATAAATAACTACCTAAGAATAAAATACTAGTAAATATACACATTAAAACAATACTGGCATAATTCAGCTAAAAAAAAGAAGAATACAAAATACACAGCGGCGCTGTCTGTCATAAATCCGACTAACTAGTTTCAGATTCAGCCTGCGGGCCAAAATCCAAATCGGGGCGTATGGTAGGTTTCTGCATACAGTAACCTATTTAATAGAAAATATATAGTATACAGAAAAGAGCGTAAGCCTAATCAACCTCCACTCCTTTTTGCAATTGAACGTTTATATTGTTAAATTTAAGACTAGTTTGTTATCAGAATATACTCATCAATTTCAATCCCAAAAACAAGAAACAATTAAACACTAAATTGTAAACATTAATTAACTGAAGACTGTACTTAACTTAAAGATCCTCACACGAAAAGCAATCTATTCCATGTAATAGCACTTTTCACCCACTAATAAAATTCCATAATGTTAGCTAATCCTGAAAGCAAGCTACATACCTAACACACCCCCCTCATCACCCCCCTCAACCATCCCCTACCACACCTCCACAAGATAACACCAGGCCCACAAGGAAGACAGCCCACTCACCACACCTTAGTCAAACCGCGAACACTACCTCCGCTCAACTATACGGCCTCCCTCAACACACACAGCCAATCCCCCACCATATCCTACCCCACTTACGCCCGTGTTCCAGGCCGCGGACATTATTCTTTTTAATATAGTGTTTAAAGCATCCGCAATAGGCTGTTGTAATTTAAAACTCATTATACCTACCTGCATAGACCTAATCTCTCTCTGCAACTCTTGCCATCAGTTTTTCCTTTTCGCGGACTCGTTACATAGCGCTACCTATAACTAAAGCACAAAAAAGGATAACATTATATTAATTAGATTTACTATAATTGAAAATAATCGTTTAGATTAGAATAATTTTCATCTTTTTCTTCCTCTATATATATATTTTTTTTCTTACATCTCAATCATTATATGTAGGCCTCTCATACCTCGGTTAGCAATTACCTTCACTTTCTAATAATTATAAAAATAAATGAGCATGAATTACTACCTTAAAATAAAAGACCAATACAATATAATTTAAATATTAATCTTAAATAAATAAATAATCCGATAATATGCACTGTAAAATATTTATTTTATATTTTTATATTTACTTGGATTGCTTAGGCTTGCTTGCTTTAGAACAAAAGATAATTATAGTAATGATAAAATAAAATAATATTTATTATAATAACTTAACAGTGTATTTAATAAGAAAAATAAAAACCTAGCCCATTATACTAAACGCTTCATAATGAAAATACAGCAAGCTAATAAAATTAAGCATAATCATTATTATTGAAAAGGGAGCAAAAATTTAGCCAAACAAATAAGTAGAGGATTTTATTTTACTTACAATAAAAAAAAAAAAAAATAATAATTATTTTATATCTCTATATCCAATCTTAGAGATCGAACTCAAGAGTCTTAATTATTAGAAGTGATTCTGCTCTTGGCCATTGAGCTAATGAGAGCTATATATACATTAACCTACCTACCCATACCGTTCATAACATTAACTTTCCTTCTCCTATCACTACTCTTTCTCTACCTGCCTGATCGGCCAGCTCTATTTACTTATATAGATACATGACCAGGCCTACATCGTATGTGCTAGCTTAAAAAGCTATGGTCTTTACATATATATATGCTATTTTAAAATTTAAATCTGATGAACGGTGCGTCATGCAGTGTGTTACACACGGCAGAGCAGCCTAAAAAGTACAATTTTTTTTTGCCTCCCAGCATTATAATCATTCAACCACCATTCCAGCTTCCTGTAAACGCTAAACCTCTTACCAAATCCGCCCATCAGGCGGTTTATGTGGCTGCATAAATCGCTCCACTCTCCTAACAACCCTACTGCCTCAACATCCCTATTTAATTAGCCTTAGTACGGTCATATTAGAATCCTGACGTCAATCAAGGATTTCTAGAGGCTCACTTTTCCTTCTACTAA
>PPHJ01000066.1:0-14621 GCA_002991585.1 Ilyonectria mors-panacis
ACTGCTTCGAAGCGCTGTATTTATATGTGATGCAAGCAACCATTACCTTTAGATTTTCTTTAATAGTATTTACATTAGGTAAATATGCGCTATTTAAAATACTAAACATATTTTTAATATAATTATCTCTTTTTTTTTCTCATTTTTATGCTAAAGCATTAGTAACAAAGATCTGTATTATATGCAACAGATTTTTAAATTAATTAATATAATATTCTATAATTCTGTTCCTATATTTTATTAAGTATAGTTACTTAATAAGGTAAAATATTGAATTATTAAATTTATATTGATTAAGAGAATATAGATAAAATGATATTTCTTAATAATCTTCAGATGTTTTTTGTTGCAGTATTATTAAGAAATGATATACCTAAACTTTTTTTAATAAAGATTTTTGGAATTTTATAAATTTTATTTAACATATTGGTGTGATTTGATATTTTAGATAAATTTCTTTTTTTACCATTATACATCATTTATAAAATACTCGCGGATCTGCTAGCTGCATATTTAATCGTTTAATTTACATAGTATATAAATTTTTTATGTCATAATTATTTCTATACTAATAAAATAAACGTTATAGCTATCTAATCTTTTAACTTTATTTTTTGTCTTATTTTTAAGTATTTTTTTTTTAATAGCATTTTATTCTCCTATTTATAGTATATTCAAGTAATTATGTGTCTTAACTATTAGATATTTGTTAATTTCTGCATTACTTTATCATGCTATTTCTTCTTCTTAACAGATTTGTCTTCTTTAAGTAATATATTTAGACTCCTGTGTAATTTATTTCTTTAAAATATATAATAAACTAACCTTTTATTATTTTTATTAATATTTATAATCATTAAACCGGTATATTTTTTATGTGTTTTTATTAAAAGAATATATAGTTATTTTTCTGCATTCTTTAGAAAAGAAGGTAAATATTTGGTCATTTCCCACATCTCCTAATTTTCTTTTTTTAAAGTATTGTTTTAGAATTTTTTGCTTAAATTAATTATTAAATTGTAAGCGCTAACGCGCATAATTTTGTATTATTATTTATGTGCATGATATTTGATTCATATGTAAGCTATATATTATTTGTTTTATTTTTTTTTTATATATATATAAGTAAAAATGTTGGGTGTTTAAAAAGGATTATTGTTTATTGCATATATAACTCACCTTTTATAGTCGTCGTTGAACGATTCTTATTATCTTATAATTTATGCTAAAGATAAATTTCGCTTCAAATTTACCTAATAGCTTTGCGCACAGTAATTTTTGAAATTTACCAATTTATTTATTAATTATTCCTATTTATTGTGCTTGCTTTATTTCATAGAGGACGGCATATTAAATAACGCACGTACTATACTTTTTTTATTATAGTAAAAAATTAGCAATGCATGCTTATACAGTTCCATGAAGATTTTTTTTTTTTGTTTGTTTTTTTTTTTTTTTTTTTTTTTTTTTTTTTTTTTTTTTTTATACAAATATTGTATGTATGCATACAACATAGAATAAGATATTAAAGGACACATACGATCCCTAGCGGTAGCTTTCCAATAATCCCAAGATCTTTCCTTGTTGCATCTTGTGATCTCTATGGCCCTGCTGTACGCACGTAAGATTTGTTGAATAAT
Source organism: Ilyonectria mors-panacis (assembly GCA_002991585.1). Taxonomy (NCBI): domain Eukaryota; kingdom Fungi; phylum Ascomycota; class Sordariomycetes; order Hypocreales; family Nectriaceae; genus Ilyonectria; species Ilyonectria mors-panacis. The sequence goes on from PPHJ01000066.1 coordinate 1,641, forward strand.
CAAACAGAAGGCAAGATTAGCGCGTTGAGCTTATTTAGATTATTTTAAACATACTATATATTAAAATAATAGTTAAAACATTCAGTCATAAGTACTAATGTTTTTAATTCTCTCTATTTCTATATAGTCGAAAATCCTACCTTTTTTTAAACTTATATATACACATAATGTACAGTATACAATAATTTTATATGATTTAAAAATAGTTCCTACGCTTAAATCGCACACAGAATAATTTTTAAGAATTATTAGACACTTATACCTGTTTACTCTTTACAGGTGTCTGTGCCCCACATAAACTGTCCCTATGATAGTTCCTTACCAAACTGGGGTTCTCTATGATTCATAAAAATAAGCTGCAACTGAGGTTGATTTAACGTAAATGATTTTTTTATAGCCATAAGCGCTATAAACATGCTCATAATCCTAAACCATTCATTTCGATATTGAGAAAGAAAATAAAGATTCTCATTGTCATTAGTCAATTACCTTTATAATCCTGAAATTGTTTATCATACTCTATAATTAGTTGACAGTAAAGCTGCATAAGGTGTCTAACTAGAGGGTAAACTGTATGCTGCAAGCTATTCCTAATTTCACCTTTTGAGTCAATCATAGAGACAGGGCTGTTGATACTGTCGTTAACTATTCATTATCGCAAGAACCGCATCTAACGGCAAGGCTGCTACCGTTAGGACCTCAAACGTTATAGGCCGCCTTAACCGGGTTTCCGTCTACATCAGATATTAAGTATATCCAGATTATATCTGTTAAACCAGCGGCACCGTGCAGACATAACTCTTAATACTTAGAATTTTAATCTTTCAGCAAGTGCTGTGTTTTATTAAAACATGTCGTACAACACTATTTCATGCTTCTTCCTCTTTTTACTTGATATTAATCAAATAATGAGCTCTTCCTTATCCGAAAGTTACGAGGGGTAGTCATATTTGCGGATTTCTTTATGAAGTTGTTAGCTCATTTACGCCTTCGTATTCTCTTACTAGCTTATGACTTGTTTCAGATTCTAGGCTACGGTTACTTCTTTCATTTATATACATATAGTATATAATATATACTTGCTATTTTTCCAAGTACATTTTTCAACTTAAAATGTCGTCTTAGTAATATAAGATTAATCTCATCGTTTAAATCTTTAGATAATATAAACTTAGAGGCCGTTACTTAATTACATCCATAACTTTAGGGCGGAAAATTTCTTTTAGTTACTCATGTCACCATTATCCGCTTGAGTTAAATTTGGCAGTTTTGCATGCGTGCTATATTTTAAGGTTCGTAAGAGTACACATAAAAAATCAGCATGCAGCACATAATTCATTTAAAAAAATAAAATCATAATAGCTCAACGTTCTGCTATACCATTTAATTATATAAATTTATTATTTAAATTATCATGGAGCAAAGGTTCGGTATATTGTTTAGTAATTCCGGTAAATTTTCGATGCTTTTAAAACTTACAAGCGCTCTGTTACGAGGTCATAAAATTAATGGCTGCTCTAAGCCTATCTCCTCTGTCGACTTTAATAAAAACCTTCTTATTTCACTCACAAATAATTTAGGAACCTTAACTCTTGTTCTGGGCGTGTTTACCTTTTGACATACAACCCTATCTATTCTATGTCTGATAATTTAAGATATACGTCTGGCCATTGCCGAGTCGCTGCATACTCCAACGGATAAAATCTTCATGATCCCCCAATTTGTACAAAATAAAACATTTAATGTCTTGTCTGAGATTAAATTCTGTACCTGCTAAAGATATTATACTTAAATTGCCTACTATTATAGGTTTCGCAAGAAAACCAGCTATCCTGGTCAGTATTGTCTTTCACTACACTACCATATTCTTCCGAGATTTATGCTACAATCATCGGTTCGGACTTTTATAATCCTGATTATGGTAAAATCACCAGGCTTCGGTCTAACTTTAGACACTTTACGTTTATTTTAACGCTCGGTTAACTACGTCTATTCTCGCATCAATGTTAACTTGGTGACCATTATGCAAAAGGTACGTTCTAACTTTTTTAATTTTCCGAACTGCTTATAAAATCACTATTTTTCTTTTAGTTTCCCTCACGGTACTTTTCACTATCGCTTATATATTATATTTAGCCTTTGAGGAAGGTTCCCATTTAGTTTAAACAGTTTTATTAACCATTTTACTTTTTAGGCTTATCTATTTAGCTCACGCTAATCATAGAATCTCTTTTGATTTCTTTTTCCTAAAGTTACTAAGATATTTCAATTCACTTCGTTTATTATTTAATTTCTCTTAGAGTTGATATATATCATATACATGTATATAAATAATTCTCTTTAATATATAGCTTAAATTCTATAATAATTTCTTTCCATACTTGTATAAATTATATAAACATCATTAATGCTTAATTTATATAATTATAATTTATATATCAAGTATAAATAGTATAAAAATATTTTGTTATTTTTATAATATATTATATTTTTATTTCTTTTTGGCTTTTCTTTTTCCGTATAGAAAAATTCACGCCTGTGTATGCATGTATGTTTACACATACAGAAACTATACACTTATTTATTCAAATTAATGAATCTTATTGCCTTATAAGGCTATTATGATAGTATTATTTTGCTAGCTATATTTTTTATATGTGCTATGAAATAAAGCTATTAAAAAAATCAGCACACAAAAGTACATCAACATAATATTTAACTATCCTCAAATTTCATTTTTGATTCAAAGTTTATCTCTAATAATTCTAAGTATCGGATTATCATGATTCGAACATAACTAGTCTTCGTCCCAAACGAAGTGCCTACCCAAGCCGGCCCTAATCCGTAATATACAAATATATATTTGAGGCTGGTGAAACATATAGAAGCAATGCATATAGACGTGCTTCTATGAAATACTGCTAGTCAGCCACCCTTAGAATCAGTTATACCTACCAATAAGCAGCAAAGCAGCCTTAGCTTTAACAAGAGTACTTGGACTTGAACCAAGAATTTGAAGGGTTGAAGCTTCCTATTTTGCCAATTAAACTACACTCTTCAGAGAATATCCGATTTGAACGGATGTGGTTAGAATATAACCTAATAAGACTCAAGCTTACCGCCTTAAACCGCTCGGCCAATTCTCTTTATCAAATATTTAGCTTGCTTCGTAATTTAGGTGAGCTAAAGCTATATGTGTGTGTTTATTTATAAATAGTTTTAGTTTGATATGTAAGCTGTCAATCTATGTATATGTAAACATGTTTTTACACAATACATATTCTATAGAGGCAAAGTATGCTTCGCTAAGCTAATAGTATATTTTCATAATAATATGTTCACGCAATTCATGATAATTCCTCAGCGGATCGAAACGCTGATATCATTCTTATCAAAAATGCACTCTACATTTAAGTTAAGGAATCTTATTTACACATATATACTTATAATATTTATATACGTGCTATGAAATAAGCTACTAAAAAAAATCTTAAGTAATTTAATTATTTATCTTTTAAAGTAATAAGATGCGTGCATACTTTTTTCTACACAGAAAATGTGTGCTAGCGTTAGCTAAAACATAACATTATTTTTATTAATGTGAAGAGTTTTTAGCTTGCGCAGCCAGTATTTTAGTGCTAGAAATATTTAAATAATTAGCTGTTTATTTGTGCTTATGTATGCATGTTTACACACGCAAGCCAGAAGAAAAATGTACTTTATCTATTTAAGATAATAATGTTGAAAAATGAAGGATTTGAACCTTCAACTTATTGTGTGTAAAACAATCGCTCTACCATTGAACTAATTTTTCTTTTTCACCTTTAATTGTTATTATTATAGCCCCACCATTGCTAATAGTAATATAAAAACTTGCCATAAAATATTCACATATTATAACTTGTATATAATATGTTTACCGATAGCCGAAATATGACTAGTTTCTGCCATATTTCCATCTCAATTACTACTTGAAACGAACATAACGTTTGCATTATTTATATTTGTATTTTTATTTATATAATTTACTACATCAGTGTACTTATTTCAAGGCAAGTAGTAAATTATTGTATTTAATTTATTACTGTAATTATTTAATATTGCCAATATAATATGGTAATAATTGGAATAATGTGAAATTAGTTAATAATGTTATAAATAACCCTAAAGGGATACTATTTTTATTATTACTTTGTAATTCACTAGTTCTAATATTTATTAACATTAATATGAACAAGAATAATATTGATACTGCTCCGATATAGACTATTAGATAAGATAGACCAATGAAAAGTCAAACCTAATAATATTAAATATACAGCTATGCTTGCAAATAATCCAATTAAGAATATAATTGAGATTATAGGGTTTTTTATTTATTATTATTGCTATACCGCACAATAAAGCCATTATGCTTATTAGATCCAAAGAACCGGTTAAATAACCATTAGAGAAAATCTCATAAACTGTCACGAGTTGATCCATTATTTATTTTATTTTACCCTTAAAGGTTTTCTTTTAAAAATAGGATATATTTCTTTGATATATAGCTATGTATTTATCACTATAAATATAAATATATTACATATATGTGCGAAGCCTCCTATAACTTTCAGGCTAGTGTGTAAACGTAAACATACATGCATACACAGGCGCTATGCTTTTATTATAAGGTAAAAGCATGTACACTGATTTTATTATGTGTACTGCATGCATACATATACATGCATGCTTATATGAAGCAGGCAGCCCTGAAAATACGCACCCTGGATGTATAAATACCTCTACATGTATGCTCTATCAACCAGATATCTAAAGTTAATTAGCCGGTATTATAATAAGTAATAATCTTAAATATGTAACATTATAATTATGATAAAGTTAAAATACGGTTAGTCAGGATCGAACTGACGCAAATCGAGTGGAAATCGACAAGTCTACCAATTAACCTATAACCGCTGTTATCGCAGTACTTGCAGGATAAAGTTTTAATAATATTGTAAAATGTTAAGCTTGCTTTTCGTGCTTATTTTTTATATTTTTATTATTCTTTCTTTTTCTTCTGGCGAAGTACGCATATATATTTTTGTACAATAACTTATATTAAGAACCTCAATAGTACATAGACACATATAAGAATAATCAAACTACGTCCACAAAATGTCAGTATAATATTCCAGCTTCATAACCAACATGATGATGATCTGTTAAATGATATGAACTTATTCTTCATAAAGCTACTGCTAAAAAGATTGTACCTATAATAACATGGAATCCGTGGAATCCTGTACCAAAGAAAAAACATGTTCCAAATACACCGTCACTGATAGTAAATGAAGAAACACTATATTCTACTCCTTGAAAGAAAGTAAATATTAGAGCTAATAAAACTGTAAATATAGATCCGTATAAAGCTCCTTTTCTGTCACCTTTTATTAAAGCATGATGTGCGTAAGTAACTGTAGCCCCACTTGATAATAAAAATTACTGTATTAAGTAATGGTAATTCAAATGGATTTACAGGGTCTATACCCATAGGTGGTCATTGTGCACCTAATTCTACGGTAGGTGTTAAAGCACTATGGAAGAATGCTCAGAATATAGCTACAAAGAATAAACCTTCTGATACTATAAACAAGATTACACCTAAAATTTAACCTTTTTGCACGGCTAAAGTGTGATTTCCTAAATATGTACCTTCAGATACTATGTCTCTAAATCATAAAGACATTGAAGCTACTAAAGAGAAAAGTGAGAAATAGAATATTATATAACTATTACTAAAAGAATGCATAGATAAGCCGCGTTTACTGTTAAAGCAAATAAAGATATGCTTGTATAAAAAGGCCATGGTGAAGGAGACACTAAATGGAACGGATGATCTTGAAAATTACTTCTTACCAAATTGGTCATAGATATTATGTTTTATTTTATAGCTTTACACAGCATATTTTAAGCCTCTAAGGTGAATCGAACATCTATCATAATATTAACAGTATTATGCTCTACCGTTGAGCTATAGAAGCATTTTATATGATCGTTCTACTTTATAGTTTATCTTATATAAGACGGCTTCTTATATCCATCCATATTTAGACATAAGTAGAACAGGTTGATATACACACGGAAAAGAGGTGAATCGAACACCTAAATGTAAAAAACATAATACATAGCAAGTATCTTACCCTACCATTGGAAACTTTTCCCTACACCGAATTAGATCAGAATCGAACCGACATCTACTTCCGTGACAGGGAAGTCCTTTACCTATTTAAGTTACTAATTCTAGGAGACAAGAGATTCGAACTCTTAAAAGCTATAGCTATTGAGTTTACAGCTCAACACCCTTCTTACCAATCTTGTCATGTAAAATAACCCACCACATATATAGCTATACTTTACACATAAACTAGGCATTCATATACTATATGTTTTTATTATGGTTAAAAATTAATTAATCCCGTGCAACTTCCACTACACGAACCGTATTTCGACTTAACACTAATTAGAGCCACGCATACGAAGATTCCCAATAAAAGAATATATAAAACTTACTTGTTTTTTTTTACTTATTACTAAGAAAGCAAACTTATTGCGCATGCTCCTTTCAGCATGTGACGAGTGGTTAGTACCAATCCAAGGTCTATTCACCGTGACATGGTGATTCACGATTACTAGTAATTACTTATTCATATAGTCGAATTTCAGACTATAATCCTTAAAATTTATATCCTATTTTTTGAGATTAGCTTAAATTCACATTTTTGCATCTCTTTGTTTAGGTATATGTGGCACGTCTATAGCCCACAATATCAAGGCCATGATGACTTGTCTTTGTCCCCTTTCTCTTTCCAAATTTTCAGGATCGAATGCTTTATCGTAATAGCTGTATTAAGCTTACAAAAATAAAGCCAGGGATTACGTTAATTTCATGGAAACCACAGTTTCACAACATTAACTGGAAACAGCCGTGCAACTCCTGTAATAAAATTATTCAAATTGTGGTAAGGTTTTTCGTGGATCATCGAATTAAACAACATACTTCACTACTGGTGTCAGAAACGGTCTAGTGATTTCAGTTCCTGCGTTGCCACATTACTCTTGAGGTGAAATGCTTACACTTTCATTTATAGACCAAATAATTTTTAATATTTATAATTTTTTGCAAAGCTGCCAATTCAGGCGCTTCTATAATCTATAAACATTAAATTTAGATCTGACCTATGGCATTCATCATTTACTGCAAAGACTACTTGGGTATCTAATCCTGTTTGTTCTCTGTGCCTTCGTCCTTCAACGTCAGTTTCTACATAGAGGGCTGCCTTCGCCTTTACAGAGTCCCTTTGGTATCACGAAATTTCATCTCTCCTCCTCAAGTACTGCCTCTTACATAAAACTCTAGTCAAGTACTAACATTATAGAAGATATATTGACCGTCTGGGTACCCTTTAAACCTAATTAAGATGAATAACACTAGTCTCTTACGTATTACCGCGACTGCTGGCACGCAATTAGTCAAGACACGATATATATACTGTCATTATCAATATATATAAACAAAGCTTCATTCAATTCTAATAGAATTTTATAAAAATAGAAATATTAATTACTATTAATTATAAAACTTGCCACTTCTCCAAGTTGCCAGTTCAGCCGTTAGGCCATTGACCAAGATTCCTCACTGCTGTACTAACTTGCATTGGGGTTTTTTCAGACCCAATGTGGTCGATCAACCTTTCAGCTTCGACTACGAGAGTCTAAGGCTAGTTAAGTCATCACCTTAACTACTACCTATCTCGAAGATATTTATTATCCTCTTAAAGCGGAAACATAAAGAAGGGGTAGGGACGATTTATAAATCATCCGATTTGTTTCTTTTCATCCCTCTTATTCCTTTATTTATTATGAAGGATTTACCTTCACTTTAAGGCCGGCGAAGAATATCATTATACTCACCTGTACACCACTTTTTAATTATATATGCCTTATATTTACATATAGGGTAAGTACAATTAAAACGTACGATTAGCATGTGTCAAGCACTTGGACAGCATTCAATCAGAGCCATCACCAAACTCAACTTTTATTTTTGTCGATATAGAACTATCCTATATCTCTTATCGATCTAATTTAATTAAGCACTTACTTGTGCCTAGTAATAAGGATAATTTAAGCTACATAATGTTAAAATGGCTAAATAACTCATTGGTCCATAAAAATACTATAATTTTTTTACCGCTATATTTTATAACTATATTTTTTTATATGCTATGAAATAAAGCTATTTAAAAAAATAAGCATGAATACACAAATGTGCTATGGAATATAGCACTACTCTTTTATGAGATATATATTGCGTATTTAATTATATAAATAATTTTATATTATTTTTCTCTTTACGTTATTATATAACTTGAGTTAATTCCTTTTGAATTAATAGGATTTTTATTATTATTGTTCCCTAACTTTCCTAAATATTATCACTTATAAAATGCATATATGTGCATGCTTATATGAAGCGCGTATATGTCTATGTATAGTCTCCTCAAAATAAGGTATGTTTTACCAAGACATACTTAGCTGAAATACAGCTAGCTAACATTTTTATTAATGTAAATCTAAACCATCTTTTATATATGAAGAAGATAACACTACAAACACTTGTGCTTGAATAAATGCTATTGCTAATTCTAAACCTGAGAAAGCTATAATAAATAATAAAGGTATTAATCCTAAAATAAAGAATATAAATCCTGAATTCATTATATTATAGACAAAACCACTTAATATACTTAATAGCATATGTCCGCAGTTATATTAGCTGCTAATCTTAAACCTAATGACACATTTCTAGCTAAATATGAAATAAATTCAATAGTAACTAATAATGGTAAAAGAGCTAAAGGACAACCGGCTGGTACTAATAGTGAAAAGAATTTTAAACCATGTTTTTGGAATCCTAAAATAGTTGCACCTAACACTATTGTGAAACTAAGAGCAAATGTTTAATGCAAAATGACTTGTTGAAGCAAAACTGTAGGGTACCATTCCTATTAAATTATTCATTAATATAAATATAAATAATGTATATATAAAATGGGAAATAGATTTGACCGTTTTTAGGGTTTATTTGGTTTGTAACTATACTATGTATAGTAACATATAAAGATTCTTGGGCTATAGATCAGTTATTACTAACCAATTTGTTATAATTAGTTGAAACTATACTTAAAGTTAATATAATTAAAGCTCCTATTGTTAAATAGAATCCTATGTTAGTTAAAGATAAATGTAAGTTACCGCCTAAAACTTCTAATTTAATATATCTCTTATTTCAAATTGATCTAAGGGACTTCTTATTACTGTGAATAAATTCTGTGTTTCTGTGAAAACATCTAGTAGTAATATTACTACTATTATATATAAATCTTAAAATAGCTAATTATTTGCAAAAAATATATATAGACTTACCTAACTTAACTCTAGCTTGCTGCCAATTTTTTTTAATGGCCTTATTACATAACATATATAAAAAAATATAGCTAAGCAAGCTAAGCAGTTTTTTATAATATTATATATATATTTTACTGGTTAAGAAAGTTATTTTCTTAATAATATAGATTTATCTGTAGCGTATTATATTTTATTATAAACATACGTGATAAAAATAAACGTACTATTCTTGGTAATATGTATTTAGATAATACATATAAAAATAACTACTATTATTGCAAAAGCAAATATTATTTCATTCATATAATAAAATGGTACTAATTGAGGCATATTTATTTTTGTTAAATTTGATTATAATACGTGCTCTCTGCATCACTCGTAGGGAAAATAAAAGTATATATATATTTTATATATTTATATACTATATATATTAAACTATTCATAGAATAATCTAATACGTTTAATATTAAAGAAGGGTATATACCAAATACAATAGTAAAATAATACTAATATAAATAGTAGAAATAAATTCTCTTTTGTTTACATCATATATATTACTTTCTTCTATAAATTTAGTGAAAGAACCACCAAAAGATATATTCTGTTAAACATATATATAGTATATGCAGCAGAGAATACTACAGAAGAACAAGCGAAAGCCCCTAATACCGGTAATCTTTCTATTTATACTATAAAGTGACATAAATTCTCCTAGGAAATTTAAAGTTAATGGAGCACCACAATTACCTAAGGCAAGTATAAAGAATAGTATTACAAATATAGGCATTAGTTGAGTAAACTCCTCTATAGAAATATATTAATCTAGTTCCTGTTCTATCATATAATACTCCACCTGCACATATAAAATAAACCACTAGATACAAATCCATGAGCTAATCCTAATATTATACTTCCTTCTAATCCTTGTATAGTATTACTAAATATTCCTATTAAATAAACTGAGCATGACAAACTGAACTGTATGCTATTAATTCTTTTACATCTGTTGTTCTTAATGTACTAAAACTGGCGTATATGATAGTAATAACAGCTATAGTAAATATAACAAAAGTATAATCTAAAGAAGCTTTAGGTAATATAGGTAATATTATCTAAATATACCATATAAACTTAATTTTAATACAATAGCCGCTAATAACTATACTTCCTCCTAATGGAGATTCAACGTGAGCTTTTAATAATCAATTATTTAAAAATATTGTAGGTGTTTTTACTGCAAATGCTATAAAATATTCCTATAAATAAAAAATATTTGAGTTTTATATTCTACATTTAATTTTAAATAAAGTATCAAAATCTGTACTACCCATTATAGAAGATATGCTTAAATATAGATAACAATAAAAATAAAGAACCTCATAATGTATATAAGAATAAAATAATAACTAGCACTTACTTTTATTATCTGATCCGTATAAACCTATTAATATAAATAATGGGGTAGTATACTTTCAAAGAAAATATAGAATAACATTATATATCTAATGCCATAAAAAACTACTAATAATAAAGATCTAATAATAACATTATTATTAAATAAGATTTTACATTTTCTTTTATAGAATCTCAATTAGATAATAAGGCTATAGGCATTATTATTGTAGTTAATAATATAAAATATATTGATATACCATCTACACCTAAATAAATATCAAATAATTGAACATTATAATGCTCTTGTACGTACTGGAATTGATTAGTACTATTATTAAATAAAATAAATATCACTAATGATATAATTAAATTTATTATACTACTTGTTAATGCTATACGTTTTAGCATATAGCTCTGAATTTTTTTTATACGAGCCTATTACTAGCGACAATTAATGTCCTAATACGGGTATTGTTATTAAAGATGATAATACATTTAATATTAAATATGTGCATGCTTTTGCCAGCAGACATTAAAAAATAATTGTCACCTATGGTCATGCGTGTCATGGCTTTAAGATAATTTTTATGTTAATTGTTGTGCTGCTCTTTTTATTTTTCTGTAATAGAAAACACACAGAAATACAGAAATGCGGATTTTATGTGTGCTTCTTACGAAGCCTTAAAAAAATATGCACCCTAGCTCTTATTTTCCCTTAGGGGAAAATACAGCATACACACAGCTGCTCCTTATCGATAATATATACCTAAAGCTAAATAAATTTTTAGTAGCGTGCTCCTATTAAGCACATATTTAAAATACGTAGTGGGTCTAGCTTGCTATACTAGAGATATTGTAGATTTGAACTACAATTGTGGATGGCCGTAACATCAGTTTTACCATTAACTTATCCCGATCCTTACTAAGTTATTTTAAACTTATTTTTATTACTGCCTATCCACTCAACGTGTATACGCATATATCTAGTAATAATTAAAACATATTTACATTAACTACAGGCATTCCAAATATATATTAATAAACAAGGTATTAAACATATAAATGCGAATAAAATAGGTAATAAAACAGTTCAACAGAAAGACATTAGTTGATCAAAAAAAAGGTATTCTAGGGAAATGAAGCTCTAACTCATATAAACACAAATACATTATTGAACTTTTTATACTAAAGTTTATACTAGATAAAATCCTTCTATAGCCGAACTAGTTAAAAATTTCTCTTAATTTAAAATATTCTATGAAGATGTAATTCCATTTAATATCAAAAATATAAGCAATATATATACATTTAATAAATCCAATCAAATATATAATATCAAATTGTAATAAATAACACCTAAGATAAAATACTAGTAAATATACACATTAAAACAATACTGGCATATTCAGCTAAAAAGAAGAATACAAATACAACAGCGGCGTGTTCTGTCATAAATCCTAACTAGTTCAGATTCAGCCTCGGCAATCAAATGGGGCTCTATTAGTTTCTGCTACGAACCTATAAAGAAAATTATAAGTATAGCAGAAAAGAGGTAAGCTATCAAACTATTTTTTGGAATTGAACGTTTTATATTTAAATTTAAACTATTTGTTATGCATTACTATAAATTAATAAAACAGAACTTAACACTATTCGTAACTAATTTAATGAGCTGTACTTCTTAGATCCTAAGAAAGCATATTTACTGTTAGCACTTCACCCAGCTAATAAAATTCCATAAGTAGCTAATCTGGAACAGCTAACATATCAAATATACTCAATCCATATCACCTAAAGATAAACGAGCCATAAGGAACAAGCGCATAACCTAGTAAAGCGAACACTTATGTAACTATAGTCTAAAAAGAATAATATTACATTAGCCTGTGTAAGGGGCTACATATCTTTTAATATTAATTTTAACGCCATCGCAAAAGGCTTGTATAAACCATAATAACCTACTGCATTAGGACCTACATCTTCTTTGCATGCTTGCATAGTTTTTCTTTCTGCCGACTGTTAACATAGGCTACTACTGAATAAGCAGGTACTTAAATATTAATAGTTTCTATAATGAAATAATCGTGGTAGAATATTCATCTTTTTTTTATATTTTTTTTTTTCCTTAATTAA
>PPHJ01000067.1:600000-944114 GCA_002991585.1 Ilyonectria mors-panacis
CGCTTCACCTCTGCCTGTCATTCTCTACAGCTTTCCAGCAGTTGTAGCAGGCATCAACATGGACTCGGACCTCCTCATCTCCATCTCTCAGCACAAGAACGTAGTTGGGACCAAGTTCACCTGCGGTGACACTGGAAAGCTAGCTCGCGTGGCCCGGGCCATGAACGCCATGACGCCTTCGGCTCACAACTCCGGCTATGTTTGCTATGGCGGCCTGGCAGATTTCGGGCTCATGGCTTTGGTAGCTGGAGGAAGCGGGTTTATTGCCGGCGGGGCCAACATCATGCCCAAAGCATGCGTGCGGATTGTCAATCTGTTTCAAGAGGGCAAATTCCGTGAAGCAATAGAAGAGCAAAAGAAACTCTCGGCCGGTGACTGGTATCACACCAAGGCGGGAATCGCTGGCACCAAGAGCGTTCTGCAGAGCAGCTTCGACTACGGTGGGCCTCCTCGACTTCCGCTTGCCTCATATTCGTCAGCAGAAGCACAGGGTATCGCGAACAAGATGTCCGAAGCGCTGGCCTGGGAGTCGAAGCTATGAGATCCTCGGCGTCCACAGCCATTGAACGTGTGAGGTTTGCGCCACTCGGGCTGCAGGACGAAGGAGTTTGTTATCGTCAGCTCGGACCGAGTTGTATCTTTGCGTCGCTTTCCGTAGATGATGCATTCTGATGTAACGCAGTCTACCAGAGTAGAGTAGATATCTAAGCTTGCAATTTAATTTACTGTTAGCGTGTGAGCATGAAGAATGTGTGTGCTCTATATGTGGTGTCAGTGAGAGAGAGGACAAGCCGAAAGTTGAGCGTCAACATCTTCACTTTGCCAAAGAAGGGGTGCTATAACGATTTGCCGGTACTTGTGTGACGTTGTACTATATCTTGAAGAAGAATAAACAAATTCAATGACAACTACAGAAGATACTCTGCTCGCCCAAACGTGTCTATTCACACTTGCCATCCTCGCGAGCCCACACGGCATCAGATCTACCTATAAAGCTGCTCCATTATGGGATACCAGAACTCTCGATACTCTTGGCGCAGTTCATTCACATTCATCAATGAATGTGTCCCTCCCTGACCTATCTCGATACCTTCGCCTTTAGATACTGTGTATGCTGGCCAATCTGCCCCTGCAAGATCGTAAGTAAAACGACTACTTTTACATCAACGGCCTCATAACTCACCAGGATCCCCGTCCGCGCAAAAGACGACCAGAACCTGCCAACCATCAAAGCAGTCTTTGCATCATCAGAGCTATCATCATATGACCATAGAGACGACGTGTTCATGACGAACGGTACTTCTCCAGTGTGCAAGGCACCGAATTGCTCGAGAGATTTGAAGAGTCTGCTTGGGATGCAATTAAACTGGCACACAAACACCTTCAGCCGCTGATTGGAGACTGCGTTGGGTGTTGCGGTCAGAGAGTGAGCGAAGTGGTGCAGAGGCGTAAGGAAGGGCTGGTCATCTGATTTTTCTTTATGTTAGGCCGCTGCTTTTGATCAATAAGTGGACCACTTACGGAAGAACTTTGAAGATCCCACTTCGGTCAGTGGGGTGTTAGCATCTGGTTGCGTGTTGGGATACAGGCGCTGAAACTCGGGATACGTCTCTTCACTGTAAAGACCTCGGACCTTGAGAACGTTGAGCAGTCTGGACTCTTCCCACCACTGATTTTTGTTCAGTCACGTCCAATCAACTGACAAGACTGATGTCACGTTACCTTTCCGCGATTGCTGAAGAAGGTCCCCTCATCCGTGTTTATGCTGATAATCGCCGACTCGATCCAGGGGTCGTATTCCCCTACACCACAATTAGAGCCAGGTTAATCACAATCAAATCACGAAACAGCTGACCTTTCTCGAGTTGAGACCACACCGAACTCTTCCACCCTTGTTCGCTGGGGTCATAGGTAATACCCCACATGTCGGGGTAGAAAACCTGGGCTGTTGTGTCGCGGAGCTTGGTCATTGGGATTTTTTCTTAAGTCTCGTACCCTGCTCTGAGCGTCTGTCCACTTATCGACTCCTAGCAGGTCTAGCAGCTGAGAGTAAGGTGGGAAGTTGGGTTTTGGACGGTAGAACTGTAGCTTGATTAGCAGGCTCTGATAGCGGGCCAACATGCGTGCTTACCATTACACCGTGACTCCCAGACTCCAGAATCGCTTTTGGAAAAGCTTTCTACCGGAGTGAAACAGCGTAGTTACTGCATATGCGCCAGCCGATTCGCCCATTGCGGTGACATTGTTTGGGTTTCCCCCAAAACGGGCAATATTCTCTCGAGTCCACTCGAGCATCTTGATACAGTCGTGGAGCCCTGCTTTCAAGTCAATCATAATGTACTGGCCGTGGTAGCGGCGTCAGTCTCTGTGGCTTGCCTACCAAAGTTCCCGGGGTGTCCATTCGCCGCTGCCAAGTCGTCAGTGGAAAGGAAACCGAATATGCCGACCCTGCCAACGATAGGTTAGCTCCCGACATTGTCTAGGAGTGTTGACGGAGCATTATCACCTATAGTTGCCAGTGACTACTACGCATGGCTGCGAAATTTGCCACTGCTGTCGAACGAATTCGGTTGGATCATAGACGGGAAAGTTTGAGCCACCCGAGTTGAAATTGCCTCCACTGAGCAAGGCGAGTTAGGTGGATGAATCACGGATCTCTCAACGTGCGAACTCACTAGAACCAGACCTTCAAGGCCACAAATCAGCTTTCCGACGTTCGTGTTGTCTCACGGAGGGGACCTGAACTAGGGATAGGATAGACCTACAAGGACTGGAAGATTGCGTAAGTCACCCGCCGGAGCAAAGACATTAACAGTGAAGGCGTCTTCGCTCTGGCCCAGGAATAGCCGCGAATGCCACCCTTCTTTTCCCTCGTAGAGAGCATCGAAAGGATTTCCCGTCTGTGGAAAAACAGGGCCAAACTCGAAGCATTCTAAGGGACGCACCCATGGGTCCGGGTCGGTCGGTCTCTGCCATCGGCCAGCCTGGGCGTAGGGACTTCGTCGCAGTTAGGTATTGGTGGATTTGAATGAGATGTGGACAGAGGGATTGGGGTTGGCTTACATGCCAAGCCATTTGCGAATTGGGGTACGGTCACCAGCAGCTTCTGCCCTCGCGTTTGAATGCTCGGATAGCTTGTGTGTATCTATAAACCCCTTGACCGGGCCTGCTGTGGTGTTGACCACTGGGTACGACTCATGCGGTGCCATGACAGTGGGCCAAAGTGTGATGTGTGTCAACAAGATGGTACGCGTCGTGACAAAGCCACAGGGAACATCTCTCCCATACATACTATCCAAGCCGAGTCTGGCTCGGCTTTTGGAGGATCCGGGCCGGGCACTAACCGCTCCAAGCGGGGTGATGTCGTACACGCTGGTGCGGGCCGCGGCCCGGTCCCCGGCAAGACGTCTTACGTCGAGTTCACTGCAGAAAACACTACTCTAAATTGGGTTTGGGCATTCACGAGTTATTTGGATAAATGCAAGGGCCGTAGATTTCTCACATCTCCCGTATTCTCTGGCATCATAGCCCCCGACCATTTTGTCTCCGAGTCTCGTTCAATGTCAACTCAGATTCAACATGACAGACAAGTCCAACACAGCCGCCCTCTACCACTCGGTCAGGGATTTCACATTCCGCCACTGGGTGGTGCTACTGTTGGGCTTCATTTTGTATCGCTTGCTCCGGAACAAGTTCCAGCCCAAGTTGACTAGAATCCCCGGCCCTCAACTAGCCTCTTTCACTAAGCTATGGCGAGTCTGGAAGTCGACCAAGGGTGGTTTGCACACCCTGTATATTGACCTGCATAAGAAGTATGGCAGTGTCGTCCGCGTGGCGCCAAATATCGTCTCCCTCTCTAATCCCGACTACATCTCCATCATCTACAACATCAAGGAGACCTTTCCAAAATCAGGATTCTACGCTCTCCAGTCCATCATCTACCACGACAGGACTGAGCCCAGCCTCTTCTCTGAAACGAATCCCGACGCTCACAGAAGCGACAAGAGAAAGGTTGGATCGGCCTACAGCATCTCTATACTTCTCGAGTTTGAAGAGGCGTTCGATCGCTGCGTTGAGGCTTTCATGCAACAGATGGGAGGATTCTCGGATTCTGGCCAGGTGTTTGATCTCGGCGTCTGGCTCCAATACCTAGCGTTTGATGTCGTGGGTGAGGTCAGCTTTGGCAAAAAGCTAGGTTTCCTAGAGCAGGGCCAAGATGTGGATGGCATGATAGCTGACATTACGGCGAGCTTCCGCTACTTTACTATTGTGGGAATGATCCCTGAATGGCATAAGTACCTGATGGGGAATCCAATCTTAGCGTGGCTGACCCCGTCAATGGAGAAGCTCAACAAGGTCTTGATCTTCACAGTCAAGACGATCAAGGAGCGCGCCACTTTCTCGTCAAGTGGAGAAATCACAGGCACAGACGCAAAGGGCAAGGACATGCTTTCGCGCTGGGCACATGTCCAAAGCTCTGACCCTATGAAGATGAAGACGAGGGATATCGTTGTGCACCTGTCGACAAACGTCTTTGCTGGTAAGTTGTTATCTCTGCGTCGTTAAACGCGAGCTCACCAGATGACAGGCAGTGACACAACGGCCATTGCCCTCCGTTCCATCCTATCCCGTCTCTTGTATAACCCCAGGTGGATGGACAAGGTGGTCAACGAAATCAACGAGGCCGATAAAAAAGGGTCTTTTCAGCGAGATAGTAACCTACCGAGAGTCGATCACGCATCTTCCCAACACCCACGCCGCGATAAAAGAAGCCATGCGCCTCCATCCGCCAACTGGCATCATCCAAGAACGTCACGTTCCGCAGGGAGGCCTGGAAGTTGACGGCTACTACATCCCAGCAGGGACCATCGTGGGAATCAACCCATGGGTCACCAACCGGGACCCGAGATACTTCCCAAGCCCTGACGAGTATCGCCCCGAGCGCTGGCTTGAGGCAACTCCCGAGAAGCTCAGGGAGATGGAGTCACTCGTGGAGTTTGTTTTTGGAGGTGGAAGTAGGAAGTGCATTGGACGAAACATCTCGATTATTGAGATGGGTAAAATGGTCCCGCAGTTCCTGAGGTTATTTACTCTCACGCTGGCAAACCCGGACAAGCCACTGGAGATGGAAGGATTCTCGTTAGTCTTCCAGCGCGGATTGGATTGTCGGGTGAAAAGGCGCAGCTTGTAGCAGAATTGATCAAAATGCCATGATACTTCAATCTATGAAATTGTTTGTACATCACGCTGTCTTGTTGTAGATAACTCAAAGGACGCTCTTTCAAGCCCATACTCGGCATGGGAACTAAGCCGCAAAGCTGGATATTTTGACGCCGAGTCGGCTTTTGGTTGGTAAACACCGCAGTGAACTGAAGAAGTTACGCTGTTAACCTTATCGCGTTACAAGGGAAAGTTGAAGTGCTCAACGAAACCAATGTGAATTAGTAGCAACAGGCTCGCCAATGCTGAAGAATGCACTTGCAGAAGTTTAAGGCGTGGTGGAACGAGGCAGGCCTCAGCATCAGGCATGCAGGCATGTGGCTAACCTAAAGAACAAGATACAATGCCTGAAATGCAAAGCTAGCTTGAACCATTCGTCCACAGAGAGGCAAATATGTGAGAATATGCCCCATGTCTTCACTGTGGCCGGTCACTACTGAACCATGCACAGAACGTCATCACGGGCAGGATTCCGGAGTAATACCGCAGTGGAATGCATCACTATTTTGAGACTAAACACACTAAAAATACTTCCAGAGATCGCATCACCCAGTAAGAAAAGTCTTAGTTTACTTAATACACTCCTCAAGAGGACTGCTTCTTAGCCTCAGCATCCAGCATGATTTGCGCCAGTTGCGCTGGGCTGGTTCCTGGCCTGGCCAAGAGCCACTCGGAAACATTGGGGCTGGCCATGACGCCCCTTGTCACGTAGTACAAAAACATCCTTTCGGCAGATTCTCTATACCGCAGTTCCTTTAACTTCTCGGGCCCAAATATGTGTTGGACTAGGAGTTCCACCGCCTCGTCGAACGGCATCAACTTGATCTCAAATTTCTTCCCAAGGACGTCTCCGATCTGGTTGACATAATCCACGTAGGTAATTGGTTGCGTGCTCGTCAGCTGATAGGTAGCGTAGTAATGTTTGGATCGCTCCCGAAGCACCTTGACTGACGCTTCGCCGTGGTCACGAAGACAAGAGAAGGTATATTTGATTTCGGGTGGGTGTAATACGTAAAACACGGGGTTGGGAGAGTCCCGCTCAGCTAAGAGCGAGCCAATGGCGTTATCGGAGAAGTGGCCGGCTTGAAGGATCGTGTACGGAAGAGAGGACTCATAGAGATATTCCTCCATGTAGCGCTTGCAGTCGTGGTTCATGAGCTTTCTCAGCTCCGGATGCAACACACTGCTCAACACGAAGTGTGCGAACTTGGAGCCCGGCTTCTTGGCCTCTTCCACGGCAGCATCGATCACGTTCATGCAGAATTGTGTCTCATGGGGGTGAAAGGGAGGGCTGACGTAGTAGACTGCGCTGGTACCTTGGACGAATCTCTGGCAGTCGTCGGAGTTCCCAAGGTTGGCCTGGATCACGTCTGCCTTGGGGTATTTGTGCTGGAGCCGTTGACGAGAAGATTCGGTGTTGACCGCCAGACGCAGCTTGTATTTTGCATCCTGGTAGAGCCCGGGGGCGATGTGGCTAACCTGTTTTCCAGAGGCGCAGGTGAATGCGATGAGCTCCTGGTGCGACATGTTGACTGCAGACGATATCAGGCGAGTGATTGGTAGCGAGTGGGTTAGAGAGTCAAGGAAGTTGGACTGAGAGCGTTCACTGAAGGGATTTTCTAGAATGATATCCACTTCTCAGGCCCTCTATGAGCTATATTCTGTAAATAATGAATTACGAGGGGAAACGCATAACAGCCGTCACTTCAACTGTGGCTCGGATAGCGTGGCCCGAAGATAATTCTGCCCACCCAAAGTGGGCACGACCCGAGCTATCCGCGGCCCGATATCCGCGCGCCAGAGGAAAACGACGACGCACGCCCGTTGGCTTGCTTGGGAGCTTTTCCACAGTCGTCCGTTTGCTCGGGAGTGTGCCGGACACGCTACACGGCTAGATTGTCTCGAGACGGCTGAGGGAAAGTGGCGGGACTCCACGGCATCTCAGGTGGCTGCAAGCCAGGATAGAAGGTCCTGATTGCGTATAGAATCAAATGGAGAATCCTCCTTGCCATTCAAAAGTAGTCAAACAGTCTTTGCATCTTCAGAAGAACAAATCTTCAGAGAACGCAATTTAACACGGAAAACACCCCAACTCAATCTCTTGACACTCGACGACCATGGGCAGCATCGACAGCACCATCCCTCCCCAGCTGCTTGACGGCACGTGGCCGAGGTCTAACGACCGGGGGTACACGATTGATGAGAGGTAAATTTTGAAATGGGTCCGATGAAGCTCCCCAGACGCTGATGCCGACCGCCAAAAGACCAGCGTTTTCGCCTACTCGAAAGAGCATCATCGGAATTGGCGCAGGTGTGCTCTGCGTGTCTTGTCCACCCGATTCCCTGCTCACGTAGCCCGCAGGCATGGCCGGAATTGCACTTGCAATGAAAGCAAACGAGCGCAGCGATCTTCTTGACGTGAAAGTGTTCGAAAAGGGCTCCAACTATGGTGGCAATTGGTACTGGAACCAGTGAGTGCACATCCTCAGAGTTGGGGCTAGTGCAGCGCGACTGACAAGCAACACAGATATCCAGGGCTCGCTTGTGACAATCCGGTACGGACGGGGAGTCGATCCAAGGCGTTCTATCGCGCTGATTTGCTTCACAGGGAGTGACCTATCAATACATCAAGGATACAATTCCAGGTGCGTTCTGAAAACATCCCGCAGTTCCCTACCATTCAACTAATGACTCTTTGGTGTAGACTGGCGCAATTTCTACTGTACGTAGCTCTGTCATGTCGAATTTCTTGGATAACCGCTAATTCAAACCATAGCTAGGGGTGCTGACATTCGCGACTACATGCAGAGTATAGTCAAGAAGAATGGTCTAGAGAAGTATTTCCAATTGAACACCGAAGTCGTCAGTGCAGAATGGAGTGACGAGAAGGCCAAGTGGACCGTCACCGTAAAGCACGTCGAGACTGGAGTCATTTTGGTTGAGACCGCGGATGGTAAGAGATTCGACCTTTACTTGATACATGATGCTTACTTTGGAACAGTTGTTGTTAGCTGCACTGGTCCTCTTCACCATGCCAAGTGGCCTGACCTGAAGAACGCTTCTCTGTACAAGGGTAAGCCTAACTGCTGAACTGAAGTTCCTTGTTCATTTCACTGACTGTTCAGGCGTCTACATTCACGCCAGCCGGTTTCCCGACAATCTAGACCTCACAGGAAAAAGAGTAGCTGTTCTCGGGACGGGCGCATCCGGTGTCCAGATTGTTCCCGCCATTGTGAACAAAGCCTCCAAGGTTTATCACTGGATTAGACAGCCAACCTATATCCTGCCCTTGGACTCGTCAAGAGCGGATTTTGAGTACTCCTCAGAGACAATGAAGCGCTTTGAAGAGGATCCATCTTATTACTTGAAATACCGCAAAGCCTTGGAACACAGGGGGAAGTAAGTGCTACTAATCTCATCCAAAGCCGCGGTGAAGCTAATGACAACCTCAGTAATCTCACTGCAAGTCTCATTGCTGGCACTGATGAGTCTACCCACTCGACAGAGGTAAATAACACCAGCAGAAGACAAAGATCCCACAAATCGAGATTGATGCTGACCGATTCTAGCTTTGCCTCGCCAACATGCGAGAGAAACTTGCTTCTCGCCCAGACATTCTGGAAAGGCTGACTCCCAAAGACTGGGCGTTTGGCTGTCGTCGGCCTACACCTGCCCCCGGATACCTCGAGTCCTTGTGCCACGAAAAAGTCCACGTTTTCTTGGGTGGTGTCCAGGAGTTAACCGAGTCTGGATTCCGGGACGAGAATGGGAAAGAGTATGAAGTGGATGTCTTCATCTGCGTAAGCATAACAAACCTATTGCAAGTGTTCCTTCTGACAAGAAACTGAAGGCAACTGGTTACGACGCCAGCTACGTGCCTCACTTCCCCATCATCTCTCGAGGTATAAATCTGCAGGACAAGTGGTCTGAGAACGATGTGAGTGTTTACTGCATAGCTCAAGACACCCTTGAATCTGACATGTTTCCCAGCCTGACGCCTACCTATCACTGGCCACGCCTGGCTTCCCGAATTACTTCATCGCTAGTGGTCCCTGGGGTGGAGCAGCTCGTGGGTATTCTATCAGATTACCCGTCTCTTTTCTGCTGACCGTCGAATAGATGGATCTGCGTTCCCAATTGCAGAGGTATTCGCTGAATCGGTTCGGGATTGGGTAAGCCTTGAACACGACCAAAAGCAACAATGAAACGCTTACACCAGCTACAGGTAACTAAAATGGCGGAAGAGCAGATCGCGTCTATGGAACCTACAAAGGAAGCTGCCGAGGATTTCCTGGAGCTTTGGTTAAAGAGAACGGTGCTGGTCCAGCCCTGCAAATCATGGTGGAAAACCTCCAAGTCTGGTAGGTGATCAACTTTGTGGCAGTTGATTTGGGTAGCAGAGATTGACGGTTGTGAACCTAGGGCTTCCTCTTCTATTTCCAGGCAGCAGAGTAATGCTCCTTGAGATGATCAAGAACTTCCGCCCGGAGGATTGGAAGTTCCGATACGTCTCTGGAAAGTATGAAACTATGGGCCTGCTCACCAGGATGTCTTATGCTGATATCTATTTAGTCGCTTCAGGTGCATGGGAAATGGATACCATCCAAAGGAGCTCGACAACCACGACGACGTGAGCGTTCCTGAATCTAGCGGGGAATTCTGGAGATGCTAACTTTTCTGCAGACGTACTATCTTGGCTTGTTGGATGGGAAGTCGACAATGCCGGACTTTGGAGAGATCATCGAGGAAATCTCCCGACAAGGCAAAGCTGTCAAGTTGCCAGGGACCGCTTGACCTTGAGAGCCTAGCACCCAGCTGCCTTGGGGCCATATATCTTAAAAGTTGTGGTGGCTGCCCGATGACACACAATTTGCACTTAGTTAAAATCCAATTTCAATATAGTTTCACTTTGTCTTCATTGAAGAACTGTAGTGAAATTTGCTTCTACTGCCGCAAATTCAGCCGATCGCTTCCGGCGCAGCCAACCAGATCTGATGGTCATAGGAGTAGATCTTGTTTATCGCTTGGACGTGAATGATACCTAGGAAGACAGGCGCGCGGAGGCCTTGGATCGGCTTGAGATGCTTGTAAACCGCAGCCTCGTGCTCGAGATTTTTAATAAAGGCCCACACCGTGCGCTTGCTAACAAAGGTGTAGCTATATGCAAGCAGGGTGACTTGGAAAAGCACACCATCATTCCTGGCAAAGATTAATTGAATGTGCTTAATTCAGGGCAATAAAATCTCCCCAAGCTCTTAAGTACGCTGTATTCCTCGAGGTGTCTAATATATTCCCTGAAAGACGCCACTGATTAGCAACCCCTACATCCGCCAGGTCAAGTTGCCGGAACCTGGGCAACACTAAAAGTTCTCTGCCTTATTATCCACGGCTTTTGTGGTCTTTTCTTCACATGTCCTTCGTCTGGTTAAGTATCCCTGTAGCAGCTCACTTCCCTTCTCAATGTCTTTATGAGTGTTGATTCAAGGAACGGGAGATCCGCAGATTCATCACATAATACCACGCGGTTCGTTCAACAAAATCTTTGCCTACCTGATCCTTCTTTTCCAGTTCCTATCCTTAACCTGTTTCTGCAAGCTGAGGGCAATTCAGGTAACGTTCCAGTCGATATACAGGACGGCGAGCGCTCGCCCTCTGTCACATGTTGTCACATCCACAGCTATCTATTGTTTCTGCCGAGATCTCTTTCATCTCAAACTCTATCGCTTCTACTGATACTTCGGCTATTAGCCCCTCATTGACTCCTCGTTTCAAGCCAGGATATCTTAGCTTTTAGATATCATCAACTGTATCTAGATTCATCTATAAGAGACAGGTCTTGGACTGTCTATTAGATAGAAATCAAGAGCTTCTATTCTCACACATCTAATGCTCCATTTTCATCAGATGCAAACACTCTCTCACATAGGGTTTAAAATTGGGGCACCCACGGGTACCCATTGGAGTAAGTGGGTACTTATGGGTAGCTGGAAATGTGGATGTACACAAACTGAGGGTTAGCAGCTAGCTTCCCTGAGGGTTGGGCCATTTTGCAGGGTTTAAAGTGGGGCGGAAAAAAGCTTGGCAGTAGGATGCGAATAGCGATTTAATTAGCTCGAAGGCTATATTTATGGAGCAACCCACAGATAGGATTTATTCCACTGTAATTGAAATGACATTACAGCACGAACTTAATTCTCTATTATTTTCCTACAATCTATTATTAATGTATTATTATAATAAGTGGCTCGAGTGATATATTTAAATAGAATACTAACTACTCTAGGGAAAATAGCCCTTCCGACTAGCTATAGAAGGAATAGGAATTTATTAAGGGGAGTGAATTTAATAAGGTAAGAATAGTATAATATATTGATAATATATTGCTAATATATTAGATAGTAGAGTTTAGAGTTTAAACTAGCTATACTAAAAGAACTAATTTTAATCTTAGTAGCTTCTTGTAAGGGTTAGGGCGGCATGCCTAACCTTGCAATAGAAGGTCCCAGCCGTTAGGCCAAAAAGATCAAACATTTCAAGTAAACCACATTACTCAATTGTGCCGCACAACAGGTTATAAGGGAGGCCCCGCGCCGCAGCGCGGCGAGCCCTCGGCAAGCCCTCGGGCTAGCGCACATCCTTACAATTATCCCCCCCTCTCTAACAGCACGTCCCGGGCTGCTTACTTATCAGTAGGTGTAGCGGACCTCTTATGCTTCAGGCGCACGGAGCCTCTTCTTGCAGACTGTGTGCAGGGCCACTGACGCCACAGCTCAAGGAACCTGATGCCCGTGCATACGTGTGTGCTAGTGGGACTAAGCTGGTCCTCCAGCCTATAAGGATAACCACTGTTGTCAACCCCCAGGGGCTAGGCCCCTGTGAGCCCTCTAGCCTATTGCAGTCATAAGGATCTTTTCCAGGATTCGAACTGCGGTTCGAACTCCCAACCTTCTGCACAGCTAGTGGACCTAATGCGTACTTGAATAATTGTAAGGGTTAGGGCGGCATGCCTAACCTTGCAATAGAAGGTCCTAGCTGTTAGGCCAAAAAGATCAAACATTTCAAGTAAACCACATTACTCAATCGTGCCGCACAACAGGTTATAAGGGAGGCCCCGCGCCGCAGCGCGGCGAGCCCTCGGCAAGCCCTCGGGCTAGCGCACATCCTTACACTTCTATAAGGTTAGATTATAATACTATTTGAGATACTACTACTATAGTATCTTAAATATATTATATACCTACTATTTTAATTTGGCTAAAGTTATTAGAAACTGGTGTTAGATATATAGTATTTACTAAGTTCTTATCTTAAGAGATAAAAAAGAAACTATAGAAAATAGTAAGACTATCTATATATAATAGATTGATAATTATTTATTAATATATTATAGTTTTAATACTTTCTTAAGTAAAGTTAGCCTTTAGAATAAATCTTTTTATACTTTCTTAAATTTACTCTTTATGTATATTATAAATATAAATATATAGGAGTAAAGATTTATAAGTATTTTAATTTTAGATTAAGAGATTAATATTACTCTAAGGTAACTAATATCTATTAGAATCTTTAGGAATAGCAGCAATAAGAATTAAGTATAAAAAGCACTAAGAGAGATACTGCTATATTAGTTATTTTTAATCTATTTATAATATATTATTAATTTATTTTTATTTAAATAGATATAGGTAATACTTACTAACTATTAGTATTATTAAAGCTGTATAAAGTCAACTAGTAGTTATATTAATATATATCAGTCAGTCTTTATTAAGGAAGATATATAGATAAGTTTATTTATAAATATATTAATAATCTATTAACAATCCATTATTAGTATATTATAGAACTATATCTTATTAAAGTCTGCTATTAGTATTAGCAGTATAATAATAACTATCAGTATACTATTATATCTTCTTAATTTAGCTAGAATTTATTCTTAATTAAGAATATTATCTTAGGGCTTAAAAATATAGTAACTCTACTAAGAGATACTTATTATACTGTTAATAGAACTATATAGCAGAGAGTAAAATATAGTAAGTATAAATTATTAATTAATTGTAAATATATTGCTAATCTATTATAGATATTATCTATATTCTATTTGGTCTTAATAAGATTATATAAGTAAAATGTAAAGTTATTTGGAAAGTTTTTATTTCTTATAATTTAATAATTCTATATCTTCTTATTATATCTTATAGTATTTACAACTATTCACTACTACTACTATTAAAGATTTCTATTAATATTCTTATTAAGCTATATAAGACTATTATATAATGGGAATATCTGCTAGATTTATTAAGTATATAACCTTAGTCTATTAATAATATATTACTAATAGATTAAAGATCTATAGGCTTAATCTCTAGATATTAAGAATCTTTATAAGAGCTATAATAGCAGAAATCTAGCTTAAGTCTATTTAAGTCTAGTAAATATTAGCTGACTTTAATATTTCTTCTGCAGTTAGCAAGCTATTTACTTTCTTCTTAAAGTCTTACAGCTTAGAGCTTATTATAAATATCTTACTTATTATAAGAATAACAATTAGCAGGTAAGAGTTATCAGAATGTATTAATAATAGATTATTAATAGATTATAGTATATTTAGATTTTTAAAGATAATAGAACTAATCTTTTAATTGTTATATTCTATTACAAATAGATTTAACTTCTTAAAGATTTAAACTTTTTTTCCTTTTAGATTAATATAAATTATAAGTATATTGTTAGTAAGACTGATTATAAGATTATCTAGGGAACCTACAATTAAAAAGTAAAGATAAATATATAAAAACTCTATAATCTATTAATAATATTCTAATAATTAATTAAAGTATTTCTAATTCTTTAAGCTATTATAAACTCTCAATCTGCTAAAGCCTATTAAAATCTTTACAGTAAGGTCTTTAACTTTATTACTATTAAGTTTTCTATTCAGCTAAAGTAATATTATCTTTATTATAAGGGGATTTAAGATATTACTCTTAATTAAGATTAAGCTAATATAAAAAATAATTAATTCATAATATATTATCAAATTATTACTAATACTTTTAGGCTTAAAAGAGTATCTTTATTATAAGGTTAATAGTATATATTAACTATAGTAGATTTAAGTAACCTTATATATTCGCCTTTATTATATTTATTTTAAGTAAGGTATTAGTAAGTTAAGTTTCTAAGATTATAATTAATTATTAATTTATTATTAGAATAAACCTACAATAAGCTTAAAGACTTTTCTTAAGGTATAGGCTTAATATATTAACTTATACTCTCTCTTAAAGATACTAAATCTAAAGAGGCTTATTTTTAGATATACT
This sequence comes from Ilyonectria mors-panacis, assembly GCA_002991585.1. Lineage (NCBI taxonomy): Eukaryota > Fungi > Ascomycota > Sordariomycetes > Hypocreales > Nectriaceae > Ilyonectria > Ilyonectria mors-panacis. Next base: position 614,556 of record PPHJ01000067.1, read on the forward strand.
ATCTATTGATAATAAGTTTATATCCTTTTTATACTTTATAATATATTACTAATACATTATTAATAGCCTATTCTGCACTTACCTATTAGGTTTAATATAAGTAAGAGCTAGCTATTACAGCTAGCTTATATTTTACTTACTCTTAAATAATCTATCTATAATAGAATAGCTATAAGAGGTTAACTAATTATATAGAGTAATTATATAAAGTATCCTATTAAGCCAGCAGGCAATATAGTAATTTACTTAAGGTTATTAAAGTATAAGATTAAATATTAATTATTAATTCTTAATTAATTACTAAATATTTATTTAGGAATAAAGCTTTTAATCTTAATAAGATTTCCCAATAATATACTGATACTACTCTTAGAGTATAGCTATCTTATAATAATCTTACTGTTATAGGCTGCTTCTAACGGAATAATTAGCATAAATATACTATTATCTTATTCTCTATTTAATAATATATTATTAATCTATTATAGAGTCTAAATCTAATTCTTCCAGCTCTAATATTTAATTAAAAGGCTAGAGGTAAAGTTAGTTACCTTTAAGAAGAAAAAAAGCCTCTCTACATCTATATAGTAGACCTTCTATACCTTTATCTCCTCTGAATTATAGAGATTAAAGAGATTAATCTATTTCTTTAGCTCGATCTATATTATTATCTAGAGTACCTTAGTATATTATAATTAATTAGAAATATATTACTAAATAATTAATAAATTATAGTAATCTAAGAATACCTTTAGCTCTAACTCTAACTCTAATTTAGATAGCTTCTAATTAATCTTCTTAAATTAAGACTTTAGAATATTAAAAGATTTAATTATAGATACTTCAGTATTAGATATAGCTTAAGGAACTAGAGTTAGAAAAGATTAGATTGAAAAAGGGCGAAAAAAACTAATAGCTTTATTAGACTAATTATATATTATAATATATTATTAATATATTACACCAGATTTAAAAAAAATCTAAACTTTAACTTCCTTCTCTTCAGTCTTATTATCTAATATAACTACAGTCTTAAGCTTATTAATATAAAAAGCCTAGAGAGTATACTCCTTACTAGCCTTAAGTAGAGAGCAGACTATAATATATTATTAATATATTATTTATTATAGAGGAAAAGGATTACTTACTAACAGTCTTATTTAGAGCTAAATACTTCTTCTTATAAGTATAGCAGTTCTTCTTTATATCTATTCCAGCTTTAAGTTTTATATTTCTAACCTAAAGCTAATAATATATTAATAATCTATTATAACAGACAGATTAAAATACTTATATCTTCTTTCTTATAGCCCTTACCGCCAGTTTTATAGCAGGAGATATTAAGATTGTTAATATTATAAATAATAATAGTAGGGACAGTAGGAGTAAAAATCTAAAAAAAAAATTAATAAAATAGTAATAATATATTAATAATTAATTACTGTAAAGCCTTTATAAGGGGTATTTAGATTTATATTATCTATCTGCCCCTTAAGAAAGGCTAAATATATAGTCTAGTAATTTAAAAAAAAATTAATAAGTAAAAAAGTAATAATATATTAATAATAAATTACTTATAGCTATAATAGACTTTTTTATTAAGCTTACTTTAGCAGCAAGAAGGAACAGAAACAACACCCAACTCATTAACTTACCCTAGGGGAGATACACAGAGGATCGTCGCTCAGGCGTCTTGGCTGGTCAGCCTGAAGCTGCACCAGATTACGCGTATGAGGTCGGGTCAATCTGAGGCTTATATCTCCTGGTAGGGAAGCATCCGATGAGATAGAATATCGGGTCGGTCGCAGGAAAGTTCGCTGGCAAGGCATCAATAGAGCCCGCGGCAGCCCGATATCTGAGGGAGGTTGAAGACGGAGGCAGGACAAGGATCGTAGTGACCGTCAAAATAGACTTAAATAAATCTCTTAAAAATAAAGGCAATAAATTAATAGACTTTCTAGCAGCCTCGAGCCCTTTCGGCCTCTCTGACTTCTCGGAAGAATCTCTGATGAAAGAAAGATAATGATGATTCCTCCCCTGTGACAGCACTGACCTCCCCTTTTAACCTCATCCGGGCCACCCTAGAGACATCCCCGCTAGCGACCAGCTAGCCCAAGCGTCCCTAACCGCCTGTTATATTACCCTTTAGTATATTTTACTAACTTCAGTCTTATAGCAGTTATAAAAATAGACCTTAAGATTAGAGGTATAAGTAAATATATTATTCTAACTTTAAAATTAGTAATATATTATTAATTTATTATAAATAACTTACCTACAGATAAAGATTCTTACTACTAGCCAGTATATAGCAGTATAACTTACCTAAGGGAATTAAAATAGCTCTCTATTTCTAAAAAAATATTAAATAAAAAACTAAAGAATAATAATATATTACCAATATATTGCAGAATACTTATATTATATTCAAAAGGTATTTTACAGTCCTAGCGCTTTCTAATTCTAATACTATTGAGTCTGGGTTCGCCGGTCACATACTCCTGGTATACTGCATACTGCTTAAGGGAAAATCCTTTAGCGTAAGGTATAATAGATTGTGAATAAATTGCAGGAAGGGCGATAATATATTAATCGGTTAAAGAGTTAGTGGGCGATAATATATTAATTGTTTAAAGTGTTAGTAGGCGATAATGTATTACACCTTTAAAGAATTGGTGATTGATAATATATTAAAAAAAGGGCCCTGGGGGAAAAGAAGGGAAGAAAGGTTACAGGTGCAATCCCCTGATTTATATCTAAGCTGAGGGGTGGGTCTACAAAAGAATATCTCTAAGCTAATTAAATTATTTTTAATTTCTTGCCCATCCCACAGCTTTAGGTCGCTAGTGCTACCTACCCCTCAGGGAAGCTAGCTGCTAACCCTCAGGTTGTGTAGGACCTCGCTGGAAATACCTATTTTAAGATAAAATAAAATAAATAAAATAATAAATATATTTAATAAAAAAATTAACTTTTTATTATATTTATTATTTAAATTATAATACCTTTTTATTTTTCTATTTATATATATTTTCTTAATTATTTTTATATTAAAATGCGTATTAGTCAGCTATTTTTGGGCTTTAAATTTACCCATGGGTATCCATGGGTAGCTAGCTAAGCCCAAAAATCAAAAATGGGTACCCATGGGCCGACCCATGCGTGGGTACCTGTGGGTATTTTAAACCCTACTCTCACAACTCCGCCGTTGCATGCTCAGCCAAGCAGGACAAACTACAATGAAATAATACAACCGATTCAGTGACTCAGAGCCAACACAAAACCTACAGCCAAAGCTGCTGGCCCTCGTGAGTGATTATAAATCGAAGCTGACTAATTCGTAATTCGTACATGATAGCGTCATTCCAGAGCGGGGTGCATTTAAAGGTGAGCCACCAGCAGCTCCCTGTTCAAATTCTCAAGACCAAGCAATCATGGCGCAGAAGCAAGGAATCCTGGATCTTGGCCAAAGCCTCATCCAGAACGGCCCTCGGAAAACGCTGCCAACATCTCGTCGGGTGCGGGCCATCCACAACCACAGTGTCATCGTCGATACTACCAAGGCTGTCTATGTCTGGGAACACGATTACTACCCTACAATCTACGTCCCGCAGAAGGATTTGAAAAACTGCGAGATAATCGACAAGGAGAACATATCTGGCGACGGCAAGGGTAGGGCGACGTTGGCTGAACTCGTCGTTCCTCCACATGATGGCCTCGATGAGGTGAAGATTGAAGGAGTCCTTCGTTTTAACGACGACGATAGCCTTGGGGCGCTGGCTAGCACCGTGAGGATCCCATTTGGAAGTATAAGTACGTTCTAAGTCGGGGGCAGTCTTGTTTGGAATACTTACAGCAGTTCAGACCAATGGCTCGAGGAGGATGCCCCAATCTACATTCACCCAAAAGACCCTTTCAAACGGGTTGACATCCTTCCATCGCAGCGTCGCGTCCAAGTTCAGATCAACGGCAAGACCGTCGCCGATGCAACGTCATCGATGCATTTGTTCGAGACAGGGTTGCCGACACGGTTTTACATACCGCTCGCCTCGGTCGATCAGAGCGTTCTTCGTCCCAGCGATCTCAAGACAAGGTGTCCATATAAGGGTGAAGCTGAGTACCACCATGTGGTCATTGATGGTCAAGAGATTAAGAACATTGTGTGGTACTACCGGTTTCCCACACACGAAAGTGCAGCCATTGCAGGTTTGGTGTGCTTTTACAACGAGAAAGTGGACATCATCTTGGATGGCAAACTTCAGACACAGCCACGCACCAAGTTTGCTTGAAGTTGTCGTGATTGTTTTGATGATGTTGGGATTCAGTGACTGACTGCAGGGTGGGTAGGCGAGGATTGCACCGCACCCAGCATGTATTTCAGAAGACGAGATGCTCTCAGGTGAAGCTTCTATTGACTTTGGTTAGCTGCGAGGCGTAGGGTAGGATATCTTTCCCTCCCCCTTCCAATTCAGATTGGCCTCAAGGATTGGCACGAACATAGTAAACAAATTGGAGAATTGTACTATTCCTTCTGGACCCACTCGGAGGTTTTGGACGTCGGTGACCTCCGCTTCGTGACATCACTTGAGCGGCCCCTTTGATGGTTCTGATCCACGGCATGGATCGGCTTGGCCTTAATCAGACCTTGCAAATGATCTGTTTGCCACCGAACTAGCGTGTTCTGGGCGAGCCGATCTTGCCAATCGCCCTACTCCCCAAGGTCGACGCAGACCTTGGCGGAACTGGGGTTTTGTTGATTCATTCGGCTTTGCCAGCTCACATTTGCCCAAGTCCCCAGGTTCATCAAGCACCCAACAATCGGAGCAGCACCCACAGTCCCGCGAGGGAGAAGAAAAACCAGTTGCCGGACCCAAGGCCCACAGGTCTCACTGGCCCATCTCCCATTCGAGCTTAGTACGCGGGTTTAGCGGCAATCAAGCCTCGTATTGTCGAGTCGAGATGCGGTCCAAATACGGGATTAGCTGGAGCACACTCCACCACGTGGTGGATTTAACCCCTATCAGGAATTTAGCCCCTATTAGGGATCTAATAATAGAGGTAGCGCCTTGCCTCAGGCACTGTAATCTCCACAACGTACTTAAGGGAGCGGACTGCTCCCTCCAAACAAATCTTTCCCGGTCGACTTCTGAGCTGCAAACTGTCACGCGATCAGATCAGATATCCGACAGGTTTCCTTCACGATGAAGCTTCTCAACTCGTTCGCCACGCTGGCGGCTACCATGCTGCTCCTGCCCGGACAGGCTATGGCCGGCACTTACAAGGGCTTCAGCATGGGAGCCAACAAGGCCGACGGAGCCTGCAAGGGACAGGCGGATTGGAAGACGGACTTCCAGACCATCAAGGGCTGGGGCAAGGGCTTCAACGCCGTCCGCCTTTACGCCGCCAGCGACTGCAACAGTAAGCTCAAGAATATTCCCAACGTTCCGCAAAGTAAACATCTAGGCTAACACGTCGGCGACGCAGCGCTGGCCAATGCTGTCCCAGCTGCCCAGGCTGTCGGCATCAAGCTTCTCGTTGGCGTCTGGGCTACCGACGACGGCCACTTCGGAGCTGAGAAGGCCGCTCTCCTCAAGGCGATCAAGACCCACGGCACCAGCTGGATCGCCGCCATTAGCGTTGGCTCCGAGGATCTCTATCGCAAGGACATCACACCCCAGAAGCTTGCCACTCAGATCTACGACGTCCGCGGCATGGTCAGACAGTTCAACAAGAACCTCAAGGTGAGTGAATGCCTCAGTCCGCCGTGCATGCTTTGTCTAACGCACTGACAGGTCGGCCACACCGATACGTGGACTGCTTGGGTCGACGGTACCAACGACGTCGTCACCAAGGCCTGCGACATCGCCATCACCAACGGATTCCCTTACTGGCAGGGTGTCAAGAGCCAGGATGCCATCCGACAGAAGACGTTCCAGAACTCGTTCTGGGCCGTCCAGAAGCACGTCAAGGCTGTCAACTCGAAGGCCGCCGTGTGGGTCGGAGAGACAGGCTGGCCTACCGCGGGCGCCAACTTCGAGGGCGCATTACCGGGAACGAAGAGCCTGAAGAACTACTACACCAGCGTTGCTTGCTGGCTATGGGCCAAGCCTGACACCAGCGGCTTCTGGTTCACGGCGTTCGATGCCCCCACGGTCAGCCCCGAGGTCGAGAAGCACTTTGGAATTGCCGACTCGAAGCGCAAGCTCAAGTTCGCCTTGCCTTGTTAAACGACTGGTTTACACAAACTATTTTTTTTTCATTTGGATGGTTTTAATATACAATGATAATTATTACATCTTCAGTACATAATTTAGCATCGACTAGAAATAAACTGCAGGTGCTGCACTCTAAGATTTTATGGCAAGAAGCTTCAATCGCATGTCCACTAGCGGATTTCCATATGGATTTCATAAGTACGTACTTTGATAATTTATGACACTCCCAGTGCTGCTTCGGTTCAGGCGGTCAGGCTTTGCTGTCTACTTAAAGAGGCTTTATTTGCACCCGCAGCTATACGGCCGGAGAAAGAGCTCGCAAACATATTTCCGCGTAAAATAGAGCCTGACGAACAGCTATCTCCTTGTGTGTGTAGAACATGCTGATGATGTATAGAGGGCTCGACAAAGAATTCTTCAGGGTCCCGTGGGTTGAGGACGTTAAAAACATCGATAAGCTACATTGTTTCTATGAACTCAAGCCAATGACGCACGATCTACCATTCTTCTACTGATGCGGAAAGACCGATCCTGAGCCTCATGCTCAGGGTCGGGCCTGAGGCATCAGGCCTTGTGCGGTCACGTGGGTCGGGACCCTTACGGTCCCGAGCCCTCAACCGCGAGATAGAGAAATCAACCTTCTTTACACATCTTCATGAGACCCTTACTTACGTGACTAGCGACCCTATTCGCATCATCTACCTTTACTCAATAATCATGAGTGTTTGTTTACTCTAGCATGTGGTATGAATAGGCTGGCTGCGCCCGTTGACAGCTCATAGAATGAAGGACCTAAATCAATACTACTTAATTGTGAGAGATATGCAACAAAAGAAACTGCATCTATAATGCCTGGTGCGTGGTTTCATAGGGAGATATAGGGAATTGTCTCTGGTTAAGAGACCCCTTAATCTGAGTCCGAGTTGCTCGACGAGTCGCTCGATGACTCCTCCTGTGAGCTGAAATATCCCTTCTCTTGTCGCAATCTGAACTCTTCAATCACGGCTATTTTCTTCTGTTCCAAGACCGTCAAGTCGATGTCGTTATGCCAGCCATCAACGTCGTCCTGGACATCCAGCGTCAAGTGTGCTAAGTTTTTGATCGGGCAGCTCGGCAATGCGTCCGTGACCAGCACCTTGATGACGAGCGGCATCTCTATCACCAGCGCTGAGAGCTCCTCGATTAGCTTATCGCCCTTAACTGCGCCTTTGTCTGGCCCTCCCAAGCGTGAGAACGAGTCGAAAATCACGAAGACAACGTCGTTCTCCGGGAGCGCCTCGAGAAGTTTCCGGAACAACTCCTTGGCGTACTTCGATCTGCCTCTTGATTTTTTCATAAGGCTTCCGTCTTGAGAAATGATAGGTCGGAGGTTGGCCGCTTTTTCATTATAAATTTTAGCAGCTGACCGTTGAAACTCTTGAGAATAGCCTCTAGGCCTGAGTCGGCATTGGCCCGAGAGTCGTTCCTACGCAGGCCGCAGAAGAATGACAGCAATCTCCTCGAGCGTTTTCCCCTTGGTCTCCACAAACCACCCATGGGCTATGAAGCTCTCCACGGCAAGAATAACTACATAAACACCTAAACAATGTAGAACTTCCAGCCAATTCTCTCGAGGCCAATGGTTCGGTGAGCTCATGGCCCCAGAAATTCGGTCATCCTCCATAGCGGCCGAAATCACGAATCCCATATGATTTCAGCGAATACACATGTGATCAGAATGGGAAACAGAGCGGCCTTTAGCGCTGCTCTTGTTCAGATTGGCTCAGGGGTCCTGAGAATAGGATGGAATAAATCGCATTGACGGTGCATAAATTGACCGAACCATGGTCCGCCGAACCGGACCAATAGGTACATGTTGAGATCTGCAAAATAGGAGACCCATGCAGATTGCTGGGATTATCATGCGTCATATAGCCACCAACAGTATAATAATGACTCTGGAATTAGCGGAGCAAAGCGGGTGCTGCCAAGAAACGAAACGGCCGTAGTGACACGCTTGATCGTTATTCTGTCAGCGACTTGCATACACGCATTCCAGGAGTGACTCCTTGCCGGCCTCCGTCACGGACTTAAGTTATTCGCCGAGCGGGTATTTCCGAGAAGGACTTATCTCCACCTTGACTTGGCGATGTTGTGAAATCTCGATTAACTCGCATATCTTAGCTCCTCCACTTTTCAGTCAAAATGTCACAACCCGACGATCTGAGTCGTCAAGTCCGAACAAGTGGGGAGGTGATGTGAGAATGTTTTGCTATGATACGGGATTTGCTTAAAAATCACTAGTCTGTATTGAACCAGTGGTTGAAACCCAATTCCATCAAGGCTGAAGCTTGATTAACAATCGAGTGATTGATAATCTCAACATGTGGGGTCATAACGGCATCGCTGTCGCGTCTCAGTCGGCAAGTCGCCGAAGAACTCGCCGGGGCCATGCATTGTACATAAATAAATAGACAAGGGACTGACTAGTAATTCGAGACACAGAAAAAGGTTGCCAACCATCTTCGACTGTCAACATGCTGAGCCCCGGTGTCGACGGTGACGGTCTGCGTCGAATGGAATCTTCCATGGGCCCAAACCCACGGGACCGGCTTCGTCAACACACTGCGGACCATTCCCCTCAACGAACAGAGGATCCGAATATCACCTCCTCCGACAATGATTCCATCGGCGAAGGCAAATGGGCGGGCGTGGTTCCAAGGCCGTCAGAGAGGGCAGTGCGATACAGGAGTACGAGATGTTGAGGCAGAACCTCATCGGCCTGCACAAGACGAGGACCGCCGAGTCGCACGCCAGCGAATCCCATACAACCCGAAGCCGAGGGGACCACGCGACGAGAACTCAAACTCGACAATCGCGCATCGATGCCTCGGAAACAGACGTCGAAACCGGAGGAGACGACGATGCAGAGGAATTTGAGCTTGGAACCTTCATGCGCGAAGGGCATTTTGAAGAGCGATCAGAGGCAGGTTCTCTAAAAAGAGTCGGTGTCATCTACGAGGCCCTCACAGTAAAGGGCGTCGGCAACACAACATCATTTGTACGAACGCTTCCCGACGCCATCATTGGTACTTTTGGTCCCGACCTGTATCACCTCGTCTCGCGGTTTTTCCCTTCCCTCCAATTCAGAAAGCCACCCACACGAACTCTCATCCACGACTTCACCGGCTGTGTCCGCAACGGCGAGATGATGCTTGTCCTGGGCCGGCCCGGTGCCGGCTGCAGTACCTTTTTGAAGGCAGTTACCAACAATCGAGCATCCTTCGCAGCCGTCGAGGGAGACGTTTCGTACAGCGGCATCCCGGCAGAGGAACAGAAGAAGCTGTACCGAGGAGAAGTGACGTACAACTCCGAGGATGACATTCATTTTGCAACTTTGAGCGTTTGGCAGACGCTCACCTTCGCCCTGATGAACAAGACGAAGAAAAGGGACAACGGCGACATACCTGTTATTGTCAATGCTTTGATGAAGATGTTTGGCATCAGCCACACCAAGCACACGCTTGTGGGTGACGACTACACACGAGGAGTGTCGGGTGGCGAAAGGAAGCGGGTTTCTATCGCTGAGACCCTCGCATCCAAATCAGCCGTCATGGCGTGGGACAATTCAACCCGAGGTCTGGATGCATCAACGGCATTGGATTACGCAAAGTCCCTCCGGATCATGACCAAAATAAGCGACCGAACTACTCTCGTCACCTTGTATCAAGCTGGAGAGGGAATCTACGAGATCATGGATAAGGTCCTCGTTATCGATCAAGGTCGCGAAATTTACAGTGGCCCAGCCGACAAAGCGAAGCAGTATTTCATCGACCTGGGTTTCGACTGTCCAGAGCGCCAAACAACTGCCGACTTCTTGACGGCCATCACTGACCCCCACGAACGTCGCTTCCGTCCGGGTTTCGAGAACCGGGCACCAAAGACGCCAGAGGAGCTCGAGAGCGCATTCAGGAGCTCCCAGAGTTACCAAGACTTGCTGGCTGATGTTGCCGCATACAAAGAGGACCTGCACGAGACCGAGTATGAGGATGCCAAGGCGTTCAGAGGAGCTGTCCAAGGCTCAAAGTCGAAGCATGTGTCGGATAAGTCGTCTTACACTATTTCGTTCATTGGACAGGTGCTCGCATGCACCAAAAGAGAGGCCTGGCTTCTTTTGGGTGACACGACAACGCTGTGGACGAAGCTATTCATCATCATCTCCAACGGCCTGATTGTTGGGTCCCTCTTCTATGGGCAGCCAAACAACACACAGAGTGTCTTCAGCCGCGGAGGCGCCATCTTTTTCTCAGTGGTATTCCTTGGTTGGTTGCAATTATCCGAGCTTATGCGAGCTGTATCTGGACGACCGGTTGCCGCACGGCACAAAGACTACGCGTTCTACCGACCGTCCGCCATCTCTCTGGCTCGCGTATTGCTCGATTTTCCGGTTGTTGCGATCCAGGTTTGTATCTTTGGCCTCATCATGTACTTCATGACGGGCCTCGATGTCGATGCTGGCAAGTTCTGGATCTACATGCTCTTTGTCTACATCACCACCATCATGGTCACAGCTCTCTACCGAATGTTTGCTAGTGTTTCGCCTGAGATCAACACCGCGGTTCGGTTCTCTAGCATAGCGTTGAACGTCCTAGTAATCTTTACCGGCTACGTCATTCCCAAGACACAGCTGCTCAGGGACTACATATGGTTTGGATGGCTGTACTGGGTGAACCCACTCAGTTACAGTTTTGAGGCCGTCTTAAGCAGCGAGTTGTATGATCAGGAACTGCCTTGCTCGCCGGAACAGCTTGTTCCTCAGGGTCCAGATGTCCAGACAGCTTACCAAGGCTGTGCTGTCAGTGGCGCTGGCGTCAATGCCCACGCAGTCTCGGGAAGCGACTACCTTCGGACAGCCTACAACTATAGCCGCTCGAACTTGTGGCGCAACTTTGGAGTATTGATTGCTTTCACGGTCTTGTACATCATCATTACCATGATTGCGACAGAACTGGTCAGCTTCACTTCTGGGGGAGTGGTGCCCTAATCTTCAACAACACTCCCAAGGCCAAGGCTCGCGCGCAAGCGGCAGCTGCTCCGGTGGACGAGGAGAAAGCCGCCAACTCTTCTCCCGCAGCGCCTGGTGAGTCTCAGTCCACATCAAACGATGATGATGCCCCGTTGGAGCAAATCACGGATAACCAGTCAACCTTTACTTGGCGAGATCTTGAGTACACGGTGCCCTATTTGGGCGGAGAACGAAAGCTTCTAAACAAGGTGAATGGCTATGCCAAACCAGGAGTCCTGGTGGCATTGATGGGTGCTTCAGGCGCCGGAAAAACGACCCTTCTCAATACGCTCTCTCAACGCCAGACCATGGGTGTCATTTCAGGCGATATGCTAGTTGATGGACGGCCATTGAGTGCCGACTTCCAGCGAAACACTGGTTTCTGCCTCCAGGGAGATGTCCACGACCAGACCCAGACTGTCCGCGAGGCTATTGAGTTCTCAGCCATCTTGCGTCAGGATGCCTCCATCAGCCGCGCAGACAAGCTTGCGTATGTGGATAAAGTCATTGATCTTCTGGAGTTGAACGAGCTTGAGGATGCCATCATCACGTCCCTCGACGTGGAGCAACGCAAGAGACTCACGATTGGTGTAGAGCTTTCTGCAAAGCCATCTCTTCTTCTGTTTCTCGACGAGCCAACATCGGGTCTAGACTCTCAATCAGCTTACTCCATTGTCCGGTTCCTCAAGAAGCTGAGTCGCGCAGGCCAAGCCATCATCTGCACCATCCATCAGCCGAGCTCCGTCCTGATCGAGCAGTTTGACATGGTACTCGCACTGAACCCTGGTGGCAATACTTTCTACTTCGGACCGATGGGCCAAAATGGCGAGCACGTTGTCAAGTACTTTGCCGACCGCGGCGCTGTGTGCCCTCCCAATAAGAACGTCGCGGAATTCGTCCTAGAAACAGCAGCTCGCCCACACAGACTTCCTGGCGGAACCAAGATTGATTGGAATGAAGAGTGGCTACGAAGTGACGAAGCCAGGCAAGTCAATGAGGAGATTGATTCCATCAGGCGCAACCAAGTTCAACAAGAGTCCCAAGGAGCCAAAGAACACCACGAATATGCGGCATCCACATGGATCCAGTGCGTCGAGCTCACCAAGCGCATGTTCAGACAGTACTGGAGAGATCCTTCCTACATGTATGGCAAATTCTTCACCGCTGTCATCGTTGGCATCTTCAATGGCTTCACGTTTTGGAACCTGGGCTACACATTGCAAGACATGCAGAACCGCATGTTCACGTGTTTCCTCATTATCACCATCCCTCCAAACATCATCAACGCCGTTGTGCCCAAATTTTTCACAAACATGGCGCTTTGGCAGACTCGCGAGTACCCTTCACGCATCTATGGGTGGGTGGCGTTTTGCACAGCAAGCATCGTTGCAGAGCTTCCGGCTGCCATCATCTCGGGCTTCCTATACTGGGTGCTGTGGTTCTGGCCTACCGGGTTATCGACCGAGAGTTCAGTGTCGGGTTATACCTTCTTGATGACCGTTCTCTTCTTCATCTTTGTAGATAGCTGGGGTCAGTGGGTTTGCGCCTTTGCGCCAAGCTTCACAGTTATTTCCAATGTCCTTCCGTTCTTCTTCGTCATGTTTGGTCTCTTCAATGGTGTAGTTCGGGCATATGCGTCCCTTCCTGTCTTCTGGAGGTATTGGATGTACTGGGTGAACCCTTCCACTTATTGGATTGGCGGTGTTCTCGCGGCCACATTGAACAATGCACCAGTGCGTTGTGATCCGCAAGAAACGGCCAAGTTCGACGCTCCGCCGAATCAAACATGCAAGGATTACGCTGGTGAATTTGCGCAATCCGCCGGCGGCTACCTTCTCAATCCTGATGCCACTAGCGGTTGCCAATACTGCCCATACAGCAATGGCAACCAGTTCCTCAAGACGCTTAACATCGAGGCCGATGAAAAGTGGAGAGGTAAGCCGACAATTCCCTTCCTGATACTGGGTGTTGTTAACTCTTTCTCCCAGATTTTGGCGTATTTCTCGCTTTCTGCATCTCCAATTGGATGCTTGTGTACTTCTTCATTTATACTGTTCGTGTACGAGGCTGGAGTTTTGGTCTTGGGTACATTTTTGGCGCACTTGGAAAGCTCGTGGAGCTTATCAAGGGCTTGTTCAAGCCAAAGAAAGAGACGAAGTCGTAGATGATTGATGATTCCTCCGAAAAGACTATTAGATAATAGAGTAAGAAGGCAAGGTTGATTTAATATACCTACTTAGATTATTAAGAGATTTTGTACTCCAAAAGCAAGAAGAAAATTGGAAAAGCAGAAAATCACCGTTCCCTATTTAGGTTGATCTGATCGCCTGGGAGATGGGAGCGCCATACCTGATGGCTAATGGCTAAAATTGTGAAGAAGAAGAAAACTGTTTTTTTTTTTTTTTTTTTGCCTTTGTGCCAGCAACTCGCTTTAGACGGAGCGGACAGCTTATTTCATAGAGCGTTTGTTGCTGTAGCATGAGCTGACTTGAGCTTCCCTGAGCTGGCCTATTCTCTCCAAGTCTGCTGTAATAGTATTTCAGTGTAACCCGTTGCTCCACTGAGGTTAGACTTAAGTAACAGAGATGATCGGGATAGTATGGAAACTTGAAGTAGGCATTGATCCAAAGCGTGTAGAACTATCGGAATCAAAGTAATTGGGAGTTAAAGAGAATAAACTCTCAATAAAGAATAATGACATTGTCTTAGAAACTGCGCCATCTTTAGCCTCACGTGGAATACTTGGGCCTCAAATGGAAAGATGAAGGAAATCCTATCATTAGGAGTCGGCTGCGATGCTGGGAGTCCGCAAAGTTCTCCGATTGTTTGACGATTAGGAACATTAACTTGTTGTCCAGCACACTAGGAATAGTTAGGGGTATTTGGATAAAAGTCGAAGAGGTAATTTTGGCCCTCATGTTTGAATGTGTATGCTTATTTTTATTTTTAAATGTCAGGGCTCTGTCATTGTCTATCCAGAATATTTTCAGCTACAAACTCCATTCGCCTGCATCTGCTTTCTACACATAGTGCATGAACAAAGCTGAATATCCCCGCATGGACCCGAAATTCACGGACACCCGCCTCGTACAAAGTGCAAATGTAAGCACCAAGTCTGGCCTAAGACGCCATATTCCCTGCAAGCCCGACTCATGGGGGAATCGCCTCGTTCACGTAGTTTTTGAACACCTCGTCGATCACCTTCTCGAACACTTCTTGATGCAAAGTTTGCGTATACTGCAGAGCAACCGGCATGAAGAGCATGTTGCCCTCTATCACAATTGTGTCATACAACTCCCACTCGTCTGCCAAGTTTGTTATGAAGCTTGGCGTGCTCTCTGAGGGTGTGGGTGACTGCGACTGCGCCCGAGGCCTGACAGTCCATTGACATCATACATTAATACCCAGGGGTGTTATGACGCGACTCCAGACGCCCGAGGGTGTCGATTGGAAGACGACAGGGTACTCGGCCCGCCTTTTAATCCCCGACCACAGCTCCGTCAACTCGTAGACGTAGAACGTCCTCCCACTACCGTCCCACGGCCCGAAGAAGGGGTCCCCGGCGATGTAATTGGGGTCCGAAGGAGCTTCGTTGTACTGGTCAATACTGCGATTGTGGCGCAAAGTGGGCGTGTAAGTCTGCAGAGCACCAAGGACAAGTTGCGGAGGCAGGATGCTTGGCAAGGGGACGCAGACGGTTAGGACTTGTCGAGAACGCATTCCTCGTCTAGGGAGAAGCAGGAGAATTGGTTGGTTTAGGTGAGAGAGACGTTGGAGACGTGTTGGGTACGCGAAAGCGGCCGCCCGCTTTCGCGATGAGGTTCTTTGGCGTTGTGGACGTGCGCGGTTTTACCAGGTTTGTGTTAGACTGGAGGAGCTAAGAATCGAGGGTTAAATGAATGGGCGTTATTCTGGGGTAACAAGGGAAGAAGATTTACCTGAAGGATAATTTGACTGTGTTAGTTGAAACGGAGATATAATAGTTCACATCCAAGTTCTCACATGGTGGTCTGGGTCTTCAGATGCATTCTCCTTCGTCTTTAGACGGGATGCTCGGTTAAAGAGGTGGTGGGGGGACAAAAGTTCTGCGTTATCGCCGGACTGACGCATCTTCCTCCCAGCCTTCGAATTTCGCTCTGCTTTTTCTTTCTTTAACAACTTAATAACTATACCTTTAAATATTGGGAAAATTATCTAAGTTCTTATAAAAGAATGAGAATTGTAATAATGTATAATTTAGGTACTTTTATTAAGTAAATTTCTTTTTAAAAAGATATTACTAAATTAAATATAGTTCAGTTTAATTCTTTAATTCTAAACTTAAACCGTTAATTTTTTATTGGCGTTGTTCTAATGAATGTTATTGATATAAGGAGGATAAGGTTCATGATAAAGGGGGAGACATGGCTGTTTTTATATCGACGATCCGCCTCAACTCGCAACGCACTACCTTGCGATGGGTAACACTCATCAATGACCTGGTCTCAGTAAGCTTTTATTCAACGAGTTAGTACGCAACCCTGGGCATGGAGAGGAGGGATACAATCGCGGGGAATACTTAGGGTGATCTGGGGTCTCTCCGCATTTCTCACACCACTTCCTGTGATGCAACTGACTCAATAGGAAATGAGAGCGGAGGAAACATCACCTAGGCTCGTCACAAGGGGCGAGAAAGACGACGTCGTGTGAGGTTTCGGTTCACAAACGCACAAATAAGAAGGCTGATGCAAAGTGCAGGGTAAGAGAAGATGGAAAGAGTGGGAGAGTTTAAATTGAATGTGCTCTGCTCCTTGTCCCATAATTATTCTGACTAAAAAGCCCATGTACTCTGGGCATGCTGCTTGTTGCCGATCAATCACCTAATCCATCTGCCTTAACTCAGCGGACGGTTATCAATTTTGCTGAGTCAAAGATAGGACACGTGGCCAAGTCTGATCTACGTGGAACTCAAGTGAATTGGATACTTTCCAAGATGATTTAGTGGATTTGGTACAATGCTTGACCAATAGCCGGGGGGCTGTGTCGTGTCATGGCGTTTCTGATTTTGGAACTAAGTCGATGATCAGGCCTGCCAAACTAAGATTTTCTATCTTCTCCGCGATTTCCATACATGCTGTTGCTCGCCATTGACACAATGACTCATTCAGACGGTTTAACGGGGTTACCGCTTCACGTTTTGTACATCATTTGTTCCTTCTCTTCCAAAGCTAGCATCATCCAGCTCAGACTCACTTCACTTGCCTTGAACAGAGCAGCAACACCTTGGGCTTTCAGGCATATTCGACTCGAATGTTTTGGCCAAGGGACCAAACGATTTGTGTCGATAGCCAAATCTCCAGGCCTGCGACCCTGGGTACACGAGATCTCCTGCGACACCTGGACAAAGCTAGGTTCGCAAACTGGTAGCGATTCCTGGCACAGCTCTGCTGCAGGCTTCCTGAACGCCTTGTTATATCTGCGTTATTTTCGCCGCCTGAAAGCCCTCCACTTGAGATTCGACGCACACTCCGGAGAGTCTACCCGTAACACGTGGTCTTCCTCTATCGCGGAGACCTGGGACTTCAGGTTCCGAGTGCTGAATGTTCTGTTCCAATGCTTGGCGGGGACATGGTCACGAGACATACAAGAGCAGATAGGCTCTGAGTCAGCATTCGACCTCGAGGCTGTTGATACGACACAAGATAACCACCTTGATACTCCCAAGGCAGAGCCAATCTGCCTGAAGACGTTGACAATTGCAAATCTGGCTGCGTATGATGATCGACGTCTTGTGGACTCTGAAGCATTCAGAAAGGTTTTATCCTCTCCTACGCTTACAGATCTCAAATTATACATATCGCCTGAAAAGGATGAACTCTCGCCAGAAGTCTCTTTTCGCTACCTTGAACCGTATGAATTTTTCATGACCCTCCCTGATACTTGGCTCGCTCCAAGTTTAGCTCAGAATCTTAGGGTACTGTCGTTATACTGTCGAGATCACTGGGGCTGGTGTCCAAGGATGGATTTTCGGGCTGTCAATCCAGGGAATGGGTTCAATACTGGGTTCCCTTTCCTGAAAGTGCTTGCACTTGGAAATTACACGTTCAGTCATGAATGGCAGATCGAGTGGATTGCGTCGTTGGGCCAAGAAAACGAAGCTGGGGGGCTGGAAGAACTCTATCTTGATGACTGTCCGATTTTATACAAGGCTTGCCAGTTCGCCCCCATGGATGATGGTGAGACAATATTGGGTCGCGATGAGGACGGCAAGGAACTTTCCATTTCTAATCATGGTTATCCAATGAAAGAGGTCATAACTAAGAGATGCGGCACCCATGGCGCCTCTCAAATTCAAACACAGCAGTACCCTCTTCGATGGTACATGGTCTTGCAACACTGGAAGGACGCAATGAAAGGGCTGCGAGTCTTTCGAATGGGTCGTGGTGAATGGCAGAGAGTACCTGCCGACACTTTCCGTGCTTGTGCTGGTCAATTCTCCAGGCCATTGCGAGCCAAGGACGCAATGGTGCTCAAACATCGGTTCAGCGACAAGGAGTTTCTGTCTTTTAGCTGTCCCGGACCATCGGAACCAGCAGGACCTGCACCGGCAGACGATTTTGTCGATTTAGTTGATTGGAACTCAGACGAAAACCCGCATGATGAGGGTGACCCGAAGTACCAGCATGGGCACAGGTCTTCGCCAAGAACGCATTGATTTGATGAAGTATTTTCAGCACCGCTGTGGCATATGGACGGAAAGCCAAAGAGATGAGAATTCGTTTTTTGCCGATAGAGAGGTTTGGGCGCCCGAAGAGGAGATTATTGCGAGAAACAGCGCAGCTTATAACATGCTGCTTTCTGTTGTTCAATTGAGACGTGGTCCTGAGGATATATCAATATGAGACTCGCTTACTCGCTGAGATTGCACAGAACGAAATGTTATTCTTACAGCTCAAGTGACGAACTTGCGGGCATTGTATGATGGAAAGACTAGCCAGCGGAGGCTCCCTCGAAGTACAGATCACGAATTGGGGCCTTAACCATGCGTCCATCAAACCGTAGTAATATCAATTGAGAAAACCTTCCCTAATTCTCCTGTTTTAAATCGACTCGTATACAGCAAAATACGTGACCCTCATGGAACCTTCAAACCCATCAACCGTTTTGTCTGTGGTTGACCAAGGTCGAGACGTGGCAGATGCCGTGGATATCGTCGCCATTCACGGCCTCAACGGCCTCTTCCTAAAGACATGGACAGACTCGACGGCAAACTTCAACTGGCTCCGGGACGCGGTGCCGAAGATTCTCCCCAAGGCTCGAGTCCTATCATTCTCGTACGATTCCGCCCTCCAGTTCAGCAAGTCGGCCTCGGATACTTTTGATTTTGCAGATCAGCTGTTGGAGTTTTTACTTGCGGAGCGACAGTCGACGGTTGAATTCGCTCGACCCATCGTCTTTATCTGCCATAGCCTTGGTGGCATCGTCTTCAAGCAGGCCATGGTTCGTGCATATGAGTGCGAAAGATACACCACGCTGCTTCAGAACACGACGGGTGTCATGTTTCTTGGGACTCCTCACAGAGGATCTGCGTACGCGAATCTGGCCACAACTCTTGCGAGAATTCTAAAGTCAGCCGCCTTCGGTACCCGCACGAATTACCAACTGTCCAAAGACCTCGAGCCAAAATCGAGAATCCTGGAGCACATTTCTTGTTCCTTTGTGGAGCGAAGTGGAAAAATGTCCATTGCTTCCTTTTATGAGACTTCCAGGATGAGCTATGCGAGCTCTGTTGTAAGGCGCCCTCTGTGTCTCTATCCCCATCTCACTCATCAAAACTGAAACCTTTTGTAGGTCGCGGAGAAGGATTCTGCATGCCTAGGCGTGCCAAATGAAACCTCTATTCCCCTGAACGGGGACCATCGGACCATGTGCAAATATTCTTCTGAGAGCCATGGCGATCTCAGTATCATCTTGCGCAACCTCAGTTGTTTATGCATATCCAACCAGAATGCTCAGCTTCAGTGTCAAGCGGCATCGATTTCAGAACTGCGGACCGTTGAAACAAACCTGCGCGAAGCCCAACTTCTTAACCGCCTCGAGACCTCATGCCCCGAAGTCCACAAGGCCCGTAACCCTCCAGCGGCTATGGGAACCTGCATTTGGCTGCTTCGACATCCTACGTACCAATCTTGGTACCTAACTCCGCACTCCTCATTTCTCTGGCTATCGGCAGACCCAGGTTCCGGCAAATCGGTCCTAGCATCCTTTTTGATTGATCACCATGCAAGCATGCAACCGAAGACACCCCCAAGATATGCTACTTCTTTTTCAAATCAGACAACGCCGAACAAAACGACGCGGTCCATGCCATGCAGGCTATCCTCCGGCAATTGTTGCTTCAGCATCGAAGCCTTATCAATGTCGCCTTGTCATGTCTCAACGATAACCGCCCGGACTCCGTGCAAACACTTTGGAACGCCTTCATTTCCGTCGCCGAGCATCCTGATACAGGCAACACTATTTGTATCATTGACGGACTGGACGAGTGTGAAATGGGCTCTGGAAAACAGTTCGCCAATCTTGTCTCGGCCCATTCCTCAGGCACCGTCTCCAAAGCGGAATTGACAAAGCCATCGAGGCTGAAGCTACTCGTTGCAAGTCGACCGGACACCGCCTTCAAGATCATTTTCGACAAGCCAGCATCTCAATCAGAGACCCAAAGTTCACATCCTTCCGATAAGACAAAGACCCAAATCTCCATGATCCGCCTGCGGGGAGAGGATGAAACCGAAGCCATCAGCGACGACGTGTCCGTAGTTATCAAGTCCGATATATCAAATCTTGAATACTAGGGGCTCCCATTCGAAGTTCTAGCCAATATCCAGGAACAATTAATTGCACGTGCCGATAGAACGTTTCTCTGGGTGACCCTTATCCTTCAACTCTTGAAGGAGAGGGTCGAGGCTAGTGCATCCAGACGGGAGCTCAATGAGATTCTCCCAAGCCGAGACATTGACGACACTTACAACCAGTTGCTCAGTGGAGGCTCTGATGCCCCCAGGGCAAGAAAGGTTGTGAACCTGGTTCTGGCAGCCCTTCGTCCGTTGACCTTGGACGAGCTTAGCATTGCGTTGGCGATCGAAGGGGAAGATCACCGCAAATGGTCCAAACGCTCATGGTCCGAATCTCCCACCAACGTTGACAACATCGAGGATGAGCTTGTTTTTCCGTATGAGAACCACATAAAGTCGCTCTGCGGTCACTTTGTGCGGATCATCCGCAACTGTGTCTATCTGTTCACGAGACGGCTCGGCACTTTCTCCTAGCCAGGGAGGAAATTCCTCTCCCCTGACTCAGGATCTGTACCATGGCAAGGCTCTTTTGAAAAGAGTGAGGCTCGAAAAATTCTCCTAGGCGTTTGTGTCACGTTTTTATACTGTCTTGCGAGACGGTCTCGTTGCGCTAGATTGGCCATGCTAGTCCCAGACTGCTCCTTTTCTCGACTACGCGGCGACATACTGGCCAATACACTTCGAAGAAGTGTCCCGCGGCACTTCTATGACAAGCGAAGAAACCAAATACTACTACAATTTGTGCCATCCAAACCTCCTAGGGTTCAATGAATGGGCTCCCAAGGCGTTGAAGGCTCCCTTGGAGGTCATCTTGCCCCAGACCACAGGGCTCTCTCCAGACAACACCCAAGACTTTTGTTGGAATATTTTGTTTAGTGGAAGATCTGCACAAGCAAATGATGACAAAAGCCAGAGATCAACCGAGTTGGTCATCCGCAATTCCAATTTCGTTGCATTATCTAGTAATCCGAGTGCCCTGAGCAACCACCACTTCCCATTGACAGTCGATGAATATGGCGTGGTTCGTCTGGATTTTAGCGCGGGACCTCAGAACAAACGATCATGATAGATTCTGTCCAATATTATTACCTTTAGCTGAGCGAAGTTTGTCTTATACACGACACTGGTGAGGTGAAAGCTAAGGGGCTCATGTTTGAGATGTCAGTCCTGAGAAGAAGCCTAAAGGCGATCCTTTGGTCACGGCTGTTATGCTAGATCATCCGAGGTTAAAGCCGGACAGGGCAGAATTATACAGAGGCTCATGGCCCCTGAATGGGAACAAGACGGATGGTAATGCGACTGTTTGACTCAAGGGGGCAGTTTGTTCGAGAATTCTATGCTGGATGGAGAGTAGCAAGGCGTAATTCTGGGGCGGTTGAAATCGAGGCAACGAAAACAGGCGCTCAAATAGTTTGCATTCAATGTTGCCATTGGGCATCCGAATCATCGGCCATGGATCAAATTAATTTTGCCCTCCCCGTCCCCAAGTTGAATCAGAAAGGTCTATTTTAGGAAGGCAGCGAGCAAAGAAGTTAACACTAAGATTAAGAACTGGATGGAAGAGATAGCAGCAGATAGAACCCAATGCTTCTATTAGCCAAAGCCCAAATCAGGACGGATATTTTAGGCGACGGAGTTACTAAAGGAAGTGAAGAAGGGCCGTCGACGCTGAGACAGCCGGTGGCGAAGGTCAAGCCAGGGAGGGCCGCTCGAGAGCCCTGATTTAGTACAACTCATACCTAAAAATACAACTTGTGGGCGTTGAAGAGAGCATGACAACAGAGCTTGGCCAAGGAGAAGACTGCATGGTAAACAATAAATAAATATGAAAATTACATACTTAATCTTAGCTCGTTTTATCTTGCTTCTCCCTCATACTACCTATCTGTGTCTAGATCACAAGGGGGATTGTCAGAGGGGTGGATCACAGTTCCCTTAGACATAATTGCAAGTAGTGGAGAAATTTATCCAACGGCCTATTTCTTCGCAACAGGCGCTCTCAGTATGTTGCAAGAAGCCGCTCATCAACGAGAAACGCGTGTCGCAAGTAGGAGAGTCTGCTACCCTTTGGACCGTCGATATTGAACGACACAGTCTACAACGCCGAATCCAGTGTGACTTTGGACTTAACTGCTTCCAGGGCCCAGTCACTACTGAAGAGGATACGGCGATCGACTCAAGACAATGAGGTGCAAACCGGGCTCGGACCACGTGCGCAGCTCAGCCGAAATCTGCAGCATTTCCTCTTGGTACTTCTCCCTCGGGCTCTCATCCAAAGCATCCAAGGCAATAGAGACGTCTTTGAACGCCCGAATGAGCTGATGGAGGCAGTCCACAAGGGCCGGGTCTAGCGGCGAGGCCTTGCGGTAGCTATCATACAGCCGCAATAGAAAGGTATATCTGCCGTCAAGTTGGCTTGACAGCTGTAGTATGAGGGCACGGAGCATAGCAGATGCGTTTTATTTGCTCTTCTTATTAAAAGGGAAAGAAAAAAAAGCCATTCTACTACTTTAGGTAGTTCTGCAATATCGGAAGGTATATTAGATAGCTGTAGAGTATAAAATAGACTTACTGCATCCTATGAAGCTAATAAGCCAGATGAAGGAACTATCCTCTTTAAGCTATATCGTGAAGGCCGGGCCAGTAACAAACTATAGTCCTATACGAGGATGCTTGTTCTCGACAGCCTCATTAAAACCGATCGTAGTATCTGGCAGCTTAAGCTATATTCTGATACCCGAAGAGACCTGGGTAGCTCTTACTAGGTCGAGTAGCGCTTTTGTATCCTCGATGTTATCTTGCACTCTGCAGATATCGCTCTGTTGTAACAACTGCATTGCTAGAGATAAACACAAGACAAAGTCATTGAAGTCCTCATCCAGCGTCCGTAGTGTGCTCTGTCGAAAGGGGAACGCAACGCGGCGGGCGGTGGCGCGAAGTCCCGCTTTCGGACATTAGTGAGGCACTCGAAGAACTTATTCAATTCCTCCTGGGGTTCTCGAATGAGCTCCTTGCAGTCTTCCAAGCAAGACTCTATTTTGTTAAGTACATCGTGGTCGTCAGCCTTGAGTTAGCGCCGTTTTATTTATTTGCGCAAAGTCCCGAGCAACTCGAGGAGGCGAGAGAGCTTCTGAGTCGTGTGGACAACATCGGATTCGCCTGCCTCCTGACATCACAACCCTAGCTTCGTGTCAGGAGACCCTAACCCCAACACAATACTGCTAGCTCCAAGATGTTAGATCCAAGGTTAAGGAGCTAAAACTTTTGCAGGATGCTTCGTGCTATTTAGAGTTCTCGCGCCCTGCGGAAGCAACACTATCGGCGAGCCATCATGGATACGTGATGCAAATATCTAGCTCAGCTGGCACGCTCACATGGTACAGCAATCCTCTCAGTTTAAGTGCCTTTCAAGATTGGCCGGGCGCAATAAAGTAAGTCAGCAACATATATACCAACATTCTCTCCAGTCCTGCGGCTACACTCCTATTTCAAATGCTCTCCACCATACTCTACCACTCCTTCCACTGCTTCCTGTGCTCCTAACAGCACAGCCACGTACCTCGCGCTCTCCGTCCTACTCAGGTTCTTCCACTTATGCATAGGTGCCCTCTGTACAACCACGTCTCCCTTCTTCACTACCCTCTTTTGTCCTCCATCTAGAGCTAACTCTAGCTCCCCTTCAAGCACCACGATGTAATCTACAGTCTGCGTCCGATGCCAGAACCCTTCTTCCTGTTCCGGATTGGGTCCGAAATCCAGATAAGTAATAGTGCTACTGCCTGCTCCAGGAAACTGATACGGGGGGCCAGAGGAGGCGGTAGTACAGTAGTGGGTCAAGTCCGCGTTGTCGGTTAGAGTAAAAGAGGGCGGTGTGGAGTAGATATAGGACAGTGATGCTGTAGAGCCCAGGGGCTGAGGCAGGGGTGGGGTGACGGAGAGGAAAGAGCTTTTAGTATCCGAGCCCGAGTCCGTTGTGATATGGACGTTAAGGTCGGGGGATTTGATCGCCATCTTGATTGGGTTTGCTTGGCTAGAATTAGGTTTTAGAACTGGGCTCCTGGCACAAAGTATAACGGGAGAATGTTAATTTATATTCCTCAGGTTTAACAACTCGGACTTCAATGTACGGTATACGGTTCAATTCTAAGTCCGAATAAGAATGCACGGTACACGGTTCAATTTAAAGTCCGAACAAGAATATTCGGCATGCGGTTTCATTCAAAGTCCGAATAAGAATATACGGCATACGGTTCAATTCAAAGTCCGAACCTAGGTCTTCTGGTACAACGACTACCTTTGGTTTAGTGGAATTGCAAGTGTATTATATAACTAGAGAACTACTAAATTAAGAGGAATAGCCTAATAAATTAAGCTTTAAGAAAATAAGTTAAAAAGATAAAATAGCTATATACAGCTAACCTAAAGAGATACTATAACTAAAATAGCTTTATTAATATTTATTTAATTATTTAATTATATTTTATTATTAAATTTAAATTTAAATTAATTAACTCTATAATTATAGCTTTAACTTTAATAATAAAATTTTTTATTTATTTCTTATAGCTATTAAGTCTAATTAAATAATAAAATAATATACTATTAGTAACTATAGAAAGTAATATTAAATATCTATTAAAAACAATTTAAATTAAATTATTATAATTATTAATATTAAGAAAAATCCTATAAATATAGTTAAATTAATTAGATATATTAATTAAAATAAGTAAAGTACCTTTTTTCAATTAAAGGTTTAAAATATCTATTTTTAAAACTATATTAACATATATAATAAGCAAGTTGGAAATACAAATAAGTCAGAAAAAAATCCCACACTATTAAGATAAAAACTTCAATAAAAACACAACAACATATTAAATCAATTAAAACTAATCGCTATCCTCTTCTTCAGAAGTCTCAATTATAACCTAATAGATCCTTTATATTATAACCGGCCTTTCTATAAATTCTATAGTATCTTTCCCTTAGTATTACTAATCTTTATTAATCACTACTTCTTAATAATTTAGCTACTACCTGCATATTAATATCTCTCTGATCTATTTTATCCCTCCCCTTATTTAGAGTTATCTTTTCTTCTTTATGTAGGTAGATTCTTTTTGCTCTATACTGTTTGCTAAGAGTTTTATTTGTCTGTTAAAAGATCTAGACTTCAGACTTTAATAGGGCGTTCTGATATATTATTGTCTTTATTCTCTTTAAAAGTAACTTAAGTGTCTTAAGAATTAATACTAAAGAGCTACTTTAATATTTTCTTTATTTATCTTTTAAGATATTCAGACTAAAAGCTAGTCTTAAGTACAGTCTTTAGGGTCTTTAAGACCTAAAAGTTAAAGAGGCTAATTTTTTTTCTTCTTATTAATATTAGAGTCTATAGCTATATATTAAGCTTTAATATAATATTTTTTAGGTTTAAGAGAATAAGTTTAGCCTCTTAAAAACCTTTTTTAATATTACTTCTTATTATAGCAGCTTTATAAGCAGTATAAAAGGCTAAGAAGAACTCAGTCTTTAAAATATAAGTTATAGAGTATCTAATTAATTACTTAATTATTTAGCTATAAGCTATTTTAAGCAGCTTAAAGCACTTAATATTAAGAGGCTAAAGTAGGTAAGATAAATAAGGCAGTATATATAGTATAATAATATAGTTCTCTTTATAATATTTCTTAAAGTTAATAGAATAGTAACTTTTATATCTATTAAGAATTAGAAGATAATAGTAACCAGTTAATTAATTCTTTATATACTAATTAAAATACTTAAGCTACTTAAGATCTATTTTATTATTAGTCTAGCTATTTAGAGTTATTATAATAGCCTAATTGCCTAAGAGGTTACTTTTCTAGTACTAATTAGTAAGATAATATTAGTCTATAACTACAATAAACAGCTAGATCGCTCAGCCTTCTATATTAATTACCTAAATAACTATAACCTATTTTTAGTTTCTAAGCTATATTAATTTTAGATTTCTATACCTATCTATATCTATAATAACTATTCTGCTTATAATTATATTTATTATAAAGCCAGTCTTATTAAAGTTATAAATATCAGCTAGATTAATACTACTATATTTTACAATTATATTCTCTATAAGCTAGAACTAATTACAAATAATAGTTAGATCTTTATATTTAGCCCTCTAATAGTTATATTTATAAAAAAAAACACATCTTAAGCTCTAGTTATCACCTAATAAAATTAAAAGCCTAGCACTTACTAACCAGTAATATATTGCAGTTAGCAAGAAGTCAGTTAGCTATTTCTTTAATATTATATAGTTATAGAGGAAATCCTTATAAATCTAGATCGAGAATAAATTAAATAATAATCTATTTCTTGAGATCAGTTAGTCGATACAAATTAGAGATAATATTGCCTCAAGAAGGTTTGCTATAATATCAGTTATAGAGAGTACTAAACGGAACTTTATAAATCCTTGCGGTAGGGTAGATACATAATTTTAGATTATTTTAAAGAGCCTGAAGGGTAAGGATGATATTTGCCTCTTTGCTTGACTGTAATATATTTGGTGGTTGAGAAATAATTGATTGAATAAAAAGAAGGAGAGTTAAGGGATTTTTTCTGACTCGCTTGTATTTCCGACTCGCTTATTATGTATGTTAATCTAAAGAATCTTAATTTAATATTTCCTTTTAAGCCTCTAAAGATAATAACAGCATAAAAGCCTAAACTTAAGCTTAAAGTAATTATAACTTAAAATAACTAAAGTTTCTACTGTATTAGGGTGTAAGTCTTACTATTCTAACTAACTCTTTAAGATATATTAAGCAGCTAGAAAAGTTAGATTAAAAAGCTAAATGGAAAAGTTAGATATCAGAATGCAAAATTGCCATACAATAAAAGCCCTATAAGGGGCCCTATAAGGGCTCTTTAAATTCCAAGCTCATCGCAATTCCAATCACATCGCAATTCAACTCCTTGCAATTCCAGTTACATTGCAATTCAACTTATCACAGAGATTAACTGTTCGCAATACAACCGACTCACAATAAAATCCCCCAACCAAACAAACAACACAATATATATATATAGTATATTGCGCGACATCCCGGCAGACCTTCGCCGAAACTAGCATGTAGGCCTACCCAAGTGACCAAGCCCTAGCGACAAACGGCCTGGAGATGCCGGACGAGACCAATCCGGAGACCAATGTCGCCCTCTTCGCATCCCGCTGTTCCCTCACCCAGCCTCACCGAAATCCTACCGCAGCAGTTGTCTCCACGTCTCGCCGACACCCCCAATCTCACCAAGACTAGTGGTCGTTGTAGTCCTCGTCCCTTGCGGCAAGTTAGCAATCGTTCAGAAGTGGTTACTGGGGATAAGGTGGAAACTCACCTTCCAGTGTACATGATATCTTGTATTACCACGGCCCGGATGTGGTGGTAGAGGACATAGCAGTAGGTGAGGAGGAGCACAATGCTCATGCCGGTTGCCATCCACTTGACTGCCTCGTTGGCCATGGCATTTCCGATGGAGATGGTGGCGAGGATCCAGCCGGTGTTGGGGAAGACCATGGCCCACCAGCCGAGATGGAAGTAGACGGGAGGCGACTGGAGGACGGCGACGATGGCAATGCCCCCACCACCAGGCCGCGAGGGCCCAGAGGCTGATGCCGGTCAGCAGGGCCATGGTACGGATGATGCCAGCATCGATGATGACGCCGTCCAGGTCGGGGTCGAAGCTGTTCGGGAGGCCGTTGGCCATGCCGATGAGGGCCAGAGCAGTGAATGACGGGGGACCAACGTTCATAAACAGGCCGGGACGGTGCTCGCGGTTAGGCAGGCCGGCCGACATCAAGCGGCCGACCATGTGTGCATACATGAGGATGGCGACGGACAGGCCGAGACCCTGGCATGTCAAGCCGGCCACGATGATAGGAACAGCCGCGATCTCAGGCTGAGTGTCGGCGATGACGGAGGCAATCGTGCCCGAAAGCATAATGGGGAAGATGGGGAGAATCCACGTCGGCATCATGGTCTGCAGGCCGAAACTGTGGGCGGCGAATACATAGCTGTACTGGCCGATGGCCAGCATGAGGGTGAGGATCACGTATCCCCCAAAAGGCCACTTGGATGGCCCACGCCAGCGTCGAGTCATTGTCGGGGATGGCGTAGCGCTGGGTGCTGGTGATGAGGGTCGCGATGGTGAGGAAGAAGGTCGGGAAGAAGAAGCCTTCTCGCTCATGGGTGAGCGACTTGGCCATGTCTCCGGGGTTGAAGAAGAATCGTAGCAGCATGGCGGTACAGACGCCGACGAACAGCAAGATGTTGACCACGTAGACGACCATGCCGATCTGCCTGAGACCGGGGAACTGGTGCGGCTGAGCGAAAATGAGGAGTGACAGACCACCGGTACTCATGGTGAGCGTGTACCATGCCCATGTGAAGTGGTGCAGCCGCTGCTTCAAGGGCATCTTGGGCCGGTTCGGATCGAACATGTCGACACCGCCGCCGTGGTGGTCTGAGTCGTCATGGTGCGGGTCGGCGCCCTTCTCGACAACTGGTGTGATGGATGTGCTGTAGGCATCTGTGTCGGGGCTGGTGCCCTTTCCCTTGTCCAGCTTGAGATCCAGATGAGACAGAATGCTCGAGTTTGGTCTCGATTGCTGCCATTCCCCCGAGTTCTTCCGCGTCGACACGATGGACTCGGTCCAAGCCGATTTCTCACCCCTTCTTTCCATGACGGGCAGCCACGGGGACCGAATGTGCCTTTTTATGGGGGGCTTTCTTGTTTATTGGTTTTCGTGATGGAAATGGGAGGGGGGGGGGGGATATATATGCTTCGCCTCGCAGAGACCTAGTTAGTCCAGCTCGAAATGGAAAGTCGATAGACGAAAAGGGAATCTTAAAGAAAAGAAAACAGAAGAAAAAAAAGAGGAGGGAAACCGGGAATGAGAAGAGGAACAAAAGACGCAATGCCGCTGCACAAGGGGATTCCAGCTCCCCCGATTTTGTATCGAAGCCACTGAGGGTCTTGAGCCGGATCATATATGGCATTGGCAACGACTCGGTTGCGCGCAGACGACCAAGCTGCTGAGAATAGACTCGCGTCCGACATGGCTAGGCCAGCAGAGGTTTTAGTTTGGTGGGCCTTCTCCGTCGTATCGTGCAAATGAAACGCCAATCTTTCTGGGAGAGCTCGGTAAAGGCGGTACCCGTTTGAGGAGGGCCATTCGGTGTGATTGCGAGGCGAGGCAACCTGATAGTCGATCATTTCGGGCATCCAGGGCATTTCCATTTCGGATGCCATTCTTTCTCGGACAGGGAGACCCGACGTTGGCCCACCCGAGCTTTCAGAGTTCCAAAGGGGTCCAAATTCGAAGCATTGAAGCGTTGAAGCATGGAAGCATTCAAGGCGTGCGCGTTGTTGGAAGCCCATGGTGCGGCTCTGTCCAAGCATGGCGAGTGGTGGTGGCTGATTGGGCCAAGTCGAAAAGACCCCCACGAAAGGAGGCTGCCATAATTAGGCCGCCGCCGATCAAGGGACCAAGGGTGCGTGCGGACGTCAACCGTCTCAGAGACTCAGACGGCCGAAGGGGCCCCATCACTGTGAGCGGGTAAAAGCCACGATCGATTGGACAGGGACCAAAGGGGGAGGGGGGGGACCGCGTCAGGCCGCTATCTAAACAATTGGCGTCTATCATAGTGGCTGGAAGACGCGCCTCTTACCCGTAGGGTGTGGTGGGGCAGGGGGCTGTCTCCTACGTTGTAGATCAGGGAATATTAATAGATGATAGATATGCTTGATCCTTGATCCTTGATCCTTGATCTTTGATACCTGGTTCTCTCCGAGTCGGGCCCGGACTTCGTTTCACGATCGGAGCTCTGGCCGCCTCCTGCTAGCTAATTACAGAACATACTACGTAAATTTACCACGTAGTACTCCGTAACTGATGGGGGGCCTAGAGCCGCCTCGAAACGGCCAGCCAGCCGGTGCCGATTGGCTGGGGCGGCGGCTGGACAAAAGCACACGGCTGGTTCTACGTTGTAAAACCAACTAAGCCTCTGCTGAAGCTTGTTTCTTCCAAATCTCTGGTACATGGGCCCCTCCCAGGCCAGCTGTTTGACGGCTTGAGGTTGGTCCATCCGCGTCTCCACAGCACGAGAAAAACCCGGGGCCAACGGTGGTCATCGCATTGTGTGCCCGTCGGGTCGTGTTGATACGGGATGAGGCCCACGTCGATTGAAATACTACGTAGCAGAGATTTGATAAAGAGTCTGGTCCTCTGTTTTCCAGCCACAGACAGAACCCATGCCATGCAAATAGCCAGGCTGATTTTTAAATAAAATAAAAACCCCGTTTCTTGCTCCCGTCCTTGTGAGCCGTCGATGCGAGAACAGACAACGGAGGGTGAACCCGGGCGGAGGAGGAGGCAAAGAAAAGGAGGCCGCCATGAATGTGCAAAACCATACAAAACCCACCGGCCTTGCTTACCATGTATGTTTCTATTTTCGTGGGATTCTTGGCTCCACGATTCAAGCACCCTGCCCGAGGGCCGCCCCAACGATGCAACAAGCAGCCTGTTTCACACCGTGGACCTGAGGGATCCTGGTGTTCTCCCATCGAAACAGATTGCCCAGCACCACACAGCAGCCAATTGATGCAACGCCATATCTCGGCGGCACCCCCCTACCCCCCAGCGAGATGCAGAGATCGATCGCCATCGCCAAGCGGCGCGAAACACCGTATGCGAGATCAAGCAATGCTCGGCTCCAATGAATGCCGGTGTCATGCACTGCCACACCACGATAAGCCGCCCCAAGAGATACCGGTACTCCTCCCGCCGTGACATCGCGCTTGGCTGGTCTTGAACGGAAAACGCAGAGAAAAAGAAGGCGGGAAAGTAACGAGGAAAATAACAAGTGCGCTAAGTCGACCCCGGTTTTCTCTCCCCTAATTGCCTCCTCGAGCCCGTTTTGCCATGGTGGCATTGTCGGTGGAGCACATCAAGGCGCAAACGTGCATAGTTGCAGATTTGTTCCATATTGGGATATCGGATTTTAACGGCCATTGTGGCAGTGAAGCTTTTCCTTCTATCATCATAGGCGTTCGTCGCCACCTGCCTCGTCATCGGCATAGTCCTAGGCCTAGCTTTTCCTTTATTCAGGTCAATAGCTAGCTAAAGCCAAAGACCCCGAAGCATCCGGAGTGCCTCGGCTGTCCGAGGTCATGAGGTCATCATCATTTTTTTCGTCTTTAAGACTGACCCAAAGACCCTCATTAGATAAGAAGAATATCAAGAGCTTTTCACATATATGATCATTTCCATCTGCTAGATGCAACAAAATGTGCTAGTGTCTTTGCGAGTGGAAGCACCAGGTATATAATCCCAAAACGTGGAGAGACCATCATATTGTAAGGTAAAACGCACGTCGGTTGGTTCCTTTCCAGAATCGTCTCTAGGTCTTTTGGTTGGACTCCTACTTCTGCTCTACCTTATCTAGAGTTTCCCGAATCCAGCAGAGCTCAACTTCAGCTTCGCACCAGCTCCCCTCAGCCCTGTATCAGCTCTATGCTCCCCTTCTAGCCCAGGCCCTATAATGTTTCTCAATCCGAACTCTAAACCCTCAACTGTCAGTGCCCTTAGAGTTTCCCACATCCCTATCATTACGGTGTATTCATATTGTCTCCAGCCCAGAGTTACACCCACTAGCAGAAATTATTATTGCTCAGTACTCATCCTCAGACTCGCGTGTATACTCAGATCGTTGCCGCCATTTCTCGCCGTACCGCATGATTAGCATGGGAATCGGGGCCAGGAGGAGGCTAAAGGCCCCGAAAATTGAGATCCCCCAACCATAGCCGAGAGCTTCAACCAGTGGCCCGGTGGTGAGCGGTAGGAAGGTGCCCATGAGGCATCTTGTGACAATGAGTCCCGTCATAGCCGATGCCGAGTACACACCGCCAGCATCTACCACGTATGAAGATAATGGAATCAAAATCAACAGCGTCGTTCCATCAAGCAATGCCGCCGCCGTCAACAGAATCCACACGGAGAGCCGGTACTGCGCGATGAAACCATACGCCACCATGACAAAAGGCATTGCGAGCCCGGCGATGATGGCGAGGGGAAGACGATACTCGGGCAGATTGGGGTTATTGGGCGACCCGCGAAGCTTCATGCTGATTCTATCAATAGTCGTGTGGCAGATGGCAATTGCAACGAAAGACCCAATACCGATAAGCGAGTTAGCATTTCGAAGCCATGACACGATGAGATCAATTCCCTCGAAACTTACTGAGAGCAACAAAGGCGGACCCTGTTTCACCAGGCGTGAAATGATAGATGTCTTGGAGGATAGTCGGCAAGCTGACGGACAAGACGTAAAAGTAGGAAAAGGAAACAGAACCAAATAGCGACAGAGCCGACAAGACACCCGAGCCAAAGAGAACTGCAAAGGGCCGCGAAACCGAGTCCAACACCATCTTGAACCCAGGCCCACGCTTCGCAGAGCTCTTGCCCATCTTCTGGGCCCTCCGCCTCAAGATGGTTAGTTTGTACGTCTCGCGGAAGCACGTCAGGAAAACGACCTCGCACGCCACCGCCAACGCAGCGCCGATGAGCACAACAGCTCTCCATCCCGCCCGCTCCGCGATAAGCCCGCTCACTGCCGGGCCAATGGCACCGCCAATCAGCGGCGCGCACATAATCAGGCTCATGGCCGAGCCGCGCTGGTCCGGGGCGAACATGTCGCCGACGATGGCGGGGTTCAGCACGTTGACGGCCACGGCGAGGCCGGTGAGGGCGCGGCAGGCGATGAAGAGCGACGTGCTCTGGCAGAGGGCGGCTGAGATGGTGGCGGCGATGAAGACGATGTTGTTGGCCACGTTCATCACCGGGTAGCGGCCGAAGACTTCCGAGAGCGGCGCGATGAGTAGTGGCCCGGCGGCTTCACCGAACTCCCAGATGGTCACAAGCAGGGCGCTGCCGACAGAGCTTGGCTGGCCGTTGTCGAGGTCTGCCACGATCTGGTTGGCAATTGGGACGATGGAGATGCACGTAAAGGTCCTGGATAACGGTCAGCAGGATGCCTCAATCCAATGTGTGTATAGGCGTCTCGATTTACACTGCGAACGCCATGCAGGCCAGCATCAGCACGATGCGCCATTTGAATGCATCGGGCCAGTTCCTGGGGTTTCCGGGGCTGTTGGGTTCGAAGCTCAGGAGGACGGCCGAGCCGGCTTCTGGTTCGATATGGTCGGCCGCAGGGCGCAGCAGAGCCTGTTCTTCTGACATGGCTCTGGAGAAAAGCAATTGGATTGTTGTCAGGTTGATAGAGGTCTGATTAGTACAGGCAGGCAAGGATGCGAGTTGGGGGTTGGTGGCGGGGAATCTGCTAAAGAGTGGAGATGATAAATTTTTAATCTTACAAACTTAGGTAGTAACTGGCATAGTATATACTATATTAACTTGCGTATTCTACTATTATAATATGCACTCTTTATAATTTAGATATAAGAGGCTGGATTTTAAGTAAGAAATCTAGCTAAAGCTAAATTGTAACGATCCGGTTTATCTCATACAGGAAGGTATAGGGTAGGCTGGGACGTGGGGTGTATGATCTAGTATGGTCAGGACGTCGAGGTAAGCAATGTTGGTCACGGTCTGGTAATGTATCACAAGGGGCGGTTTGATGTAACCAAGTGTGTTGATAGCTGAGGGGCTTAGGGCATCCTGTTCTAGTGCGAAGGGAATGTATATATACTATAGCAAGTGAGGTGGCTTACCATGGAGCGCTGGCGCTCCGTCCCGTGTTGTGGTGAGCCTCAAGCGTTGGAGCGCGAAGGATCGCGGCGCTCCATCCTTGATTGGTGACAGAAAAGTGGGGTACATGATATTGCCGGTTGTGACCGCTTGGTATCAACCTGGGCCGTGACAACCTATAATATATTGCTTACAAGCCAACGTTCTAATCGCACTCTGATTAAGTACTGAACGCCCCCTTGCCTACCCTTTACCTATAGAATAGACATAGATCGTCACATTACGGCTTAAGTGATTTATATACTCATTGGTGATATACATTTCTTCGGTATTAGCAGATCCTATTTAGGGTTATCTGGTTTGACAGTTAATGGTCCCTCCCTATTGTACCCCATATCATTCTTGTAAACACAGCAAGCTTCCGTATCATATAGGAACCTTCGACTCCAGCAACAGTTATTAACTGTAGCAAGCAGCAGGCCACTGTCTCGCCATCAAAATTTGCTGTCTAATCTACCTAGTCGCAATCTTTATTCTCCCTGAAGTACTCCCTTTCGCAGTACACTTCCACGTCGTCAAATAATTCCTGTTCGAAACCACTCTTTCCACAATGATAGAGTCCGACCACCGTATCACCCAATAAATACGGGCTATATTAGCATTGACGAAGAGGTTCAATGTCCTGTCTTACCCACTCTCCATCATTATCCCTCATCCAGTCATTACAGAATCTATATAGGAGGTGATATCTATTATAACCGTTGAATAAAAAGACTCCCTCCCCGTATATTGCCTCGCCGAGTTCCTTCTGTATTTGTTCTCTACCACCTATTGCACGGCCGTAATTCGTGTAGGATGTGAGAACCTCTAAGACCACAGCCGGCATAGAAACTGCACTTACCAACCCACCAGTCAAGTGAATCTTCCCAGCAACCTACTTCCTCGTCAGTATTCCACTGATATTGTATTGTGGTGCTGTAGCCTTCGGCTTTCAGTGGCGGGGCTAACCCAGCTGATTGGTCAGGAAACCCGGATACTGCAATACATACAGACTCAATTGATTAGCCATGGATGGTCTGAAACGTGGAACCGAGCGTTACACATACGTTCTAGACAGGCTGCGAAATGGATTCATTGAAGACTTTATACTAAGTCACAACGGTTTTGCATCATCAGTGTGGTTCAGCCCGGAGTACTAAGTGGCAGAATCCAGTATATTAATGGCGGTGGTGTGCCATTTAAGCGTTTCGTTACAGGTACAAACATTTTCGCATGGATATAAGTCCATTACCAACCAAAGTGGATTGCAGGATTCGTCGTCCCCTGACTTCCTGGGGCTGTCAACGAGTTCTCTTTTGCTGCTGTCGTCGCTTTTTTGTTCCCAGGGATTCCCCTTCAGTCCTTCGCAACTGCTTCTTATGAAAACATCGAGTTCGGCGACAGTGGTAGATTGAAAGCCACGATAAATATAGGCAAAGATGATACCATTTCAGTTAATTCAATCCACATCTCGACATTAAGGAATTAATAGATATTAAATTATAATATTTCCTCCTGGTTGTTTCATCAGTAAAGTGGGGCTCCACAAGTCTTCGGACGCCACGCGACTTTCTCGCGCTCCGCGTCACGGATCAGAACCGCAATTTCTCCTCCATCATCTTCAACAATCCACAACTTTTTATTATGTCGTCCAATTTGCGGTCTTTTGGGACCATAATATCCGGAAATCGTCAAGGACGCTAACGAACTAGCCCAGAGCTCCATGCAGCTATTATTGCGGCCATACAAGCCGGAGAGACAAGGAGTGTGGTTGCGACGCGTTTTGGAGTGTCGACATCTACCATCAGCACCCTGCTTCAACAGCTCGAGACAACTAGATCAATTGCTCCTAAGCCCCAGTCAGGGCGTCCCCCAAGTCTGACGCCACAGGCCAAAAGGGCCATTATTCACGCTATACAATAGGATAAAGGCATCATAAGAAAAGATTTAGTCGATAACCTGGGTCTTAATGTAAGCGCTACGACCATCCGACGGGCTTTAAATAAGGCCAACTTATGCAAATAGTATGCTAGAAAGAGGATCTTTTTACGAAAAGAAGATACAGCTCAACAGCTTCAATTTGCAAATAATTAGGTAAAAAAAGGAGACAAATTAAGCAAGGTATGGCGGAGTGTTTGAGATGCCCTCGTCGGCTCCTTTACGTACTAACTACACTCTCTAGGTAATCTGCTCTGATGAGTATTCCGCTCAAAATGGCAGCGCCACACTAAATATCTAGGTTTAGAGGTTCACTCATAAGGCCTATAACCTAAAATTTATCAATACGAAGTCTTATAGTAAGAGTGATATAATTATTATAGTATGGGGTGCAATTTATAAGGAGGGCTGCAGTAAGCTAGTTATTATGGTTCGAAATTTAAGCTCTAAGTGCAGTAGCTACACCTTAAATAGCTATATTGAAGCTCTGACTTCTGGGCTTCTTCCTGATTATACAGGCATCCAGTATTTTCAGCAGGATAATACTAGAATTTATATATTAAAGGCAACTATAGCTTTCCTCTTAGAATATAGAATCTCTCTTATTGACTGGCCCCCCTACAGCCCTAATTTAAACCCTATTAAGTACGTCTGGGCTAGGCTAAAGAGAGATCTCTATAAAAAATTCCCTTGGGTATCTAAATTGAAGAAAAATACAGAGGATATCGAAAAATTTAAGGTATGCTTGGTGGCAATATGGGATGCTATCCCCCAGGACTTTATTCGGGGCCTAATGGAGTCAATGCCCCAGAGGGTTGAGGCCTGCTGCAAGGCCAAGGGTTGGTATACAAAATATTAAAGCCACACCTCTGAGGAATCCAAAAATGTAGTTACTTTTCTTGTAGCTAGTCTGTGGGCTGTGGAATTGGTATCTTTATTCTATGTGTTCCGGCCGGGGTTGTGGTGTGAGAGGGGTGTCCGAGGACTTGTGGAGCCCCACTTTAGTTATTGCTATCCCATCCATTCGCGTATTGTCTTGCCCAGTCCTTAGGCGTTTGAGAATGTTCTGCTGTCACTGTGACCTGCGTCTGCTTCAAGATGTGTTTCTGGCTGTCGGCATCACAGTCCCGGCTTCGCCGCGATTTGTCCCTCTGCTGTCCATCCACTTCGGCTGTAATCTGGGATTGAAGAACGTTCAATTCGACGCTTCTTGTATGCTTGCGTCGCGAGTAGCCGAGCCCCTGCTCGTGTGCAGACATGTGGCCCTTCATGTGGCCGTAGACATGCTCGGAGTTACTGCCGTAACTGGTTCGGCCGAATATAGGGAGGTTAAGCAGAGGTCTCAAGGCTGGCATCGACCCGGCGATAATGCCAATGCCTTCTTCTAGCAAGGACCACAACCCTATGGCACCTGTGCTATACATAAACTCTTTCGGATCATTATATAGCGTAAGGAAACGTAGCCGGACAATGGTCGCACAGCTTGCACTATAGCAAAATGTTGTCAGTGATGATACCCGGATGGTGTCGGAGGGCTGCTAGTTGCTACTCACAAGGCACCAAGGCCAAGCATCAAGATGACAGATAACTTAATCCGAGGTTTCATCTGGATATTCCAGAGCAAAAGTCCCGGGACGACGGCGAGAGTCCAGTCAGTCAAAATAGAAACAGCGGAGAAGAAGAAGCCGAGACTACTGTTGAGCTTCGAGTCGCATTTGCCCGTCGTCGTCTCGCCCCAAAGCGTTGTAATTGGATGGCAAACATTGGCGATACCTATAATCATGACAAGACCGGCAATCGTGGAAATTATCACGACAGCCCAAATAGTCCACACGATCCCACGCCTCCCATGAGCTATACGAAGCAGGGTCACGCAAATACTGACCTTGATGGCGACCGAACAAGATGTATAGAAGAATTGGGCGACGAAAAAAAGCTTGACCCAAGCGCGGTTAACTTGGCGGCATACTCGCTCATGGGGGTTTGGGAATTACCTTGGTTCCCGTCAGAATATCACTTTGGAGAAGGTTTTTTGAACGCTGCCCTGAGCCGTGATAGCAGCATGCAATGACCAGTCCCCCTGTCACAGTGTAGAGAATCTGCAGAGCGCCTTTGTGTCAGTGGCCAAATCTTTAGCCGAGGGTAAGCTGGCTGCATGTACAAGACCCGCGCACATAAGCCAGTCGTCCAAGCCGAGGGTCTTCCTCCATCCCCGCACTACTATACGTGCGATGACAGACACCCAAGAGAGCGCTAGCAGTACTATCGTGAGATAGAACAGAGGTAAACCTTCGTCGGCCACTGGAGCCATGCTGGCGATAAGGTGCCACGGCGACGCTTCGGAAGGTAGAAGTCGGAATCAGAAAGGCGCGAGGTTGATGATGGGGAATAAGGACACAGTAATTACGTCTTCGGGTAGGTCAGCATGTGATAGACTACAGTCCTGTGTCAGGTTTGTAGTAGTATGCGACGGTTGCTAAAAAGATGCGCTTGAGTTGAGGATCTACCAACGAACTTCGTGGTATATATATCAATTCCTACTGCCCCGGATAAATGTACGCTTGGTCCGATCTCAAGGCAGCTGGTAGCCTGGTCCCGTTTCATACCCCAGGCGTTTTGACTCGGGGATCTACGGGGGCAATACTACCTGGCGCTCGATGACAACACTTGATGATGTTTCGGTGATGGTGTACTGGGGCGAATATTAAATGACAGTTGGGGAAAATATGTTCCAGCTTGGGGATAGTGCGATGGACTTGCGAACCTCAGGACGGGGCTCGTGTTTCTGTTCCCCGGCTGGCACACTCCATATTTGACCCATTGCGGCCAAGGGCCACAATCCTCGGCTCAACTTTTAGTTCCCCGGAAGCATTCTAGTTCACATTCAGGCTAGTGAGTTCCGGCAATTCGGCCTTGCTGAGTTGCAGTGCCGGGGTTAACACTAGTCTTGTGATATGTGATAGGGGTTTAATAGCCTCACCGGACACCATCCCCCTCCCCCGCTTGTTAGTGTTTGGGTCAGGGGCCATGGCTCGCTCAGCTCTTTTTTTACCGGGCTCAAAAGCAAGGGCAGGGAGGAGAAGCAACCCACATGAAAATGGACGCTAAGGCGAAGTAGTCATCACCGTGCCAGCCCCCGAACCCCATGCGTAACAATAGGACAAGGACGCCAATGACATACCGGTATTGAAGCCTCGCCTCCTTCTGAAATGCAGTGGATGCCATGGTCGGGTAGGCGGAAGAAGACGTAATTAGAATGCTCGTGCCAAGTATGCACAAGGCTTCCAGTTGAATCGGACGATGGAGAGAACAAAGATTATTTGGACCCGACCATGTGCACAAATAAATACACGCCCTGTGATGAGGGGTCCTGTTGGCAGTCGCGCGGCTACTTTACAACAACCCGGTGGCTGGGTTCTGGAACATGTGAACGCAGTTGTGGCACCCACACTCTCATAGAATGCAATTCAACTAGGGTAGTACTCCTTGGCGTTCTCAAAGTGCAAATGTAAGCAAACATTGGGCAAGACATCAGTTTGATTGAATTTAAATCATAGCACACTTTCTCCGCTACGATACAATAGAAGCATGATTATATGACGATTTTCTGCTGCTCTCTACTGCTTTCGGTGAACCTGGAACTACCTCATGGGTCACAAAGAGATCCAGGAACAAAGCTGGAGGGTTGACAAAAGGAGCGCAATCCAGGAATTGCCGGCGAAACACTTGACCTTCCTGGTGCACACCTCCGCATGCATCTCATGGGTGTTACACAACGATACTTCCTATGACGGCTCACGATATTGGGTTGTCTTCGTCGACGACTTTACGCGCATGGGCTGGGCATGCGCAGTCAAGGAAAAGTCCGAGTTCACAAGGTGTTTCAAATATTTTCTCGATATGTACGAGAGGCCGGAACGTCGGTATTATTACCCTTATGTTGACCAGGGTGGCGAAAACTGCAGTGACTAGATATGCATCTTCTGCGACAACAAGGGCATCAGCATCTACTATACTGCGACCGATCAGCATGAGCAGAACGGGGTTGCGGAGGCTTTTAATCGTGTGGTTCAAGAAAAGGCTACACACACACTCGAGGGATCAAACCTGCCGCGAAAGCTCTGGCCCTATATCCTCTATGCGGCCGTGTATATACGGAATAGAAGCCCTAGCGAGGCCCTGAACAAGACACCCTATGAGGCGTGGTTAGGAGACAAGCCAGACCTCTCTCATCTCCGCGTTATTGGTGCAAATGGATGGGCCATATTGCCATCCGTCAAGAGATAAAAGCTGCGTGTAAAGGCGATTCAGTGTCGACTTCTCGGATATTAAGGCTCTAGTAACTATATTGTTGTAGACAACAATAACAACTGAGTCTTTATCGCCAATGATATCATCTTCGACAAATCCAGCTTCTACGAGGCAATAGGAACACCTACTGGATTAAAGAGAACGAAAAGCGAGAGACCTACCTTGTATCCAGAGTTAGAATCTTCATCTAAGGAAGCAGCTCCGCCACGACACGATGCCACCCCACAGGTTGAGGAGATCATGTCTGAGGATGAAGCGGACACCATTCATGATCCTGCGGTTCAAAGCACACTAAGTAGTCCGAGGCTTCAAGCAACAAGAAGGAATCGACTATAACGAGACGTTTGCCTCGGTCGTCAAGCCTATAACCTACAAGCTAATATTTGCCATAGCCGCAGTGCTTAACCTGAAGCTCGAACAAATGGACGTTAAAACTACCCTTCGCTACAGGAATATCGACGAATAGATCTACGTTAGGCAGCCAGAGTGCTTCGGTGGAGGGACCGGAAGAGTCTGGAAACTGCGAAAAGCCTTATATGGGTTGAAGCGATCACCTAGAATATGGTACCAGACTCTCTCGTTATTCCTCCAAGAGTAGGGATTCCAGCCTCTAGTTTCCGACACGGGTGTCTTTGTTAAAGGCCACACCTATATTGCCGTTTACGTAGAAGACCTGCTCATTACACGATCACCAGAAGGGGACATCGAGACGATCAAATAAGCCTCAGCCAGCAGTTCAGCATGACAGATCTGGGCCTTGCCATTTCTACCTAGGGATGCCGATTACTCGGAACCGCAGACAAAAAAAACTGAGCCTCTCGCAACAGGGATACATTGAGAAAGTCTTGAAGGAATTCGGACTGTGGGACTCCAAACCGACTGCGACCCCTGTGGCAACAGCGAAGCTAGAACCCGCCCTTGACGATGACGAAACTCACTCAGATCGGAAGGACTGGTACGCTAAGACTATCGGTCGGCAAAAAAATAGACGCAGGGCAGGCAGTCCCATTTCAAAGCCAAAGTTACGGGTGAAGTAAGCGGGAATATCAGACAGACGGGAATTTATCTCTTGGCCATGGCCGATTTGTGATACTACGGTTTCTTTATCTCGGACATCAGGGCAGCCTGAATGAGGTGGATCTACCTTCTGCCCTGTCTCGTCCAAATACCTTCTCTAGTCCAACTGCGAGAACTTCGACTCGGCATTAAGGGCAGAATCTGCGTATACCTGGCCGACAGTTCGCTCGTCGAGGAGCAGTCACAGCTGAATACCTACAGCCGCTTGTGATAATGGCAAAGCATATTATCTTTTGGCCTGAGGCGCCCGTTCTGGCGTGTTGGTGTTCAGCTTTCAGCTGGCCTCACTGCCACGATGCCCTAAACTGCATCGAAGCAGATCTCAGCTCACTGCCTCAATAGCCTCCCCCGAGTTCTGAGCTTCGGTTTGAATATAAATTCCTCGTACGCCGCCCGAGGATACCAATAGACTGATCGCCCGTCCTTTCGCTTACACCACCCCGGCTCTCCGAAAGCCAGCCAAGCGAAGCCTTTGTCGAGGACCAAGACGCGACGATGACCCTCTGCGGCCGCTGTCTGCAGGTGGTGCGCAAGGAGCACCCGATGGTGCGGATTGCCGGAGAGGAGCCTACGGTTGATCATCACAACACGTTCAGGGCCCTCAGGCAGTCGGCGAAATCGTGCGAGCTCTGCAAGGCCATCCTTGAATCGGCCACGCACGATCGGTCCCTCGAGGAGGAGGAAGATCTGGACGAGGAAGATCTGGAGCGAGCATTCCAGGGCCTCAAGCTGCGGGTCGAGGTGAATCACTACCTTTGCACTCCGTACCAGTCGAGCCCGCCATCTTCCAACGATATAAGCGCCTGGGGCCTCCGAGCGTACTGGGTCCGGGAAGAGATGTCGACGAGACTAATCTTGCGCAAGGAGCTAGGTAAGTTGCTGCCCCGGAGAGAAACATCGACTTCCCCGGCTTCGCCTGCCCTGCTGACGACGGACGAAGACGACACCAGAGAGCGGCCCATCTGGACCAGCTCCCCGGCCGGCTGCTGTGGAGGCCCTGCTGCCAACCATCTTGACCTGGCTGAAGGAGTGCGACGATATGCACACGTTAGCATGCTCGCTCGAACGCGTGCCGAAGCTCCCCGTCCTGCCCACCCGCTGCATCGACGTCGGGGAGGCTGACGGGTCCGTCGACCCGCGGCTTGCCATCTCGGGTGGCTGCCATGGGCGCTACACGACCCTAAGTCACTGCTGGGGCAAAGGCCAGCTGCCGGCGAGGCTGACGACGAGTTCCGTCCTGCCTCTGTCTCTGTCTGACGCCATCCACTTCGACACGCTGTCGAGGACTTACAGAGACGCCATCAGCATCACGCGGGCGCTCGGGATCCGATACATCTGGATAGACTCGCTCTGCATCATACAAGGTTAGCACGGCCCGCCAACTGCTCTCTCTGGAGATAGGCGCTGAACAACCGTTCCCCACAGACGACGCCGACGCCGACGACTGGGAGAGAGAGTCGGCGAACATGGCTTCCATATACCAGAACGCCTACCTGAATATCGCCGCGACGTCGGCGCTCGACAGCGACGGAGGGTGCATGCACACGCCCAGGCCTACGACGAGCTTCCAGATCGAGCCGCCGCCGAGATAGTCTAGCAGCGGTCGCTTCGGGGCCCACTCCGGGAAAGCGGCCCACTCGGAGCCGGCGACGCCGGCAATCGTCCGGCCATCGGGCTCGGCGAGGAAGCTGGGAAAAGGCCGCGCTGAACACCAGAGCATGGGTTCTCCAGGAGGTGTGCCTTTCTCGTCGGACCATCCACTTCGCCCAAGATCAGATGTACTGGTTCTGTGCCGAGCGCGAGGCGTCCGAGGACGGCACTCACGTCCACACGCCGCACTACGGATCTCCCCGCGCTCCGTTGCTTGGGCCTCCACACTGGCTCATGGGTCAGAGGAACAAGGTCACCCGCGGATCCGTGTATACCATGTGGTGGACTCTCGTCGAGGACTACTCCTCGCGCGCGCCCTGACCCACGCCAGCGACAAGATGGCGGCGCTGGCCGGCCTGACCAGTTCTTCCACGAGAGGCTGAGCGAGGACAAGCCGGTGGCCGGAATGTGGAAGGCCGAACTCGTCGACAGCCTCTGCTGGACTTGCGACCCGGTCCCTGATGAGGCCGGCAGGACATCCCTCGGCCCACCGTCGTGGTCCTGGATCTCAATCGACGGCCCCATCAGGCGGAACTGCTGCAGGATGCCCAACGAACTGCCCAGCGAACGGAGCGAAAAGGAGCTTGCCATTGAGAGCGTCGACGTCGGCTGGTCCGGCCGGCCGCTGACCTCGTCCATGCAAGGCGGGCGACTGGTCGGGCGAGGCCTGCTGGCAGAACTGGACTTCCGCCTGGAGGAGGAGCACCTCCACAACTGCGCTTCCGCGGGAAACAGCAGCCAGATGATACTCTTCCAAGGCGAGTCTCGCGTCGTCGGCCGGTTCAAGTTCGACCGACACGCGGACGTGTCGAGGGGCGCTGTGCGGTGCCTTGCCGTGACGCTGAAACAAGTCACGCTGAACTTTTGTCCGCCGCAAGAACCCGTGTACTTCTGGTTCCACGTTCTGATCTTAGAGCCGACCGGCCGAGAGGATGGCGAGTTTCGTCGCATCGGAGCGGGCAAGGTCTGGGCAAACTCGGGCGTGTTCGACCAGGCCCAACCACAGGTCGTGCAGATCGTCTGACCGGAGATGTCTTGGCACAAGCCCCAAATCGGAGTTTGACAATGGCATGCTAGCTTCCCGTGCAAGGCGGACTGCACCTTTAATTTAGGGTGTTGCCT
The DNA here is from genome assembly GCA_002991585.1 of Ilyonectria mors-panacis. NCBI lineage: Eukaryota > Fungi > Ascomycota > Sordariomycetes > Hypocreales > Nectriaceae > Ilyonectria > Ilyonectria mors-panacis. Next base: position 658,542 of record PPHJ01000067.1, read on the forward strand.
TGTCGCCGCTGAGTGTGGCTAAACCTCGCCTTCGCGGGCTATGGCTTAAGTGGCATGAGAGGATATCCCTCGGCGGGGGGCTATCGTAACGGAGGACATCTTCCTGGTAGGCGCTATCCCATTTGAGAGGGTCTTAAAAGAGTCGCGTAGAGGTTGACATTTCTCTTGCAAGATCACAATTTGTCGCTGGAAACAAAACCTCATTACTGTAGCTCAGCAGGCTTATTGTATTTCATTGTTCCCGAGCCCTGGCGCTCCTTTGCTCAATCTGATAGCCAACCTTCCCCATATCTATACCAGGGGCTCAAAGTCGAACCATCACCTCATCATCTAGCTGCTCAGTAAAGATACTCTTCCCTCTATAGTACGGTCGTACACGATTCTCTACCCAGTTCTCCACACTCCCTACTTCTATCTCGGCCATGTATGATTCCCCGAAGAAAGAAAAAGAAGTCTGCTACGTGTGCTGGAGAGAGGAGAGATGGAATGGATGAGGGGCGTGCAACGAGCTACAAGCGGGGTATCTTCATGCGAAGCGGCCCGAACGGCGAAAGAGCGCGTCGCGTCGCCGTGGTGCGTGGTATACGGAAATCCTCTAATGTCAGCTTGGTACCCTTGAAGAAATACATGTTCCCAGAGCACAAGGCTAGCGACAGTGAAATATTCAGCGCAGAACTCTGCAGGATCTGGGTCGCTAGAAACACGGGCCGTGACAGGATGCGCAGAAAGGGAGGTTGCAGCCTTATTTCAGCATTGTATGTCACTTCCCCAAGCCACCGCCACATATCTTGAGTCCAATAGGCAGTCTAGGATCAACTCTCCTCCGACGCTATAATTCAGAGATTATCACGTGAAACCGTCGTCGAATCTCCCCTCGAATCTCCTCAGTTCTGCCTAACCCCCCAACCATCTACAACGTCAACATGAGTCCCAGCTGCCAAAATGTGGGCAGCACAAATGCCGATATTGCAGGTTTTGGGGGTAAGTTTCCATCTCCAGCAGGCCGAGCACGAGAGCCGACAACTGACCAATTAGATCGTCATTGCTTTCGCATTTCAGGCTGGAGTCTCGCTCATTCTGTCCATCATGTCGTTATTTCTCTGGAAGCCAGCCATGGAATCACTTCTCACTTCCGCAGAGGCCAATCCATTTGACCTCCCGATGATATACTTGTTAAAAGATTTTTGCAGCACTGTGTGACAGTTTCGAAAGGCTACGACCTCTTGGACAAACAATCAACATTTTCTTTCAGAGATTTGGTGCCCTGTGGGAGCAAGCTCATGATACACCCATGCGGCGCATCTTTTCAGATTTACATCGAAGGCATGGATCCTATTGGGCCCTTCAGAAAGGCATAATTGATGGAATACTTCTCACCATCAGTGATACTCAAACTATAAATGGTATGTCTAATTATCGAGATTGTCTTTCCCTCCTAAACACAAATCCTTTTGCTTATTACCCAAAGGTCTTGGATTACTCATCGCTGGCCTTATTCAGTCCAAGTCTTTGACTTTGTATCATATGCACATCATATATGACACGGTCAATTTTCACTGCGTATGTAGACTTCATGGCCAAATTCGACCCTTCCTACATGCTATTTCCAAGGCAACGCTGATACCAATCCCTGATACAGAGTCTCCATTTGCGCTAGCCTGATCAATGTCTATGGCCAAGACCGCGAACACGGATTCATCCGCTTTTGCTCACTCATCGCGTTCACCGCTTGCTATTTCTCATACACGGTTGTGTTCGGGGTGAGACTCAACGATTGGAGCGACAGCATCCCTGGTCATTGCTACAACGCAAAGTTCGTCGCCTATCCGGGCCATTCGCATCCTAAAGTCGACCTCGTATACCTGGGCGTAACCTGCTTCTACTGCCTCGCGGCCCTTTTGGCTTGTGTTGGCTGCCACGATTCCATTTCAGTGACTTTTGCTACTGCGGCCCTACCTCTTGGCAATACGACGTTCGCGATCTCTGGGCTGACGGAGATATTTCGGAGCGCCACGACTCAGAATGAAGTAGCGGAGTTTGCTCCATATATAGTCATTCTGGCCATGGCGCAGTATCCGCTGCATCTTTACATGGTTATTGCATTGAGAACAGCGAATGAAGGTCGCCTGAACGGTGACTCTGAGAACGCATGGGGCTTGGGCAGATTGTCGCCTTGGTTACTGCCGTCTCAACGATACTAGAGTGTATCAAAGGAATATCTGGTACGTCAGCTTACATCAAAGACAGCTCGATCTGCCGCTTGCTAATCGTCTTGTACTGTTAGAGTATCGTTCCCAAGTGTCTAAACTAGAAAGGGAGACTGATGCCACAACACGAGCAGAAAATGAAGAAACCCAGGACGCGGTTGAGTAGCCTATTAGATACTGCGGAGAGGGGTATATCGTACAAATGTGGACGTGAGTAGGGATCTAAGGAAATAATGTAAACTCACATAGTAGAGGTCTGTCAGAGCAATACTCCGACCGTGATTCACTATTGTTAGAAGGAACTGGAAGTTGTAATGGTAAGAACTACTAGAAGAGCTATTGAATGACGATTAAATGGAAAAACACAATATTGAACATACAAACCCTAGGACCGGTGTTCTAAGTAGTCACCTAAGACTTGCCGCAGTGGTAAGGAACACAACCTGAACATCACGATGACTACAGAACCTGGCTAGAACACTCTTATCTCCATACTTTGACTCACCACGTATAGCAGCAAAACACATAGACTGCGGGTTCTGGATCAGATCAATATGCAAGTTCAGCTTACACTCAAGTTGTGGACCTGTTGTAAGGCGGCAGGAGAATAAAACACAAAAACACAAAAACACAAAAATCATAAGTTTCAGAAACATGACACTGACTATAAAAGATGCAACATGGAGTTGAGTGGATTACAGAACAGGGGCAGTGAAAGTCAAATCACATCAGTCAGTCCGGGAATCACGAAAGTTAAGTTATGGGCAGTTACTATTCCATCTGGTAGTCAACATTGGAACTCGCTATAGTGTTCAAAAGTACATATTAAGAATCATAATGAACAAAACTGTAGCAGCTTGAGATCTAACTATACATACCGTGGCATCTTCCACTCTTACGCTTTCTTCTTCATTCCTTTCCCTCACCCCCAACCCCCACCCCAAAAAGCCCGCAACCTACAACTCCCAGAAACTCACAATCCACAAGTACCAGCTAACCACAACTTCCCACAACTTACAATCACCAACTATCCAAAACTACTAACCAGACGCATCCGACACGCCGCCATCATGTGCCGCAAAATCAAGCTGAAGAGCAAGTGCACCGAGTGCGGAGAGACGACGAAGTCTAAATACACGGAGCCTTGCTATGGAGTCGACCAGGGGCGAGGATGCACTGGCCGGCGCTCCTCGAAGAAGGTGCGCGAAAGATGGATCTGCGACGACTGCCTGCAGGACCTTCAAATGTACGACCGAAGTGACTACACCTGGTGATAGATGGACGCGACAGGCTGAACGGTTGACGATAACCACGGCCCTGGCTGAACTCTGACCAGGACAAATCGGACGAGCTGTGCGACCCAGAGAAGAGAATGGCAAAGAAAATCAACCAAACGAAGAAAAAAAAAAGAACTAGGTGGAGAGCAGGACCTGCAGAGATACCACCAGAGCGACTACATCTATGGTCGATGGTGGGTGTGACAGGCTGAGCAACGAAGCCATGACTACGGCTCTGGCTGAATTTAGAGGAAGAAAATTCGGACGGGCACAATGAACTGGAAGGTGATATATGAAAAAGCTAACAAAATAGGAAAGAAAATTGGGAAAAAGAGAAACACAAAAAAAAAGAACGCAAAGGAGGCACCTAGACGGAAAGGAACGAACGGATGACTGTCATAAGAGGCACTCGAAAGTAGATAGATAGATAGATTGCTAATATGATAATATTAGTAAAAGCTGAAAAATCCCATGCATAGTGACAGATGAGACCTAATGCGTACAAGATCTGCCAACCAGCCAGGGCAGAAGATCATGCCTCAGCCAAGCCTGAATAACCCTGAGTAAAAGCGGAGCCATGTTTGAGATGTAAGGAGGATTCGCAGTGTCCAGATTGGGATCAAAGTACAGCAATTGTCTGATATTGGTCTGATATTTCTTGGCGAAAAGCTCATCACCTCGACTGCCCAAGTATCGATGTCCATGAACTCAAGGTATAGCACCAAGCATCATCTTACGTCTTCACCGTTAACGGTCAATACAAGATACCGCAAATTTCACTTGTTTAAGTCCTCTTTTAGCCTCTCCAGCCAAGTAGCATAATAGAGCGAATAGCGCAACACGGCAGCGGCACCGGAGCAATAGCAAGAGATTCACACCTCATCATCCATCCATTTATGTTAGATCTAGCGAGTCTAATCGTACCGTGAGACTTCCTACAAGATAGATTTCCCTAATAAATTTTAGTTTCACTAGGCGTGGATGCCATTCCAAGTGGATGAGCCTACGAGACGACTGCTCAAGATACCTGAGCTAGGATGCCTGCACTGACCCCATTGTAAGAACTGCTTTGATAGGCGGGATGAGGTGTTGTAGACACGCACTCCATCACGATTACTGCTAAAATTTCAGCTCAGTCATTGATCTTTCCTTCCCTTCATCTCGAAATTTTCTGTAAATCTTGCCGTCATGGAGTCATCTACCTAACCACGATACAAACCCTTCGATGGGCCTATATGAGGTAACTTTCTCATCCATGATATTTTGACGCAAAATTTGTCCCCTGAAGTACACTTCTTAGCCATTCGGTTAGTAATTGCAAAACGATCGTCGTGATCTATTACTGCGTGGGTTTGACCCGTTCTTAAACACCACCAGCTTCCCATCAGCTTTCAGGAGCGGCCAAATCAAAGCATGTTCCGACGCATCGGATTATTAACATCTCTAACTCTAAGGCTACACATGAACCTCCTGCTGGCATCCTGAATGTCTAATTGGAGGGGGGTTCGGCCAAAAGTGAAGTGATCAATTGTATTTGCATAGCAAAGGCACTGATTGGGGTGCTAAATCCGACCAACAACTGCATTCACGTGGCCAAGAAGAATTATGATATCGCGGCTGGCTGTTTCCCACCTTCCCACAATGCTGGCCCGTTGATTAATTAAGGCTGAACACCTCGTGATGATGCTTAGTAGGACTCTAATGTCACGCCAGGATAGCATCCCTCACTGTCTCACGTGCATGCCCACAAATGATGACCAACGCCCAGTTTGCCAATCGCTTTAGTTTCGAAGCAATCGTGTTGTCAACGGACAGAATAGATTTCAACCTTGGTGGGGAAGATGTGTGCTACATCGTGAGGCTGGTATGCTGGAGGCCCTCCATCTCCACCGCTTAGTGAAACTTTGACTGCTCCTTTCGCTCTCAATCTGTATATACCTTGTTAGGCAGCGCCCACCAACTAGTCCCTCGATTGTCAAACTGTATAATAGACTATTAGCAAGCTGCATTGGAAGGGCCACTAACATGGGAAACAATGGAGAGCGATCGCACCAAGCCTGGCTCATGGTATCATAAATAGTCTCCTGGCCACCCAGATGTTGGTCTTGATCTTCATCCCCTTCCCTGGCACTTATCGGGACCCTGAGAGCCATATGCTAATCCAAATCACGACCAACTATCCGTGAAATCTCTGGTTTTAACTTTTGGGCGCCACCTCGGATATTGCGCGAGAAACTTATGGCCACCTGTCTCATACCCACAATCTTTGTCAGACCAACTAGTCAAAATCGTTTCATCAATTCGTTGACCTCTGAACACCCCAGCCGAACCTCTTGACACGGAATTCCGAAAACATGGAAACATCATCTGCCGAAAGTTCCACCTCCACCGCTGCCACGCCTTCATCCATCACATGGAACTTTTGCGGACCCAAGATGACTTTAATGATGAAGTCGATGAGGTGGCCATGACTCCCATCTTTTCTGAATCGGTCAGACGTGGAGTTCTTTCAAGCTTAAACGGCCCCAAGAAAGGGCAGGAGGCCTTCAGTTAGTATGGCCTTCTGGCGGGAAATCTTCGCGGACCGCCTCGTGCATCGTTGGCTGACCACAAATCGTCCTCGAAGTTGGATCCACGCATTTTTATAACGTTTCGGTACCCTCCAGTGTTTTCATTTGCGACAGTCAACGGTCTGGCAAAATTCACACTCTCAGGTGTCTCTTGGAGAACTGCTTGATTCCTTCCAAGGTAGCCGTTCTACCGCGACTGCTGACCAGACTCCTCTTTCATTACGACTCGTTTGTTTCGGACACAGGTGGTCTTCCTTGCGAAGCTGTATTTCTATCGTTATCAGGCAATGTCAAGGTCAAAGTTCTCTGCCTACCGACCAACATCCGGCGGATCGTGGTATTCTCATTTGACCGGGTTGAATTGAAAAATTGAAGTGACAGGTGTTTAGGCGATATACATATGCCTCCCAAATGTCACCGTTGAGGAGTTATATATCAAGGAATCCGACCTTAATACAAAGCGAATGCTAGATCTGATGGCTGTTAGCTCTCTTTAAGGCAACGGAATACCTCTACATTTATACGTTGTGACTCGCATCTTGCGTGACTTGAGGCTCCTGTAGCAGCAGTATGGTATAAAGTTTGACTACGGCGCTTTCGAGTGGGTATTAAGTAATTAGAAGCTTTGTGATGGGCAATGCGTTCCTCTTCTTCAGCGGCTGGATACTCTGGAGAGTTTTATGGCCAAAAAAGAAAATAGCTACCTCAAAGCTAAAAAGAAGACTCTAGCTTCTAGGTCTGCTCTGGACAACGGCAACGACTGAGCTCCTGTGGTAACTATATGAATTCTTAAAGATCACCAGGGTTTAAATCTAACTACTTCATCTAGAGCGGGCAACTCACTATTGTTAACTTGTCCTGTCTATATGGAACTTCAGAAGTGGCATATACGCTCTTTAAAATTTATCTTAGTCCTTTCTTAAAGCAGGACACTACTATCGGCCGTGTGGTCGCTTTCGATAAAGTGCACAAGTACCTAACGGTCAGTTCTGAATGCCAGACCCTGACTGAATCCCTGCTCACGGCTATCCGGGATCAACGTCATATCAGTGCCCGCATCATTATCTCAACCCAGGAACCCACGGTATCACCTCGTCTTCTTGACCTATGCTCGGTGACCATTGTCCACCGTTTCAGCTCTCCGGCATGGCTGCAGACCCTGAGAAGCCATCTAGTCAGGGTCTCTTCCTGTGAGAGTGAGGAGCAAAGTCGACTTAGTGTTGCTAGCGCAGCCAAGGGGCGAGATGGAGAGGAAATCGAGAACATGACACCCACTGAAACAGTGTTCACAGAAGATTTGCTGTCTTGAATCGTTCAACTACGAAGGGGCGAAGCGTTGGTGTTTGCACCCGGTGGCATCATTGACACCGAAGAATTTTCGTCCACGGCTAGAGAAGGACCCAACTCGTCAAGGAGTATCCGAGCACCCGCCCTTCTCGTTTGGGGAAGAGGCTCTTATAGGTACGGGTTCGATAACGAGTGACTGCAAATGGAGGTCGGAGTATCTTGGCTACTTGAGGGGTGTTCATACAAGAGCCGTGGAGTAACGGTTCATCGGGCCCGGCTGGTGGAGTTGGGTTATCGAACGGTTGACAAGGCACCATGTCAAGAGTCGAGTCCTAGCCAATTGCTTTCAAGTCATTGATTTGCACCTCGTTTTGACGATGTGAATAAAATCACAGTTAATTCGGTTAGGGAGGAATGATATTGAAAGACCAAACGTGCTTGAATTAAGATTGCAATGAAGGTAGTGAAGAGCAAAACTAAGCGAAGCAACCGAGCGAGAAAGTCAACCACCATCCTTCCTATTTCTTCCTATGTTCTGGTGTTCCTCTCGTTTATGACGAGCCACATAGTCCTTCCGTCTGTACACTTTGCCGCAGAGGTCGCAACTCAATCCCATTGTAGGATAATTGGGTATCCTCGGCCCATATCTTGTGACGAGTCCAAACGTGACGACTTTTCTCCTTCTCATCGCTGGCTCCTGCCCAAGGGCAACCCTCTTTAGGGCACTGTCGATGCATTTGTCTGTGTTGACTAGATGACGACCCGATGACTGTGAGCAGAATGTCTCTCGGAGGTGTTGACGAATTTTGAGGGCTGCGGAGATGAGCGTGAGGTTTAGACTTACTCATACTCGTCCGGGTTCGATGCTTTGTACTGGCAATCTTTTCTGTTACAACGAAGACGCCGTTTCTTTTCTTTCCTTTCCTCTGAAGGGGCAGTGGTACCAAAGGAAGACGCCGTGTACCCCCGCGTGGAAGTTGACATGCCCGAGTTCGATTGCTGCCCAGCAACATCGCCAGAATACTCAAACACCGTTTGCTCCGAATTCCCATCAAATAACGCGGGGTCTTGATAGTTCGATTGCAATGCACCATTGGCTCATGCCGTCTGGTGTGGTGCTGAAACTCCTGGTTGTAGATGAGGCTGTGCAGCTTGATGGGGCAGGCTTGGATCAATCGCGACATTTTCTGTCTGAAAGTTTCCAAAGTCGTATCCCGTGTTGGCAAACTCACCATGAATAGATCCCGGATAAGTCGACCCTTGAGTGTAGTACCATGAAGACTGCTCCGCTGCGGAGTCACCCTGTTCTAATAGGGGAGGATTCGCAGCTCCCTGCCTAAACGCCGAGTCAGGCCGAGAATTCATGTCAAGCTATTTCACTTCTGTCGCTGGAAGATCCATCAGTTTAATCCGTCGTGGCATGCAGTCATCAGGAGATTGCCATCGCACCTCTTTCATCTGGATCCGAGCTACGGGTTTCTTGGCGTCAACCTGTGATAAATACCAGGTGCTCTTGGGTTCGAACAAAGATATGAATGGCATGGAGAAAGGAGTGATGTAACTCGACTTGCCAGGTCTGTTGGCCTTCTGACCCACGAGTAATGGTACGAGCCTAAGAGAGGATGGGCGAGGAGCTTGAATGAATGATGTTTCTAGTCCTTGGTCCGGGACCAGAAGCTTTGGGAGAAAAGGTGGGTGGCAAATGTCATTCTTATTGAAGAATCCCAAATTCAAACGCCAAGTTCTAGGACTGACCAAAGCTCTAGGCCAGACGAGGCAGAGAAGTGAATCACATCAACATGGTGCCCATGCATCATGCGGGAGGCTCACCGGACTCGTGGCACCTCTGAATTCAGCCTGTTCATAGAGAGGCAGACTAAATGTGCTGATAACCACACATTGAAAACGGCTAGTTAGAGTTGGCAAGCTGATAACGGCAATGAGGTATGTCACATGGTATGCTTTGATACACTTTGACTTGACATATTGAGAGTACACTTCGGCCCAACGTCTCGACCCAACACATTGAGGCATCTTTTGGGATGGCTCCGTTGAAAACACCCGTACATAGCACCTGGGAGTTGGCCAACCAGGAGGCCACACGCCTTGTAGCCTCCTGCATGAGCACAGCCCAAACAATGACCAACCAACACTCCTCGCTAGGCGCTCGCGAACCACGGCGGCGTTCTCATCTGACTCAGCTAACCAGGATCGAGGGCCTCCCGCATAGAGGCCGAGTCCGTGCCAATCCGCCAGGAGGGCTTCACCGAAAGTTCTGGAAATCCGCGCGGGGGGGCTGTAATATCAGGCTGTAAAAATCTGCCTTTCTGGTGTGCAATGGTTCGCAAATACACCACGTAGCGGTGAAGGAATATTGAGGCTCTCAGAATATGGAGCAGATGCTCTCTCGCCCTCACCGAATCTAGGATACATCATTTCGCTGATATCACTGCACTACCTACGCAAAGAGTATCTCTCTCGACGCCGCTTCAGCGACCACACCATGTCTCAGGCACGAGATCTCACCGGCGATACCCACAAGCGCTTTGTTTCGGTCACAACCCTCCTGGCTCTTATTGACCCAGTTAGGGGTGAGCCGACAGTACACAACCTTGACAGGCATCCCCATGAAGGCGCTGGCAAGCAAGAGAGTCTTCACAAGAAGTTCCTCGACTCCTTTGCACTAATCTGCTCAACCTCGAGCAAAGGAGGAGAGACTGCTTCGGCAGTCTGTTTGGAACAGGGCGGTCCGACGGGGACTGTGTTGCGTCTTGCCTCCAACCTAGGCGTGTCCCAAGACGTGGTCGATCGCATCCACCTTGTTCTGGGTGATCTTACCGCTGTTGCTTCTGGGGGTATGATTCCGAGGGCAAATTTCCATTTACTGACTAATTGCTGTACAGTCTCTTCTGTAAAAGAAAAGGAGTCTGAGATTTTGTACAAAATCGTTGATCTTACAGAAGACAAAATTCGGTCGCTTCTTGCTCGGCTCCGCAAGGCGAAGGTTCAAGACAACGTCGAAAATGCAATCAGAGACCTTGATGAGGATGAGTATTCTCGTGAGGGGACTGAGGGAACTAATTTCAAGAATTGGATCCGTAATCTCCCGGTTCTGATGGCCCTGGAACCTGGGACAGAACTATCTCTCCTCATCCCGCATGTGAAGTGGGCATCGCAGGCCAAATGGGTCTACTCGGAGCGCATCGAAGCATTGTTCTGCCCCAACGGAGAAGAACTACCGCACTGGATTGGCCTTGTTTACAAGCTTGGTCGCTACTTCGTTGCGGCGAAGGCAATGCTCAAACTGGCGACTGTACAGCGAACTATCTTCGAACAGATCCACGTCGAGGCCGTTCCAGCTCCAGAGCAGCAGCGCTTCTCCCTGAACGACAAAAACGCACTCATGACAGTTCTGAAGAGGCTACTTCCGAAGGCTGATCATGCAAAGCTCATGTCGCAATTGGGGCAAACCTGGCTAAACGATGACCCAGAACAGCGTTTCCGCAAGGCTTGCAGCCTCAAGCTGACCGTTCATGCCGAGATGCAGCTCGTCGCCTTCTACGACCACCATCCTGAGTTTACTCCCCGGCTATTCTATATGGGAACGAGCAAGAAAGCGTGCTTTCTGTGCGATAGATACATGTCTCACCACCCACTCAGGATGAGTGTATCGGCGAGCCACCAAAAGCTCTACCCGTCCTGGATGCCAGCTCCTTGCTCCGAGTCGTCAGTACGCAAAGAGCACAAGACACGTCTCTGGGAGCTCAGTCGACACTTGGAGCAAACAACTGCTCGGGATCTCGTAACCAGGCTAGGCATTCGCCGACCCAAGGCTTTGGACTCCACGGCAGGGCCGTCTTTGACCACCACCGAGAGCTTCACATCGGGATGGTTGCAGGCAGAATTGGTCATTCGTCCACAACCGCATGGTACATCGACTTGACGTGATGGGGTCCCTGCCTTCGAGCAAGCCAAGGATTTTGACTTACACTTAGCGGTTTTGAGGGGCGAGTCTTACTGAGTTATGACCGTTGTTTAGAAGTAGATGCGTCTAGATAGAGAAAGTTCATTAATATCCGTCGGAATGCTTATTAGGACTGATATTGTAAGAGGGGAAAAAAACTCATATATCTCTTACTGCCTAAATTAATCTGTTTCTCTAATAGATCTTTTATACTACTTTACTTTATATCTGCTATATTCTGTTTGTAATCTTCTATACAATTATATAGAAATACTTATCTTAAGATACAGTATACTTTTCTTAAAAGGGCTTTAGGTTTTTTTCACACTTTATTTAATATTATTAAATATATTAAAGCTATATAGTATTTTTAAATAATAGAAATAAATATTTAATATTATATTTAATATGAAAAGAAATATCAAGTAACTAATAAAATTATTATATATTAGTTTTTATTTTAAGTTTAAATAGAAACTTAACTTTAAAAATACTCTTAAATTAATACTTATTTAACGTGTTAATCAGAATAAAAAGTTTTAGGAATAAAAATAATACTATAATAATACAAAGTTATTACTCTACTAACTGCCTAAAAAAACGAGTAATTAAGTGTAACAGGTAAATCCAACTTAAGAATATAGAGTAAGTCTAAATATAAAGTGTATCATTATTATAGGCTAAAGCCTAAAAATATTGCTACAGCTATATTAAAGCTAGAGTTAAAATACTAATAACTACTAATATAAAAACTAACCTAGCTCAACGGCCTTAATGATGTCGCCGACGCCAAAGCCAAAACTCATCTTGTCTCCTCGGTGCGCTTTGTTTGCACCCGGTGTTTTTGGAGAGTTAGAGGTTGTGGTTGGTTTTGGTTCTACCCCGTCTGTGGCGAGGATTCAGCTGCCTGAAGGTGGCCTTCTCGAACCGGCCTCTTCAGAATCAGCCCCACGCTGGCACAGCGAGTGGTATGAGTCAATGAAAGCCTCGGCGCTTAGCGGACGAGCTCACTGGTTACACTATGCAGCCTCAACTTTTGTCCATTGTGATTGACGCTGTAAACGCCCAAGAAGCAGAGTAGGTGGCCTTTTTAGGTTCGCGATGCATGGCGCGAGAGGTACAGAAAACACGGGAAAATGCGGAATTTGTCATGGATCTTGTGGAAGCAAGGGTCTTATCACCTTACGTAGACATCAAAGTGCGGCGGAATAAGAGATCCTACTCTACCTCTGCTTCGCCAAGGCGAACTAACTACGCAATCAAGCTTATCGAGAGGTAGGAAGGATTGACGAAGTAAATGGTCCTACTTCGCTGGATGCACTAGATAGAGGCACGAGGAGTTGAAGATGCAAGAGGAGCGCAAAAGAAAGAGCAATCAATACAGAAAGTTAGGGGCAAGTTACAGAGCACTCGTGCCGTCGAAGAGATAAAAGTTATAATGTAGTTAAATCCCTCGTTAAATATAATAAACCTAAGGAAGTTTAACCCCAACCTCTCAAATACTATCGAGCTAAAAGTCAATACAAATAACATCGCTCTTAGGGTCGAGAGCGTCAGAAACAGTAATATTAGGCACCACACCAGCCATCCACATAATGTGATCGAGGGTAGTCTCGTCGCCGTCATCGTTAAAGTAGGGCAGGAAGGCCTCGACGGGCAGAGAGGGGGGCTGAGCTTTAGATAGGGTAACTCCCGTAGCAACGTTAGGGCCACCAATAGCAGTCAGTCGAGAGGCGTTTTGGCTCTGCCACTCGAACCAGAGACGATCCAAGTTGGTGTGATGCATGAAAAACAGGGGATCCGCGGGAGAAAGAGAGACATCATCCATCTGAGTAAGACAATACGTAAGTAACAAGTTTCGCAGGTGTAGTTCGAGGGGCCTAAATAAGGCTGAACATACCGTGCCACCAACCGCATAATGACCCAGCCACGTGAGGGGTTCCGCCGAGACAGTTGTTGAAGTTGTCGTAATCTTCGAGAGCCATGCACGCATCGGCAGAGCTCTGAGAGAGCAAGTCGAACTGTACCTGCTTGAAGTTCCGTTGCAGACAAACTGGATCAGTCCGGGACAAATCGATTTTCAAGGTGAGCTTCATATCGGTGAACGGGCCGTCCACGACACACATGCTCGCATCAGTCAGGTTACTACCAAAGCCAGTAGTAGCGCTGGGGCTGAAGATGCTGGCGTCCTCGAGAGGGCCCGCAGCTTCATCTGCCTGCTCATCCCAATAGCTAGAAAACGTATCAGTGGTCTTTTTCTTCAAATCTAAGCGAAATCGGATAAAAGCTTACGGGTACGGGCCGGTGAATCCACACTCATCGCGGAGAAGGGTCTCGTGGACAGTCATATACCAACGATGCCATGGCAGAAAGGCTCCCTATGAAATTGGAGAGTCAGATATAATTTCAACCATGTTACGATGAATGAATAATTGGAAATGTGACCCTGTTGAGGGGAGGGCTTACCACGCGGTGGATGAATTGAACTTGAGCAACATGAGCGACTTGAAGATCTTCCCAGATGGTCTTGGCGCCAGCGAGTCCAGTTTTCGAAGGAGCTTTCTCAGGGTCCATCAAGCAGAGAGTGGAGTCAATGTAGGACGCCTTCTCGGCATCGGTCAGTGTAGACCTCGGAGGGAGTTAGCCCAAAGGCACAAATAAAACAAGCTGCAGTCAAGTCAGAACTCACCATGGCTTTCGTACACTTGGTTTGGTGCATGCTGCTGATGCCGTTTCAAGGGCGGCAAGGCCAACAGTAACGGCAAGCAGAAGTTTGAACATCATTGCGATTGGTTGTCGGGTAGTGTAGAGCAGTCAAGACAGGCAAGCAAATAGATCAGAACCGGTGAAAGAACAAAAAGAGACAAGGCCGAGTACTCGTGTTGGTGAAGGTTAGATTGGATGGACTATACTTACAGTGTTTCCATAGCAGTATTTTATATTTATCGTGCCTCAGCCCTTGCTTACAGTTAATCACGAAATACGACGTCTCACCGTTTCTCAAGTCTTGGCTGCCGAGTCTCCCGCGAGATAGGCTTGGCCGTGGACTTCCGCGTATAGATCTCGCCAAGAAGAGATTTCCAACATAGCATATTACCGGGTTATTGATTCGTGTCTTCCTCACCGTCTTCGGCACTGATTCCCCAACAAGAAGGTGGCTCCCTTGATTCAGGGGCATAGATAAATGTGCTTCTGTGGCTCAGCAGGAAGCGAAAGTGTAAGGTAGGCCAGGTGGATAGTAACGAGATGCATGAATCAATGCACAGACCGGGCACTAGTGCTGGTTGCATCTAGGATTGTAAGCTACCTATCTCATGGTGGAGGCACGTAGTCCAAGAATACATACGGAGTTATCCGAACTCCGTGATAAATAGAGTTCCGTGCTGTCTTGGCATGTTCCACGACTTACCGGGGTATCTTGACAGGGTCCCATCTCGGATTCTTGGACTTCGCCTCGGCCAGATCCGAGAGGGTCACATTGAAACTGGACATGAAGCACGGAAAATTTTCTGACCGTCTACTTTGGATAGTAACTACGTATGCCACTGGGCGGGTAAATCTTTAGCCACAGGTTACTCACAGTTGAACTTTCAACCTTAATTTGTCACAGAAGAGTTAAGCCAGCCGCCATCTGCTGGCCCATTTCTGTTTCCGCCCTCTGTTCCCATCATGTCTCTCCGAGTCCAATTTTTGGGTGATCTTCCCACCTATCAAGATCCGGTATCACCCTGTATCGTTAACGAATCGCTCTTGTCTGAGCGCTTCTTACCCCCTGACTTCCGTAGCCGGCGTCGTAAAACATTTTTGCCACCTATCTCCTCAGTGCCCAAGGCCCTCCGCGATGGTCACGACGAGGGGTTCAGACCAATCAAAATACGTAGGATGCAAAGTTACATAATTCCTCCCCTAAATTAGGTAGTGATAGAGGTCCCAACAATATTGGTCGTTACAAATCGCAACGTCACACATTTTGCATCTATACACAGTCTGACCTCCTCACCCGTGATGTTTTCCTCTGTTGCCGCTAACCTTCCTTAAAGTGTCTCTTTTCTGGCCTTTTGCCTGAGGAACGTTAGTGACGAAGGTTCTTTCTTCCGCGCCCTCATTCCCACCCCCTGTTCCCACCCCCTGACCGTACGGTTCGTTCCCCGATCCCTGCTTTTTAAGCCTTTATGCATAGCCACTGATAGCCACATATCTTTCTCGCCTTGTTCCGATCGATGAAATCCGCCGCACGCTAGAGGATCTCGATAGCCAACGCATCCGGAACGGAGCCCACCAAGAGCCGGTCAGAGTCTCCCCTGACGAGGTGCGACATACTTTAGAAGTCCTAGGACGCCGGAACACCCGAGGACGTCCACCTCGATAACATAAGGTTACTGTTCCGGAAGATGAGCTCGCCCGTACAATGGCCGCCATCACGCAAGAACAGGCCGAGGAACGTTCATGGGCAAGGGCCGCGAGGCTACGAATGCAGGAGCAGGCAGTTGAGCCCGGCCGTCAAGGACCTGAAGAGACGCCGCTGACTCTGTCACTGGCCACTCCCGAGGGCATCGTCCGGGCCCCACACATTCCCCTGTCCGACGAAGACCGCCCGAGGCATCGACCTTGGCCGCCAGATAATCGCCAACTATCGCATCGACATGGATAGGGCCATTCAGAACACTGGCTAGGGCGTCTAACCGATCTCCGGAGTAGGCTGAGATGGAGGCGATTTTGATGTGGCCTCTGCCACTCGGAATGTTGATTGACATGCTGTTGGTGTGTCTTTCAAATGCCAAAGGACTGCGTTCTTGGTCTGTTGAAGCTTCGCATGTGTGCTGCTAGAGCTAGAAACACGGTCCTGATATACAGCTAAATATCTAAATATCCCCGCAAATTGCGCCAACCCACAGAGACTGTGTCCAGATACCACACCTGTTATTCTATCCAGGAATGTCTCCCGGACGACAGCGGCGGAAGGAAGAATAGAGATGACCCCAGAGGAGTGTTCGGTGGCGGCCTTTGCATTCTCCACGATTTGAACCTTCCCGTAGCTTTCGAACTCCTCTTTGAATTTGCGACACTCCAAGGAGTTGACGTCATAAATATACAACACCTGCGCCTGTGGCATCTTCTTACGTATGTTGGACGCCATGCCGTAGCCCATGGCACCAAGGCCTGCGTGAAATGTCAACTTGACTTTCGCATTGAGATCTATGCAGGAGCCGATAAATGTACCTATGAACCCAATGTCGTCACCCACCCTCAGGGGTTTTTCGGACACGTATGTTCCGGGATGGTCGTCCTCAAAGGCGAATAAAAAAAAGCCTCACTCACTGCCCAAGACGGGAGATGTGTATTTAAAGAGTCCTTTGGTACCCTTTGCTCATGAAAATGATTGCCGACGACAGACTGCAAAAAAGGCACCCGCCGCTCTATCAACCTTACCTGAAGGCGAAACCGTTCATTAGTCCTCTGGTATTCACCCCCAAAAGTCCGTGCTGCCACTCCGGAAAACACCGAGTGGGGGTTACACGATACTGTATCCCTTTGAGTGCCGTAAGCCTCCACCTCCGTACCTGGCCCCACAGAATCCTAGCAGATGCGGATTGACGTAGAGGAACCTGTGGCAATAGCAGCAACGGTGTGGTTTTGCGCTATTCAATGTAGATCGTCGTAGTGCCTAGAATGGACTAGACTTCTGCTACCACCTGATTTGTATGGCCGCTTAAGTACCTCTCAGATATTCTTATCTAACTGGCTGGACATCCTGGTAGTGACCGCACTGGAGGTTTACGGCACTCAAAGGGATAGCTGTATAGGGGCTGGGCGGGTTCTCACTAAGTGGAGAACTGAACCAGTTATGTTCACGGAGGTCTGGTGGGTGGGTGATGTGGGTTATTGCCGATGTGGAGTAATGTACATACCTCGTTTAGCAGCACCAGATCTCGCCACACTCTTCTCCCCATCCCCATTGGGAAAGACTAAATCTGGACGCCGGCAAATCTGGAGAACCCCGCCCGCATTTCAAGGGACGATTGTCTACCGAACCCCGAGGGCAGATGGTCGTGTTAATGCTCTCTGTCCTGAACATGGGAT
Organism: Ilyonectria mors-panacis; assembly: GCA_002991585.1. Taxonomy (NCBI): domain Eukaryota; kingdom Fungi; phylum Ascomycota; class Sordariomycetes; order Hypocreales; family Nectriaceae; genus Ilyonectria; species Ilyonectria mors-panacis. The sequence continues at coordinate 675,928 of PPHJ01000067.1, forward strand.
GGCATCTTTCCTTGTCTTTCCATTAGTTTCAGGCGGCAGCATGTCAATTCCTGCAGGTCTCCCGGCTCTCCCAGCAGGTCCAAGTCCAGCTCCTTGACGGCGGTAGTTTCACAGCTAATCTGGATATGATACATGCTGGCGCTCCGTCGACTCGTTTCCGCTGTCACTCGTGGTCCTTTTATATTCGCCATCAGCCAAGCGATCGGCACATACTGTGGGACGTCGGTCTCAGTGCTGTAAGTGGGTGTAGGGTAGGCGGCGTCAACTCTTCGTCCTTTGTATCCCGTCGACCTCGCCAGCCCTCGTCTGGTACCTTCCACAATTTTCATGATTTACTAACGGTGAACAAATGCCATAGAATCGCAGCGAGTATACTGCCTATAGCATCAAACATATTCTCGATGTTCTCGAGCCAGTTGACCCTAGGTTGTCTCTCCCGGACCAGATGGAGAAGAGAGGCATTAAAGCCGATGCCATTGACACGGTCTTCTTTAGGTATGACCACGTTTCGATAATTGGGTTCCTTGTTCATCTAACTCTACGGCCGCAATATAGTCCCCATCGCTGGGATCACTCACGGCCTATCAAGGGCATGTTTCCAAGGGCTGTCGGATATTTCGGACCCGGCACATTTGCGCACTGCACTCCAGGCCAGTTCCACGACGAACCATACGACGAGATGGGGAAATGGGATGCCAATTTTTTCCATCCAGAGAAAGCCACAGAGAACTGCTCCGAGGTAGAAGGCGAATGGCAGCGCTTTGGTCCATTTGAGAAGACCGTTGACTTCTTCGGCGATGGGAGCATGTGGATAATGCAAGCTCCTGGCCATATGCCTGGTAACCTCGCGGCAGCAGTGCGACTTTCCAATGGCTCATGGGTTATTCTGGCGAGTGACTGTTGCCATACAAAGTGAGTCTTTAACTTTTGGCGGAGATGTCGGCCTCATTGTCTAGTTACTAAGTGGTTCAGGGCTCTGTTACAAGGCACAGCAGACTTTCAAACATGGGAAGGCTCCCAAAATGAGAAATTCAGTCTACACGAGGATTTAACTGCCGCAAGAGTGACGGTACGAAACATTCGGTCTCTCGAGGTTGACTATGGGGCTCACGTGGCACTGGCGCATGAAAGTAGCTGGATGCTACAGGGCACGGATGCAGTGCTGTTTTCGCTCTTGAACAACCAAGTGCTAGAATTCGCTAGGAAACGTATCCACGCAGGTGAATACCCATAATGAAGCTATCTAAGTATGTAGCTGGATTGGATATGCCTATAGGTAGGTCAAGGGGCCAGGATCACGATAGCTTCATTTTGCTAGTGCACACAGGTATAAGTGATGGGGTTCTCCCGCCATACTTGGCAATCAACAACTCATTTTTCTCTCGTCTTATGTCTTCTGTACATTTGAACATATGATATTTACACTCTTTCTGTGATTCGCAACTCCCCCTCTTTGTAAATTTTCTCAGCTTCCGTTGCTCGCTAAATTTCTTCGCACCACCGAACGGGGGGCTGTGTTTGTTTCAGTTGGGCCGTTGAATCCGCTTTTTTGCATCACATCATCTTAAGAACATCTCGTGGAGGGACGATTCCCCTAGTATTTATCTAACAAATCCTGGTGAAAGAAATTTCCGAACTGGCTCTGAGACATGACGTTGCCAAGTATCCTCATTTCAGAAATCCGAAGTTGGCATAAACACGCCCTGCCCTAAGTCTAATTTGACTCTGTGTAGATCCTCGGCCAGTATCGTCTCTCGTTCAGCCATATACTTGGCAATGTTGCGAGTTGAGTCAACATATCGCCCAGACATGAAGTCAAGCTTTCCCGATGCTAGCGTCACAACCAGTCCCGCGGCCAGCTCTGGCGTATCAACGGTAAGCCCAGTCAACGTTTTGGTAGCAATCTCTGCCGACTGCCTCTCGCCAGGTACATCGTTGTGGAGATAGCTCCCCTCTCTTGGTTTTTCATTGAGGAAGTCTTCGAAGTCTGTCATGAAACGAGTTCGCACACAGCCAGGATGGATGGAGAAGACTTTGATATCGAACTCTTTGAAGTTCTCCTGATGTAGGATCTCACACAGGCGAACCATACCCAGCTTGGCGATGATGTAGCTGGCCATTCCAACATTTCTATGCGCGCCATCGCTCGCAGTAAAAATGATCCGACCTCCCCGTTTTCTCTGCATGACCGGAAGGGCAAAACGACTGAAGTTGAAGGCACCTTGGACGGACACCGCAACGGTATCCCACCAAAGCTTCGGATCCGACTCTGCCGTAGGCAGCCATTGAGGTGGGCGGCCCGCATTCATGAGCAGCACATCCACTCCTCCAAAGTCGCGATCCACTTCCGTCATGAGTTGCGATACGCGCGCGCGGCATCACAAACATCGAAAGCGGCGGTCTTGATGAGAAGGTCCGGTTTGATTCGTCGACAAGACTCTGCCGTGTTGTCGACTTCATCAAGTTCAAGAGACACAAGTGTCAAGGATCGCGGCGACGCGTGGGCAAGGAGATTGGCACAGGCTTGCCCGATACCCCGTCCAGCACCAGCAATGACCACGTTCTGACCTGCCAAAGCGCTCGCTAGTTCTGGATTCTGACGCGGGTCTGTCAGATAGTAGCAGTCGTGCTCATCTCCTCCGAAGCTTTGGGGCGCTGCAGCGGACATGATGAATGCTTTCGGATTGTTGAAATGTGTCCTGGTATTTCTTTTCTTCTCCTGACCTTGTGGACTTTGTGCAGTCGTGCTTCTTTTAGAAGTTGTTGGATGATGACCCTGTATGACGAAACCTCGGATAGATTGATATCCTGACCTTAGTCAGAAGGGGGGTATGAAAACATCCGGATGACCGGGGAGAAGTAGTCATGATCATCATCACTGCTTAATTCATCTATCCAATTGATCAAATTGACCGTAACGGATCCATCAGAAGCCTTGATCGTGAATAACCGTTATGTACAGTACGATGTGGGGTAGCCTTGAGGGGGCGGAACCCCACATAGATCTTCCCCAGCGAGTACTTTTGCAATACATCCGAGAGCCGGTATTTCGCGGGTCTTGCTGAACCCGATCCTCGGAGGCATGTAGCCGAAAGTGCGACGTGGGGCGGGGCGATGTGTCTTAGCAACGATGTGCCGTATTCTTACTAGAGACTAATATATACATAGATTTGGCATTCTGGCTGGGTGCAGGCGACCCAAGAATCTACCTACTTCGTTCCACAGGCGAAATCCAACGAACATGGCACCAAAGTCAGACACGGATATTAAACTCCAAAACCAGGTTTTTGTGAGTGCTTCGGGGACAAGGATATCAGCTATCGGTCTGGGAACATTTCAACCCGGTTCTGGAGGAGGAGGCCGCTGTACAACGGCAGTAAAAGAGGGGATTCTGGCTGGGTACCGCTATATCGACACTGCGGCCCTGTACGGGTGCGAGGTAGACGTGGGGCAGGGAATTCGAGACAGCGGCCACCACTCAACATGTAGCTCTATCGAGAGATATCGTTAACATCAAATAAATATAAACGGTTGAAGGGCGAGGTATTTGTTCCGCAAACCTCAAAATAAAATCAAAATATTGGAGCACGTACGTCTGCTTGACAGTCTCCAATTATTAACTCCTTACTGTATAATAGGGAAGATAGTTAACCTTCAGTATAAAAAGCTTTTATATTATATAGAGATAGTATAAATGATAGCTAGCTGGAGTACTAGTATAGATATAATTAACTTATAACTCTAATTTTATTTTAATTAAGTAATATTTTCTTAATTATTAATTTAAACTTATTATTTAAATTTTAAAGCTACTATAAGTATTTAAATACTATATTAAATACAATAGCTTAATATAAAGTATATTATAAGATCCTTAAAATAAATAATTTATGTTAACTTACTAAAGAAGCTTTACTTTAATATACTAAATAACAGTAAACTGCTTTTACTCTATTAAAATTTGAGTCTTTTTTATAATATAATTAGTATATACTTATAGAGAAAGCTATACAGCTTGTAATATTGTAAGAGTAGTAATTATATTATTTTATTAGAAATTAACTCTGCTAGCGCCTAAGATACTATATAGGCTGTAAAAGCAGGTAACTCTAGGCACCGTTATTAGGTGTATCATCCTGGGACAGATGTACTGCAATTAAGGTCGTAGGCTCATCTTGCTGTGATATTCTGTTTGATATAACCAAGGAATACAGGTTATTAATACCCCTACAAAGCGTACAATTACGTTAATTAAAGTCTTTCGCTACAGCCTCGTCGGAATAGGAAGGCGGTAAGACTCTCAGCCTCCTGCGTTGCATAACAGGCTACAGGGGGTACAAAGGTTTGTTTATGCAGATTGGATGTATCTAGTGGCCAATTGGGTAGGCCTGAAGTGGAGCTGGTCACACACTGTAATAATCAAACAGGAGTGTACTATAGAACTCTAATTTCCCCTTATGCAGGTCGACAAACTCTCGTAGCCGGGGAAGCCGAAAAAGAAACTATTGTTTTTTTTTAAAAATATATCAGAATCTCGTTAATAGAAACAGATTTAGCCCTCACCTGACTTTGGCATTACGTCCTTCACCTGACATCTTTGTTACGCCTTGAAGGCATTTTTTTGTAACTATGCGGAGCAGCTCAATGCAACAGCTACGTAAAGCGCTCTTAAGAGGTCTACTATTATTGGCTCCCCTCGCAGTAGAAGGATACTCCTGCTCAACAGCGGCTCAAGCATGTTCGATTCTCGCGTCGACGTTGCCGGCTGAAGCGCTCGTGGCACCAAACTCGACGGGCTACCAGACGGTTCAGAACAGCTACTGGAGTGAAACGGCGGGCAATCTGAGCCCTGTTTGCATCACACGACCCAAGAACACCAAGCAGGTGGCCTCGATCGTGAAGGTGCTCTCGTACTGCGGGAGTGACGTCCGGCTTGCCGTCAAGAGCGGGGGCCACGGATCATGGCCGGGCTGGTCCAGCACCGATGGTGGAGTTCTTATCTCGATGGACTTGATTAATGGAATTCAAAATGTGGCCGACAAGGGCTACGCTCTCGTAGGGTCTGGCGCGCACTGGGTCGACGTGTACAAGTCGCTCGAGCCCCAGGGGGTGACTGCGATTGGGGGGCGATTCGCATCAATTGGCGTCGGCGGCCTCCTCGTTGGAGGAGGCATCAGCTACTTCAGCGGGCTACACGGCATGGCCTGCGACAACGTGCTCAACTACGAGGTTGTTCTCGCCGACGGTACCATCGCCAACGTCAATCAAACATCCAAACCCGACCTCTTCCGCGCACTCAAGGGCGGCGGCAACCAGTTCGGCATCGTGACGCGCTTCAGCCTCAAGACATACCGACATACGACACAGGTTTGGGCCGGCATTCTAACCTTCTCCATTGACAAGGCCAGCCAAGTCTTCAACGCCACGCAGAACTTCATTGCCAGGTACGATCCTCTGTCACACATGTACCTCAGCATGGGAGGGGGCTCCAACCCGCAGCTGTCCTTCATCAACGTCTATGTCTTTTACAATGCCTCCTCCCCACCCGCCGGCGACGCCAATCCCTTTGCCGCCTTCTATGCAGCCAAACCCATTGCAGACACCACCTCCATACAAAACTATTCGGCCCTTATAGCGTCAAACACCAATGGGAACATACCCCAAAAACGTTGGCTGATCGGTGGTCACACATTCCCTAACCTTGTGGCGCCGTACGGCGCTGATCTGTACCTGAAGCAGTGGCAGCACTTCCGAGACAAGGCCAACGCCACAGCAGCCGGCAACCAGGCCCTCATCTTTTCTATGGCGTTGGTACCAGTGCCGACGCGTGTGGTGCGAGCTGGCGAGAGCGTCATGGGCGTAAAAAACATTCTGGGCCTCGAAACCGACGCCGGCGACGCCGTTTGGATTAACTACACGGTCGCCTGGCTGGATGCTGAGGATGACGATAAGATGTTCGAATTTGTCGAGCGCACCAGCAAGGTCGGAGATAAGTTGGCGGCGTCCTTTGCACCCGGCGTAGCCAGCTCAAACGCCATCCCAGGCGCTGTAGCCGCCAAGCAGGCAGAGTTCTACCGGACTAATCCACGGTACATGAATTACGCGCTTCTGGACCAACCTGTCCAGACCAGTTATGGTGAGAAGAATCAGCAGTTCTTGCAGCAAGTGCAGAAGCGGTATGACCCGGCTGGGCTATGGAGAAAGGACGGCGGTTTCCTGTGGGATTGATGAATTTCTTTTCCTCGTGAGGAAGGGGGACATGTCAACTTGCCATTGTAGCATAGCAGCCGAAACTCGTGTAGATGATGAACGAATTGGCGACCGGAGTGGATGAAGGGTTAGCATGGTTCTGTGGAGGTCAAAGGCTTTTCGCCTGTACGTGAAGCAATTGGATATATTGTAAAAATTGGTAGCTCTGTATTATCACTGGCAGTCGGAGACTACGTTGTTATTTTTGACGCTGAAGCCCATGGCATTATTGGCAAGTTAACTTGAAGGCTATTCTCCAAGTGTTCAGAGTCCTATCTACGGCGGCTGAAGCGGTGCCTTTTGTTCATGGCACGAGGTGTCTATTTTCTGCATCGGAAGATAATATGCTCAACTGTCTCTGTTGCTTGTCCACACGCATATTGCCGTGATGATGATGCTGCTGTGATCCGCCAGAGGTACCTATTCAGTCTGTCTATACCTGTCCTGAGCTGCGGCAGCACGCTGGTCTCTCTACGACAAGCCGTCGTAGAGTTGTCGAGTGTACTTACCTGGTAGTGTATCGTCGACTCTCTTCGAAAACCTTCCGATATTGTCCTTAGGTGCTTGCTACGCTGGTTCAATCGAGCTATGTTCAGGGTCGTCAATCGTTTTCTGGGAAATTCCAGGGCTGGGATGGTCGGGTTGCAATCCGCGTCTGTTCTTTAGCAGTCTTCAGGAGCTTGTGTTCAGCACTGGTGGAACACAAGCTCAGCGTCAGTTTCCTGTACTAAGGGGTTCTCGATTAAATTGCGGATATTCTAATCGCTAGTATAAGTTAGAGTGCCTTACAGGTGATTAAAAGATGTTTCTGTAACTTTCTATATTAATATAGGAAAACCTACTTCTAGGGGCTTGGGAACAACCGCACCCTGCAGGGCGGTGCTTTAAAGTCCCGGGATGATTCATGCTCCGGTGTTGCCGCCTTCTCAGGCTTATTTTCATATCCTACGGCTTTGTAGCAGCAAAATTACCAGTACCTAAGATATCGCCGTCTTCTTCTTTACCATTCTGTGCCCGATCAATCCGGAACTGGCTGGTCTGGAAAAGGCGGGGCAGTTTCGTATCCTCAAATTGGATCCCCTTGGAAACCATCTGGGCCAGTTCTTTAGCTGCCAACCAGATGACGGGCATACCATGACCATTGAAACCAGCCAGGATGAATTGCCCATCCTTACTCGGAACCTGTCCGATGTGTGGGTTCGAGTCGTACGAATAGCCCATGACGCCGGTCCAGATATTGCTAATTTCGGCACCGCTTTTTTCCCAGCCACGATAGGTTCGCTGCATGTAATTCTCGTAGTAGGTCTTTGCTGAATCGATGAGAACACTGTCATCCACATTGTCATACCATTGTTGCTTGAATGGCCGAAACACGGAAGCAGCGCCACCTACGACGATGCTGCCGTCGGGCCGGGGAACAAAATACGAAAGCGTGTTATCCTGGGTTCGGGTAATGTATGAATTGTTTAGCAATGGCGCTGTAGTTCCTTCTGGGACGGCGATGCGACAGCAGATGCCCTTGCAGGGGATGATGTTCTTGCCGTATTCCGGGAGCAGCGCTGAGGCATAGGCGTTGCTGGCGTGGACGACCTTTCCGGCTCGCATCTTGCCACGAGGCGTTTCAACGATGAAGCCGCCTGCAGGATCTGCAGTCACGGATGTGACCGGTGTATGTGTCTGGAGGTTGACGCCTGCAGCAAGGAGCTGTCTTGCAAGGTGCATCAGGAATTTGTAGGGCCACATGGTACCGGCAGTGAAGCTTGCGCATGCAACAGCGCCCTTGACACCACAGATCTAGATGGAAATAAGCATGCCTTCGCCCTCGGCCAGCACATGGGCCACTTACGCCTTCTACTTTCTCGCCCGTATAAAACACAACATCATCCATATACTCGAAATTTTCGGAAACCATTCTTTGATAGACAGCTTCCGCTTTCTTGGCCGAGTCCTCGTTGCACCAGACATCGATTGACCGGGTCAGGGTAAAATCACAATCGATCTTCTCTTCCTCGATGATCTTTTTGATGGCACGCAGGTTCGCAATCTCAAACTCGGCAATCTCGGCACCGGCGTGCGCCCCTGCTCGGTCCATGTACGTCGGTATGTGGCCGTACAAGTCTGGTCTGCAATGGCCCCCGTTGCGGCCCGTTGCGCCCGAGCAAACCCCCCGGGCCTCGAGGATGCAGATGGACTCGGCGGCGCCAGCATCGCGCGTCAGGTGGTGCGCGGTGCTCAGCCCTGCGAATCCCGCGCCGATGATGACGATGTCGCTGGACTCCGGCAGCTGCTCCGAAGACCGGTGGTTGCGGAGCTCGGTCGGATCCGTCTGCCAGAAGCAATCCGCCGGGTTCGGCGCCGGCAAGCACTTGGGCGTGCCGGCCGTGTGGGTTGCGATGCCGTTTGAGATGGCCATGGTTGTGATGAGGAGATGTGGTTTGCAGAAAAGAGCTTAGCCGATGGACCGTTTCAACATGTCTTATAGGATACGCAGTAGATCTCCAGCCATCGGAGTAGCATGGATTGGCCATGTTCATTGGCTGGATGAGCCGGACCGGCATTGCCTAATATGGACAAAAGGCCCCGGCCCGTCGACGACGCCATAAGTTAGCTCGCAGTTGATTAGCATAGAACCCTAATGAAAACAACACCGTGACGCTTTTCACAGAGCGTGTTATCTCGAAAGCCGGCCGGGAACCGGTCTAATCTACAGCCATCGCCCCTCGGCAAGTGCTGCAACGTAGCTGCTGATAAGCCGTGCAGCAGGGGCTCGCTCAAAGTAAAAAAAACAAAAGCCGTTTCGTCATACGGGAATGGCACGCTCGAGTTTTCTCCAGAGATAATTTGCTTGTGCAGTCTCAACAAACATGTCAACCCCCGACGCTTCGGCCAAAGACCTCGGCGCATCCGACATGCCCGCCAAGAGAGAACTCGATCCTGCTGCCGCGACACGACGATACAGCGATGTAGAGAACATCGCCGGCCAGCTCGAGGAGTCTCGCGAGTTCCGACAGGGCCTCCACCAGCGACACATCCAGATGATTGCCCTGGCAGGCACAATAGGGACTGGTCTATTCCTCAGTTCCGGGCGAGCCATTGTGACTGCCGGTCCCCTCGGCGCTTTCCTGGCATACTCGGTCATTGGACTCGCCGTGTCGAGCGTCGTCTGCGGCGTCGGCGAGATGGGAGCTCTGGCGCCGCTCAACGGCGGTGTGATTCGCTACGCCGAGCTCTTCTGCGACCCTGCTCTGGCATTTGCCAATGGCTGGAACCAGGTGTACTCGTACATCGTCTCCATCCCTGCCGAGATCGTCGCGGCGGCCGTCATCATCGAGTTCTGGATCACCATCAACAGCGCCATCTGGATCACCGTGCTTGGCATTCCCATGATCGTCACCTCTCTGCTGGCGGTTCGCATCTACGGCGAGCTCGAGTTCGGCTTCTCGCTCTTGAAGATCATGCTCGTTGTTGGCGTCAACATCATGGCCTTGGTCATTACCTGTGGCGGTGGCCCAGACCACAAAGCCATCGGCTTCGACTACTGGAAAAGCCCCAACGGGCCATTCGCCCAGTACCTCGGGATTGGCGGGTCCCTGGGCCAGTTTCTAGGCTTCTGGAAGACGTTGGACAATGCGCTCTATGCCTACTCGGGAATAGAGAACATCACGGTCGCGGCTGCTGAGACTAGAAACCCTCGCCACGCAATCCCGATGGCTGCCCGACGCATCTTCATCCGCATCGTGCTCTTCTACATCGTGACCATCTTCATGGTTGGCTTGGTCGTTGCGTCTACCGATGAACAGCTGCTGGGGTCCACGGGAACCGCATCTCAGTCGCCGTTTGTCATTGCCGCCCGCAACGCAGGCATCAAGGTGGTGCCGTCCATCGTCAACGCCGTGGTCCTCACTTCGGCCTGGTCGGCGGGCAACTCCAACATGCTGGGCGGATCTCGAATCTTGTACGGAATGGCAGCTCAAGGTCAAGCGCCGGCTGTCTTCAAGCGCCTCAACAGATTCGGCATCCCTTATGTCGCTGTTGCCCTGTACGGGCTTTTCATGGCGCTGGGTTACATGACCCTGTCCAACTCGGCAAGCACAGTGTTCAACTGGCTGCAGGATCTCGTCTCCATCTCCACCTTGGTCAACTGGATCACCATCTGCATTGTCTATCTGCGATTCCTCTACGGCTGCAAGAAGCAAGGGATCGATCGCCAAAAGGAACTCCCATGGGCCGCTCCGTTTCAGCCTTATACCACTTGGGCCTCTCTGATCCTGTTTGTTGTCCTTTTCTTCACGGGAGGGTTTACAACTTTCCTCCACGGGCATTGGGCCATCGAGTCTTTCATTTCATCATACTTCAATTTGCCATTCATCCTCATTGTGTATTTCGGCTACAAGCTCTGGTATAAGACCAAAGTCATTCCATTGGAAGACATTCCCCTTCGCTCTTTGATCGAGTGGTACGAAAACGAGCCAGAGATGGAACCGAAGGCGCGGCGCGGACTTGCCAGACTTAACATTCTGTGGTCATAAAGCTGGTGGTAGTAGTAGCTCTGACATATAGTTGATCATTTTAAATTCTTGCCTCTAAATCTCCGCGCTTCACATCCTCGGCTGTAAAAAGCAGGCAAGACTTGAACCACAACGTGTGACATGCTGGATCGCATATTCGTCCTCAGCAACGAGGATACCCTTGAGTGCACGACTGAGTATATAGCAACGGCTGCTCTAGATTAAGATCGATACGCATAGCAATGGCATTTAAAAGTGATTGAATACGGTCTACATCTGTACTTTGCGGGGAAAAGTGGAACGAGGTGGAAATGAAAAGAGCGGGGATTTTGCGATTACTAAAGGACGCTCTTCTATTCGCTTTCGTGTAACTTCTCAAAGAGTAACGGTCACAGCTAGCCTTGAGTACCTCGTTCCAACTATCTAGTAGACAAGGCGTTATCTCCCATTCAGAAAGGAAAAGCATTCGGAACCGCGAGAGCCAAAGTGGGACCCGTGATGATTGTGATTGTGAATTGTCCAATCATATCCAACCGGACCGGTCCTACTTAATCGGGTTAGGTAGTAAGATAACGCTGCTCCGGTGTTATCGCTGTGGCAAATGATAAGAACCGTGCAATATGTTGTACGTATGTATGACGGTCTTCATTGGATGAAGGGATCCATGTTGACGCTGTCTTGTTTCTCCCGAGGTTGTCTACTTTGCCAGGGCCTTCTTTCGTCTACATCTCATCTCGCTTTCCGACTTGTGTTTGTCCTCTCTTCGAAACTCCCATCACCACCCTCTCCACTTCTAGACAAGGATCGTGAGATTGTGATCAAGTCCCAAGCTCAACCTCCCCGACACCATCTTGCATCATGACCAAGCAAAAGCATGTGGTTTTCGACGTCGTCGGCACATGCGTATCATTTGATGCGTTCTATAACTGTATCAACCGAGTCATCGGCGAGAAACTCCTCGCAAAGAACATCACCGCCACCTCGTTCGGCTTCACTTGGATGACGGCTGCTGAGCTGGAATTCACCTTCCTCTCCATTTCCGAGCGCCACCGTCCATACAAAGACGTCCTTACCGCCTTGTTCTTCCGCACACTGTTCATGGTTGGCGTTGCGGCGCCACGGGAATTTGCGACAGACGCGGAACGCGACGCCTGCGTGCAGGGATACTCGGAGCTTGAGCTGCGGCCGGGAACCAAGGAGTGCTTTGCGACATTGAGAGACGCGGGATTCACCGTCTGGTGCTTGACAACCGGCGACACCAAGCGTGTCGGCGGATACTTTGAGCGCGCCGGCGTGGACATGCCGCTGGAGAACCTCATCAGCTGTGATGGACAGGGCGTTGCCAAGCCGGCGTTGGCGGCTTACAAGCCCACGCTTGCTCGGTTCGCGCCCGACGATGTCAAGTGGTTTGCAGCTGCGCACATGTGGGATGTGTCCGCTGCAGTAAAGGTTGGGTTCCGGGGTGCTTATTGCACCATCTACGAACAGGATCCTTGCGCCGAGATATTCGACACACAGATGGAGGTTATGGCTGACACGTTACCGCAAATGGCAAAGGGGATTGTAGAAGCGTCGCTCTAGTTATTGCTATACTGCATCAATCAATGGACTAGCTTACGGTGCCCAGTTTCCCCCGTGAGGTCCTGCTATGAAACTTTCCAATACCTCGGCCTCGGTGTAGGTAGGCCATCCGATGGACGGAGAAAGGTTCTCGGTCCCGAAGATGGACAGCTCGACTAAAGGATCGGCCGCGAGATCATAGCCACTGAAAAGTTCTACATTGGACTGGAAATCAAGCTCCGCAGGCCAGCTAGATACCGGGGCTATCTCTACTTGACCAGCCGGAGGATCGGGAGCCGCAGGTGTAGTATCAGGCACACTCTTGCCCGCCAAGTTGGCTCCCCAACTGCGAAATGCTTCATAATCCGAAACCAGGCGTCCTTGGCCATGGCTCGACTCATGTTGTCGCGCTCCGGCGTGCAGACGAGCAAGCGCGCGCTCAAGCGACTCGATCAACGATACCTCGGACCGAGCCGACTCCCCAGCTGCAGACATCTCCCGAATCATATCCAAGCCCTCGCACAGCGACTTGCGGAACTTCTCAGAGAAATTGCGGATAGAGTAGGCAATCAGCACGAGCAACGATGCCCGGCACGCGCTGTACTCGGGGTATGAAGCCCGCGCGAGTCCTATACCGCTCGATCGTAGCTGCTGGCAGATGTCAAGGGCTTCTGTCGCCGCTTGGATGCAGTCGCTTATAAGTTCCTCTCGGCTGGACGCGGGCTTTCGGGTACTCTCTTCGTTGGTCCCAGGGCTGTTTTCGGGGACTGACGGACTTGCAGTAGAGTCTTGTGTTTCTCTCTTTAACAGGAACGGTCTTCCAACGAACATCCGCACCAGGCAGTACTCGAGTCTGAGGTGCATAGCGGAACGGAACTGTGTCGGGTTTTGCTGGGCATTGACATCGACGGCATCTGGAGGGAGAGATTGCCACCATGTTGTCAAGTCGCCTTTTTTAGCAACCAGCCGTGATACAATCGTTGGTATCTCTTGTCTTGGACAGTTTCGCAAAAGGTTGCTGCAGGTTGTCATTACCAGGCCATATATGGAGTGATGCATGGGTCACTTACATTTCGTGAAACACGTCCTCGAGCAAGTGGACCAGCTGAACAGAGACTCTAGTGTAGGAAGTCCTTCTGCGCCAGTCCTCTGATTGGGAATTATCTTGGTGCAGGGGCAGACTCGCATCGATGTTTAACCGAGACACTGAGATGGGCCTGCCATGGAAAATAGATATTTTTCTTATTTAACAAGTCAGCGAAACGCGTAGCCATCTCTGCAGTGAATTAGAATATTACCTCTCCAGCACGTATGTCGTCCACCATACGCGATTGCGGGTTTCGATGACACTTGAGTTGAAGGCGTCGTTGCTGCATTTTCGATGCATGCCGTTCTGTATTCCCAGCCTGATGGCCAGATTAATGTAGATGAACCCCAGGCCAGAAGCGTCAATCGGCAGGGAATAGTATCCAAACAGCAAGCATGCCTGCACACTTTCAAGGGACGAGATCTCGATAATCTCGGGTAGTAGTCGGATCGCCTGTTGATAGAATGTAATGCCTATCTCTTCCTCCGAGAGCCCTGGCGTTGAGGTATTTCCAGCGCCCTTGGCGCGTTCGAGATGTGCGTATTGTGTTCCGATGGCAAGGACTGTCAGGAGAATGCTCACTGTCACTTCACCCCCACCTTGGGTCAGACTTTCGGGTTTGTTGTGCAGCAGAGCCAATTTCTCGAGAACCCAGCCTTCTTCAATGAAGAAGAGATAGCTCTCTGCATACTTGAAGAATATTCCCACCAAGAAACGTGATATATGGCTGGGAGGGAACGACGATATGGCTGCTGATAGGTGATTATGCTCAGGGCGTAGCTGATGGGCACGTGGAAAGGCCGACGCATAATCATCATCTTGGCGATTCTCTTCCTGCATATCAGTCAGCGGGGTGCGAGAAGCGTTGGGCCGTAGTGATCCATACTCGGCTCTCTGGCTCTTGGATTCGGCTTTCGATATGGCTCTTGATCCGCATGGAGAAGTTCCAATACGAGAACTCTCCAGAAAAGTCTGTCTTGGTTCAGTATCCATACGGAGTGTGGGAGAGATGTGAGGCCAACGAACGGGTTGTGGTGTCTCCAACTGGCTGCATCGTGCACGCCTCATCATCGATCTCCAACCCCTCCAAGTCTCTCGGACCAGTGGAGGCCCTTGATCCGCTCTGGTGGTCAGCTTCGAGTCTGTCGGCTATCTTGGAAAGGCTTTTCGTGTCAAGCGAGATTCCTTCCATGGTGCGCTGCAATATCCGCTCCATGTGTTTCGATCGCTCAATGAGCTCGCTGAAATCTGATCTGCGGGGGCTCTCTCTAGTCCCTGTTAGATATGCTCTCGGCGGAGGATGGAATGCTCACCTCGGAACGTAGGGACGAAACTCACGAGGTCTCGGAGTTGAACCTCTGCATTCGCATGGCCGTTGAAGGTGCAAGCACCTCCGGCACGGGACTCCGCCTTCACACTTCTCTTTCAGCCGGCGGCACTCATCGCACCTGTATGGCATATGATGTTAGAAGGACTGGATACATCCCGGGTCGTCCAGGGGTCTTACGCTCGGGAAACACGTTTCCGATACTCCATTATGACTTGCAACCGATTACGTACTAATAAAGGAAGGACGCTAGATCAAGAGACATGTATTAAATGAGGGGGATAAGTTAGGTAATATAAATGCATCTCATCTTAGCCCGGGGCTAAGCTTTCTTGTTTCCCACTTTTTGTACAATCATTCCTTGAAATGGTTAGTGCGTGGGTCTTATCTTAGGCGGGGTAAGACGAGAAGATAGCGGTCCCAGATGGAAATCTCAAACTGAGCGTCTGTGATAAAAGTTCCAAGTCCGATAAGAACGCCTTTACACAAAATATCAGATCACGCTCGACTAGGAGCTTACAGTAGAAAATTATAAATTGGAAACGAGTGCTGTACGCTTAGCTCTCGCTAGTCTTGGCCTATAGAAGGCTGGGGCAAGAGGATTTGCAAAAGCACAGGACAGTTAAGAGTGACTGCTTATTACTACCTGTTGAATCCGTTACGGTCAATTTGATCAAATGGATAGTGTTCAAAGCAGTGATGATGATGTTGATGATTGCTTGTGCCGGTCATCCGGACCGGCCGGAAGAGGGGTTATCAGACCCCCCTTCTGACTAAGGTCAGGATATCAATCTATCAGAGGTTTCGTAATACAGGGTCATATTCCAACACTACCCTATAGTTTACTTTATATTGCTACTTCGAAGTCCTTCTCGAACTCTCTCCTGTAAATATTCCCCCCCCGCATCTGCTGTTAGCGCTACGATAGGGAAAAGGATTTCACAGGCCATCAAGGCTAGCAATAGCTGCTAGGGCCCATCAGGGCACTAACAGCAGCCAGATGAGGGGTTAAGAGAGCTGACCTCATCTGTGTTGCAACAGCCACGGCCGCAGAAGACGGCAACGGGGAACGATATTGCAATATCAAGCTGATCTCCCTCCAGGCCCGACCTCGGCCATAGCAATAGAATACCCTCGACCAGAAAAACCCCAGCTGTTGTCATACAGGGCAGAGATTTGGTAAGGGGAAGTCAACAGCGACACATACTCTGGAACTCGAGAAAGACGATCTGCAGAGGCAGCTCTGACTCGTCGCGGTATGACCATCGCTTTGAAAGTCAATCCCTTCAACTTTCTAGAGGCTAGTTCTTGGAAGTCTAGCTCCCTTACAGGCCTCTATATTTGGATCTTCTATAGTCCCCCATATAAAGACTGTTTGAGCAATACGGTAGGCATACTGCGCCTGGGCTGCATGCGTACTGAGTAGCTGGGCCTGAAAACTTTAAATTCTGCAATTTTAGATAACGGGATTAGAGGAGTTAAAGGGAAATGGGACGACTGAGGCGGGTGCTAATAAGGTATTGATACTGCAGATCCTATTCAATACTCTGGTTTTGTCTATGTATTTAGTTAGCCTAGCACACCATCTTGCTGCATAACGGATTGCCGGGACTCTATGCCCGTATGGCGTTAATAAGATCATTATTATTTTCTTCTTTAAAGTCCTTCCTCAGTAGCTCTTTAAATTTTACTTACTGCCCCTTCAGCTTTGTAACGGTCGTGTTCTCTGGGCTGCCGTAGACGTGGTCTAGGGTAGGCAGGAGACTGGTTGCTGATGGATAAACTGTAGGTTTATGTTAGCAGATCGGTTAGGGCGTCACTTACTGAGTAAATGTTACGTCTGGTAATAGTCAAGCACAGTAATGCATAGCGAGTCAGGGTGATTGAGGTAACCAAGTTGTATTGATAGCTGGGGGGCTATCTCTCTAGGAAAGTGCTAAACGAATGTGTATATATGCTAAGGGGTTCTTAGAGGATCGCGGTATGGAACCGTGATCCTTCCCGTGGATCACGATCAAGAATCGTGATCTTTCCTTGGATCGTAGTTTAGAACCGTAATCCTGTCCTTGGATCACGACTGGAGGTCGTGATCCTCGGGGATTAATTGGAAATAAGTTGGGTAGCTACGCCCTGTTGTCAGATTGCAGTATATGAACTTAGATGCATAAGCAGTTACCACTTATAGTGGTGCACTACGTTTTTGGCCTGACGGTGTAATCTAACACCTGTCAGCACCACGTGACCAGATGCAGACCAGGCCGTGACATTATAAAGTAAAATACTTGATTTCTAAGCTCGGATAGATTTCTGCTTGCCAGCTTGGGGTACTTGTAGCGCGGCACAGTCCACTCGAAAGTGCAAGTTGGGAATTGGGCCGACACGTCGGGCAGCAGCTTAGGCCGACATGTCTTCCGGTTGGTAGTTCTTTGTGGAACGTAGCACAGTCACTGAAGAGTTAAGTCGGGTTTCGCCCATCTTTAAAGGCGAAGCGCCGGACATAACGCAGCACCATTCATACTGATCGATTCTGACGCGCTCTCTATGACCTGCAATCCGTTCAAAAACCATCACCCCGCCGTCAAAGACTGTTATGGAATCCTCGCTCGAGCAGTTGACCCTTGAGCCATCTAAAGAACTCCTTCAACGTCTCAAGCGCGTAGCTGATAAGCGGTCCCACGATAAGAAGTGGATTGATTACAATCTTCTTCGGTGGATGATTTGCCATTGCGAGGTTCGACATGGACGAAAATACAAGGACATTCCTGCCGACTCCGACGGCCATCCCCATTGGCTGATAGATGTCCGGAGGCTTTGCCTGGTCACGCAAAAAATGTGACGCCTCGACAAGATACGCCGCTCTCAGCTACGTTTGGGGAGGGGACCAAGAGGGCAAGACGCTGCTGGCGAACAGAGAAGCCCGTCAGAAGCCGGGAAGCCTGTCGGAGGAGAACCAAGAGCTTCCACGAACCATTCGGCATGCCATACACCTGACCGAAAAACTGGGGATTGGGTTGCTGTGGGTAGACAGCATGTGCATTGCTCAGGATATGGATGAGGAATCCATGAAGCCCTGTCTCGATGCTATGGGATCGATTTATCGTCGGGCGTTGGTGACAATCGTCGCTAGCGAAAGCCCTGACGCCAAGTCGGGCCTGACTGGACTCAGAGACATCTCCGGTCCTCGACCAAAACCCAGGCATGATGGGACTAATCGGCCTCAACTGCCGTGGTATGGACGTGGCTGGACATTCCAGGAGCTCTTATGCTCTAACCGCAGGATCTTTCTTGAAGAGGAAGTGATATGGGAATGCACGCACACTGCTCACTTCGAAGGGTCAGGAACATGGACCGCGGCGACGTTCGTCCCTCCAAGTCAAATCTGGGGCCGCGATTTCAGCTTTGCCAAGGCAGACATGGCAAAATATGGCAAAATAATCGACAACTACACCCTCAGAACCCTCACCTATGAGACCGATATCCATAGGGCATTCAGAGGGGTTCTCTCGCTTCTCGAGAAATCATTCCGTGGCGGATTCTTGTACGCGGTGCCGGAGCTGTTCTTCGACGTTGGTCTGCTGTGGCAGCCTTTGGGAAACAACCTCGGCTGGGGACGTCCGAGCGAATTCCCAAGCTGGTCCTGGATTGGCTGGAGAGGCCCGACAGATTGTAACAACTTTCATCGGGCTAAAGGCCGCCAGAGGTGGGATCGCGGTGAATATTTCAACACTAGTGACATCGAAGACCACGCAGGCTTTGTTTCGCTTTGTCGATGGTACCGATTCCAGGATGACAAATGGGGGCGGGATCGAGTCCTCTTGCGACCTCAAGGAATCAACAGATACCGCCAGCGACACTGCATTGGACGCCGAAAGTTTTGGGGCGGCCATGTCTGCGAGCGGTAACTTTACGCGTAAGTCAAACCCCAACGTATCGCCGTCCTTGTTCCTGACCTATCCCGTACAGACCCCAAGCCAGCGGAACAATCGCGGTTTCTTTACTGTCGTACTGCCAAGGGTTCCTTTCGGATTACAGAACGCAACGTGCCAGAGGCGTTGCAGGAGCGATTGGGAGTTCGCGCTTTTCCCTACGAAGGGTTGAGATCCCCTCACCTCTGTATCCTTGACAGCCAAGGAGCGGCTTGCGGTGTGCTGCCTCGCGGGGTGCCGCAAGATACACCGTCGGAGGGAGTGTACGAGTTCGTTGGTATATCGGGATTCTCGACTGGTCCCAGGCTTCGGCGCAGCAACTCCGACGACAACGTAGAGGCATTGTTCAACTGGCCGTCAAAGAAGCCGTCAAGGAGGCCGGGGAGCAACAGCGACAACGATGCAAGTGAAGAGGGTGTGGATGAAGCGGATGGAAACGACGAGAGCGGGATCGAGAAAAGTGAAGAGGATGCCGGCGGAGAGGGTGTGGAAGTAGGGGATTGGAACGAAGAGAATAGAGACGAGGAGAGTGTAAATGAAGAGGACTGGAGCGAAGAAAGTGGGGACGAGGAGAGCGAAGGGAGCAGAAGTGCTAGCAACGCTCATTACAAGAGTGAGCCAACGGATTATCAAGGCCTTTGCCGTTACAATGTCCTTCTCATTAATCGGAATGGCGGCGCAGCCTACCACAGGGTTGCACTGGGTCTGATAATGTCAGACGCATGGGAGCGAGAGAGCACAAAGCTAGCCTACATCCAACTAGAATAGGAAGCAGTACAATAACACGGTATCTTCTCATTTGAAATCTACGCACCGGTCGGAGCTCTGACGAACAAAATACGCCTCAAGGTTTGCAACGAGCCAGCATTGCCAAAATGTTGCCCTCGATTGGCTCCAGCAGGCGTATCCAACTATCGCCTTCTGGAGTTGTAGGGGGCTTGCGATACACGGAAAAATCCACTAGCAGATTACATGCCGGAACGCACGATAGCGTCTGCTTTGTAGATCTTCCCTTCTGCCGCCTGGGGGTTGGTCGCCATGGAGGTTGGCGGGGACACTGCCTCCTCCGTTATGCCGGCTTCTATTGTGTTGGGCAGCCATACATCGTCGTTGTTGCCTTCTAGGTTTGCTAGCCAGGTGTCTGAATCTTGCAGGGTGAAGCCTTCCTGTAATCCTTCGAGGGGATACAAAGACGGCTCGGCCGGCTCTCCTTCAGCTGGCGTTATCCCGGTCGCGTTCAGGCTCGGGAAGTCTCGGGTTCCCGCGTGGGCCCCGCCATCGCGGCGGCCTGGGTGACAGTCGACTGGCCTTCGGGGTCGGCGACGAGGGCGTCCGTGTGTGTATCTATTCGGTCGGGAGAGTGGGCGCGTGGGTGGCGGTGCGTTATCCGCGTGCTGTCCTCTTGGTTGGGGTCGTCTTTCGGGGCGACGTGCCAATAAACACTCTCCCGGTGCGGGGCGAGGACGACAAGAGAATCAAAGTGGCCATCATCGACAACGGCGTCGACAGGATCAGAGCCTCCATCAGAAACATGATTGACAAGGGCATCTCCTTCGTTGCTGGAGGCTCGCAGAGCGCAGACCAGAACGAGATCCTGCCATGGTGGATGGTGTCCGACCCACACGGCACGCAGATGGCTTCCCTGATCGGGCAGACAAATCCCTATTGTCGTCTCTACATCGCCCGTGTAGGGAAAGGCCGAGGCGATATCCTCACCAAACACGCCATTGAGGTCCGTTCCCAGTCCCAGACTTTCAAGTTTCCAGGCTGTGGCCGACCGCTGACCTCCTCGTGCACTAGGCTGTCAAATGGGCCCTCAACCACGAGGCCCTAGTGTTCTGTTCCACCGCCGACGAGGGCGCCTATTCCGGGGCTATGTGGCCGGCCGAATGTCCGGGAGTCCTGCGCGTATCGGCTACGGATCAGTATGGCCATCTGACACCACGTTCCGAAGGTCTCGAGAAGGTGGACATCCAGATGCCCGGCGAAAACATCGAGGCTACGGGGCCGAGCTACATGAATTCGGCGGCGGTGGGGAAGACCGTGTCCGGCTCCTCGGTTGCCACGGCGTTGGCGGCGGGCGTCGCGTCGCTCGCGCTCATCATGCTCCAGACCTTCAACACTTTGAATGACAAGGAGAGGGGCTACATACACACGAAGGAGTGCATGAAAACGGTCTTCGAATTGGTGAACGCTCACGTGTCGGGCATCCAGATCACAAATCTGTTCCCAAGCCACGTCCAACCCGAGGCTAGGCTCAAGGAACTTCGGGAGATGTGGAAGAAAGAAAAGTTCTGGAACCCCAATGAAACTAGATTTCAAATGGGTGGGAAGGGTAGAAAGTAGGGACGACCGCTGTATGTGGACGATCCCCTTTGGGACTTTGATAGCAAGCAATGATTCGTATGAGTCGATGGAAAGGAGAAATATAAGAAAACGGGATGCTGGCCTACGCCGGCAAACACTTCTCGCCTCATTACCAGAATGTTAAAAGTTCTATGATACAGAGAGTCCGATAAGAATACCTTTATACAAAATATCAGATCACATTCGCCTAGAAGCTTATAGTAGAAAATTATAAATTAGAAACAAATGCTATACGCTTAGCTCTAGCTAATCTTAATCTATATATAGCTGGTATAAGAGGATCTGCAAAAGTACAGGGCAGTTAAGAGTAACTGCTTATAACTACCCTATATTTTACTTTATATTTCTACTTTGAAGCCCTTCTTAACTCTCTTATGTAAATATATTTCCCCCGCAGCTGCTATTAGTACTACAATATGATGTTTTAGCTGTAAATGCTTTATTGAACAAACTTTTCCTACCCCGATTGTACCCTCAGGATGACTGGGGTCATGTGGGGCGAGGTACGGCTTGGAGGTGTTTGACCATTAAGGAGATAGGGTGTCGGCTTTTGTCCACAGAAGCGTCCCTGATCTGCAAGGATATGATCCCTCGGCGCACCCATCACAAATAGCTACAGATTGGGATCATGAATGACTCTTGGTTTCTCTTCAAATGAAGGTCTAGGAGTCAGTCTTATATACATAGAGCCGTTGGTCTGTTGTGATATGGACTATTCCAGCAGCTTCTATCAAGAACAGAGCTGAAGCCGCTCTGACAGTCTCTCTGTTTAATCCGCAGGCGCACAGTTGGAAGGTCAGCTTGCCAGGCTGCCGTGATGCTTAACTACCAGTCCAGCAAACAGTCGGAAAGCTAACTATCCCAGATAGCACCGTACGCGTTGATTCCTCTTGTTTCTAGCCCATAGACAACCTGCTTCGTGATCTTCTCATTTGCAATAATAATCACCGCCTCGGCCTGATGAGCTGTTGCCAAATTATACCCCATCCTAACCAAGTCCGGTCTGCCATTAGTCTTCGTGTCATGGACCACCGCATCAGGGATCTTATCCTTAATGGTATCGAGGAGGCCCTGCCCAAAAGTCGTCTCAGGTGTCTTCGTTGACCAGATGACCTTCGTCGGACATGATGGGTTCTGGATATGGCCCAGACACGGCCCGATTCCTGACCCTGTAGCGATCACTACGACGCTATTGAATAGCGTTGCGATGCGCATGACGCCGCACGTGGGCACGCCCCGGACCCAGATATGCGTCGGCGGCTTCTTAATACACTGCTTCGTCCAGTCGCCGGCGTTAGACACCACAAGCGAGTAGCCCTTCGGGCGTAGACCAATGGCTTCCGGTGCCGGGATGGTAGCGAAGGAATGCCACTCGATGAGCGGTCTGAATGAAATGCGCGCGAAGGAACCATTCACCGGGACAGTGTAGTCAAAGTGTAGCTGAACCGCGTGATTTGACAGCACCTCAGCCTCAACCGGGACTCTGCGGAGGAAGAGCCAGGAAGTAGCGACGCTGCCTGTGGAAATGACGATAAGCCAGAAGCTTGGCGTGGTGACCATTGCGTTGCCAAGCGTTGTGTCTGGTGACCTATGGTCGTTGATGGCGAGGAAGATCTGGATCCAGAACAGACAGAGCATTGTCCAGCCCACAAACCGGTGGGTTCGCTCGAAGAGGTCATGGCGCGATTTTCGGATGGTTGGGTAGGCAATGGCAATCATGGTACAGAATAAGGCAATAAGCACCCATGATATCACTGTTATTGCGAGAGATTGACGCGGTAACGGCGTGCAAAGATTCGCCGTGCCGCAGGCAACGTTGACAAGGGCAGATGCCAGCAGCCACATACCGGCGCAGATTGCAGCACTGGAGTGAACGCCTCCTAAATGGTAGATCTTAGCGCAAGACGCGCGAATCCATAGCGGGAAAGACTTGGGAACCGAACAAAATATGGTGTAGAGGAGGTTGACGATGAAGTCCTGGCGGACCAGAACGGCAATGGTGAGGTTGATTGCGCTCATAGTGCTCAGCCAATCTTTGTTGATATCTTGAGATAGCGTCGCAATAAGTGCACCCACATTGCCGATGGCCACGATCGAGAAGAGAGATCGATAAGGGATAAGTACGCGGTGAATGAGACCCCGCCAAGGCTGAGCCAAGTCCTTCTCCTTGATGTCGCTAGAAAGGTTCGGATTCTCAGAAAACGCATCCACACTCGGGTCTGATGAGGTCGTCTCCAATTCTGCCTTGGATCTTGAGGAAGTGTCAGAACCGGAAGTGCTAGAACCGTCACGGCTGCTTTGGAGTTCGAGAACAAATTTCCGAAGCGCCGCCTTGTCGATTTTGCCGTTGGTTGTCTTTGGCAGATCATCGCACAAGTGAAGCTGACTGGGCACAGCATAGTAGGGTTGGCAAGTCCGGAGATGATGGAAAATCGCTTGGGGGTCGCAGGACTTGGGGCTCACGAACCCATGAATCTGGTCTTCGAAAAGGAGGGCAACTGCCTGGGACACTTCTGGAGCCGCACATAATGACGCAGAAACGCCGTCGAGCTCCACTCTAAATCCCTTCATAGGTGTGAGAAATGTCAATTTTTAGTTCCATAAAGGCTCTTCACTCACCTTGATCTTGACTTGGTCATCAACACGTCCCAAGATGTCGATCTGTCCGTCTGGGCGCCACTGGCCGAGGTCGCCAGTGTTATACATCAAAGCGCTACAGTATATCAGCCAATGAACCTTTCCAGCCGATACTTGTTTCGAAGCATACTCACCCATCGTTAGCAACCGAATCAAATTTTGTACTTCTCTGCGGTCTTGTCAGGCTGGTCAACATAACCAGCCGAGACACCACGTCCGCCAGCCCATATGGCTCCCACTTCGCCATGCGGGACTGGGTTAAGGTTAGAATCAAGAATGTATACGTTGTTGTTCGGTGTAGGACGACCAATTGACAATGGTTGGCGAGGGATGTGCTTGGACATTGTATTGACAATTGTGGTCTCGGTTGGCCCGTAGGAGTTGTAGTAGGTTCCGTGAGATGCCAGAGGTCCGCCAAACTGTTGCACTATGAGTCTTCGAAGGTCACATACAACTCGTTTGCCAGGTCTCACCTTTGCCAACTCGGTTCTCCAGCTGTTGCTACCGTTTTGATGTTCGGATACTGCTCAGGGGTATACCGAGAGAGTATCCCCGGCGTGCAGATGAGGGTATCGATCTTGAGTTGGTGTCAGAACGCAGTCAGTCATGGTTGTCAAGCTCACTTACCTCTCGCAAAGTTTGATCCCATTCCGAGCTCCTGATGAGGAGCATTCCTCCATTGCAGAGGCATCCGAGAATCTCCCATGCAGCTACTTGATCGTTAGTCGGCTGATATTTCGCTGTCCAGGGGTAATGTCATCAATGTACCCATATCAAAGCTAATACTAAGCACCTGGCCAACTTTCGTTCCTAGACGAATTCTCAGATTGCCAGGAGACAAGCAGATGAGATTGGTGACGTTCCCATGTGTCACGCTTACCCCCTTCGGTGATCCCGTCGTCCCTAGCGATTTGGTGAGCATACTGCCGCACTTTAACAGGTCTACATGGTGAGAAACTGTACCTGAAGTGTAGATAACATAGCACCCACTCTCAGCCGATGCAAGGTCCAGCCGCTGCGTCGCCACTTGAGCGTCGTCTACGGTCAGCTCGAGCTCTATATCAATCAGCACGATCTGGCATTGGACATCCTTCATCGCAGTGACCCGTCTCGCCGTAGATCTTAAGCACAGTGCCACCTTCGCCTGCGTCTGCTTCAGTACGAGCTGGAGCGTCGTATCCGGGACGACGCCTCCGTCGAGCGGGACATACTGCGCGCCGCAGCTAAGAATGGCAAAGATGCCGACCAGCATCTCGGTACTTCGCGTAACAACCAGCGGTACGCGGTCCCCGGGCCTGACGCCAAGGTTATGGAGGCGGCGTGCTAGGCTTTGGGAGAGCATGCCTAGTTGTGCATATGTGGTTTCCCGGGGCGGCTGCAACGAGAGATCCCTTGCCGCGACGATGTCAGGGTAGTGCTGGACGTGGTGGTAGAACGCTGCTGTGAGGGTGGGAAAGGGACAATCGATGCGCTCGCCGTGTGTCAAGTCAGTGGTTTGGATGTGGGGTGTTTGGGAGGATAACGAGATGCTCTCCTGCGACTTTGTCTGAAGGAGACTTGGCGCAGCCATAGGAGTTGCGGATAATAGGGCCATGATGACGACTTTGCAAGGAGAATGGGACCAGGAAGATGAACAATGTCTGAATAGGGGCGATAAGGGAGCCTGGATATGACAGACGCAAGGAGTGTGCTACTATTGTCGGTATGGAGAAAGCAACCACAAGGCTGGATCCGAGTGTACACCCGAGTGACCAACATGAGTCAAATTTATAGAAGGATCTGCCCTCACCGCGGATGACTGCCGATGAGGCCACCCAACAGTTTCCCGAGGTAGATCGTCATGTCTGAAGACCCGGCTTGGGCGATCTGGCAACAGTTTCCAGAGTGGGGAGGGGCATGGAGCATCGGTAAAGGCTAGACGGGGGAGCACATACCTTGGATAATAAAGTCTAAGAAAGCGTTCCGAGAAACTTGTTAAAGCATCCGACACTATTACGTGTGTTGATAGTCGGTTGTGTCCTGCTCAGGCCGCAGGATCTCTACGATAAAAGGTGAGATTTACATAAGACATATGAGACTGTGAACCAGACACAGGTTAATCAACTTACGTTCAATATAGACTACAATCTCCTAGAGTGAACCCGGTTTGACGGTACGTGAAGCGCACAAACTCCTGTTTATCGCGCTGAAGGTCTGGAAGTCCGCAGCTGGGATATCGCCACACAGGGAGTGTGCCTGCTTCTCATGTGATAAGTCAGACCCTATTTAGTATGTGAATTCCGGCTCTGTAGACTCCCCAGCTAGTACGCGTACCTGTATCACGCGTACCCGAAGATGGGTGCCTGGCGCAGCAGCCCATGTACTAAATCAAGTCTCTCTTTTGTTACCGGAAGCGTACATTTGGCCTCGGCACTTTACTTTAGATCGATGCTAATTATATCCACCATGCCTGAGATGGCAAGGTGTCCATGAGGGGTGAGGCTACTAAAGTGTCGCCCTGATGCCGTCTTTGGCTATGGTGATCTGTTGGTCCGTTGGCAAAATCCCCAGGATCGAGGCATAATTGGTACAAGATGGAAAAGGAATAGCTTATCGTATGCGATAATTAAAGGGTGTTTATTTCTTAAATGCCTTGTGTCATCCTCAGCTTAGGCGACACGAGACATGTTGGAGAACGGGTGAACAGAGCCCCCAGCTCCAGCTCTCCCCAATCCTGACACACTTCGGATGGACAGACGAGATTCTGTCGGTTCTGCACTAGTCTCAGAGATTAAACCCTACTTTACATAAGTGTCCGTGAAAATAAAGCTGTTGGGTGTGAAGCTTTACCACCCTCAGGGCCAAGATAATAAAGTAACCTCACTATACAAGTAATATTAAGCAAAAGAGTAAAGGAGCCACCAGAAGCCTTATTAACGCCTCAGGTATATTTACAGCTCGTAGAACTGCTATTGGAGGCCCTACGCGAGTATGTCGAATATGTTGGGAGTGGACTCTAGGATGGCCCGGGGAAGCCATTATTTTCAAGCAAACTGACTCTTCTAGGTTTTGTGATGACACGGACTCGTCGGCAAACTGCCCCACGCCCAGACCAACCTGGCGATTTATGGAGGACTTTCTCTTGACATGGTCAACTCCTCGCCTACCCAGTGAAGGCCTCCCCGGAGACTCTCGTATTTCCCAATCAAGATTTCGGCTGATGGGAAATGCACAAAGCCTGCCTCGGTCCCCCGCGATCTGGGGTTTCCCGCCCCCGCAGTTTCCCGGCAATCAGGACGGATCCAGGGGATAGCTTTCAAGTCATGGTTCGTTCGCACTGGACCCAGCAACTTGTTTCTATTTAGCCAACCGACAAGGTAGAAAATCGAGTTTCGGCGATATGTTCAGAATAAGAAGGTAATAGACCACAACCACTCTTATCCCATCCCACCGGCTTTGTCGACAATTTGTCAGCCTGTTCTAACAAACGTTATGTCTTGGTACAGTTAAAGATTACCGCCCGCTTCCAGTCCTATGCCCCTTGCAGGCCGTGAGCCTATGAGATCTCTCGCATTCCTCCTCCTTGTCGGCAGTTAAGGTTTATCAATCTCCACAATCGGCTCGGTAGAGGCGCCGACCCCACCTTGGTCTTCCAGCTGATGTATGTAGGTCAACGTGTTAGTGGGTCGAGAGCGTAGGCCGAGACCTCATCATGGTCCTTGCCCGTTACAAAGAGGAAGCTTCGCAAGCAGACTTGGGACGGCTGCCGGGTACCGTAGAACCCGGTTAACTCGCGCAGCCTAGCGTCTCCATTTTTCCACGGTTAAACGCAAAAACGTCACAAACAGCCTAGTGTATTGGTTCTCCTTTTTTTATCTTAGTGCGTGCGAATGGCATCCCCCCGCCTTCACCATCCAAGTCGGATAAGGGTGCCGTGGATCCTTGAAGTTCATCATCTCAGACATAGCGTCCAAGGTGGGATGATGAGCCATTGGCCCCGGCCTGTCTAGACTATTAATTAGTACTTTGCGGTGTGGGAACGGCGCCTTGTGGTTGGAAGCTAGGAGCCATGGTGACGGGATGGCGTGAGGGGTGACTCGTTAGCCGTGAACTGTAATCTCCCCGTGCTTCAGCCAAGTGTTTTGACAAGCACGCACGCAAGCTAAGGGTCTTCTAGTCAGCACACCAAGTTAACAGTCGCCCGCGGAGGTATCGACGCGAGCTGGCAGAGGCCACACTCGTTTACCATCTTTCAGGGTGTTTGCTGCTACTCATGGAGCAGGGGGGATGATGACTCAATGCTAACACGATTTGGATAAAGCTGCGCCTAGGTTTGAATGACGGAAACGAAAAAAAATCAAACTTATAAAGAGTCCGAAATTGGTTCCCCTCAATCTCCTACTGAGATTTGTCCTCCAAGCATCGCCCAAGTTGCCTTTAATAACCTGCTGCTGTGCTCAGTTCCTTTCTATGGCAGGACCCGGCGCCCCTCCTCCGATGCCTCCCGCATCGGAGCTCGAGCTCCTCGCTGTCAACACACACGCCGACAAGGTCCGCGTACTGACCTTCAACCGCCCAGAAAAGCGCAATGCTCTTTCGCAGGCGTTGATGGACAAGTTTCTCTACGAGCTGGCAATAGCATCTAGAGATGCTAGAGTCCGGGCTATTGTCGTTACCGGAGGAAAGTCATTCTTCTCAGGTCCGTGGCTTGAATACCTTATACCCTAACGTGCCCGATTCTGACACATTAAAGCGGGGGCCGATATTAACGAGATCGCCGCCCTGGACGCCGAGGCTGCGACGAGGTGCAGATATCTCGAGGATCTGTGCAATGGGCTGCGTTCCGTACGCAAGCCGATTATCGCCGCAGTAGAGGGGATAGCGGTAAGTGGCAGCTCTTGCGCAGGGCCTTCTGTCCGAATCTTAGTTCAGGTATCTCACTAAATCATGCTCCAGCTTGGTGGAGGTTTTGAGGTGGCTCTTATGGTGAATTAATATTTCCGACTCCGCTCTGTCCCGAGGAATCGAGAAATCCAGGGGCTCACTGGGTGCCTGTAGTAAAAGTCTCATGAGCTTCGGCTGCTAACGTTAAGCACAGTGCGACCTCATATTCGCGTCACGAACTGCTCAGTTTGGTCTTCCAGAGGTCAAAATTGGGCTGATACCAGGTGCCGGGGGCACGCAACGGCTCACAAATATCATGGGCAAGTTCAAGGTGAGTGAGTCGTCCGCAACAAGTCGAGAGACGACACTAACGGAACCTTGGGCGATGGAAATGATTCTGCTTGGCTCGTCCATCACAGGTGAAGAGGCAGCATCCTGTGGTCTGGTTGCAGGGCTGTTCGAACCAGGAACTGTCCTTGCGAGTGCCCTCGAGGCGGCTACTCAAATAGCCAATGTGAGTAGGTCAGCAATATCACTTGCAAAAGAATCCATATGCCGTGGTGAGTTTGCTTTGTCAGAGTCTAGAAGGCGATAGCGCTCTGATACTCAAGCGAAGCTGATGACAAGGGGCGCGATGATGACTTCGAACGACACCTCTACTACTATGCGTTCGGAACACGGGACAAAAGGGAAGGCGTATTAGCATTCTTAGATAAACGACCTGCAAAGTGGGAGTAAGTACCGATCCAGTAAGCAATGGGAAGCTGAGAAGATGGCGTTGAAGTCCGTTACGTTATGAATAGATGATTGCTACAAGCTGTCCCTGCTCTTATGCGTCGCTCTGTTTACGGGGGGAAAGGAGACTCCAGTCAGTACTGGCGCGCGCGGCCAGTACGGGCGCGGTGACTTCGGCGCGACCTGTGCCTGTTATGCTGGTGATGGAAAAAGAAGTTTGCTGTAAAATGACGATGGTGATTGGCTGCATAGAGGCAGGGAAAAAGAAAAGAATCAAAAAAAAGAAAAGAAAGAGAGAGAGAGAGAGAGAGAGAGAGAATAGTAGAAATTGAGTTATAATTATTGTCACGACCTGGCCGCGACCTGCAGTAGAACGGGGCCCACTTTTGCTTCCGGAGTACGCATAAGGATGATCCGTGAGTGAAGCCTAGAGAGTAATCTATTATAATCCTATAGTAAATTACTGTAGTCCTATAGTAATCTAAAGTAATTCTTTCCAATTAGTTCTATATATTCTGATTCTACTAGTTCTAACCGCCCAGTTCTGCCTGAGTTATAATATAAGTTGTAATACTTTACCTTAAGCTTTAATTTAAGCCTTCAGACTTTAACCCTTCCGACTTTAACTCTTCTGTCTGCAGTGAACAATCTTGCTGTCTGTAGGTAGTAACCTTAAGATAGTAATCTTATTCCGAGCAATAAGATATAAGAGAGACTGATATCTTCCGTCGTCGAGAGGCTAACTTCCTTTTTAATAATATTAAGTTGAGTCGTGGGATTTGTAACTCTTAGATATAAAGGTTAGAATAGCTGCAGGGTGAAAAGATTAGATAGAATTCCAGCAGATAGATAAAAAGTAGCTTAAAATCTAAACTTAAGCTTTAGTAACTATAATATGTATAATGAAAATATAGTAAATTTAAATATTAGGTTTCCTTATTGCAAAAAGTTTCTCTAGTATAGAAATTATATAATACTTTATAGAGTAAGTCTTTAGATAAAAGTAAAAATAGTAATAGTATCTTTATAAAATAGAATCTATTAATTTAATATTAATAAATTTACAAATTTTATTTTTAAATATTATTAGCTGTATAAATTATAAATCTTATATACTATTGATACTTTAAGATTTAAAATTAGAATATTTATACTTTATATAAATATTAAAAAGTAATTATATTATAATTTCTAGCTTAAGAAGAGTCAAATTGAGATTTAAAATTTGCATTTAAAATCATAACCGTAGGACGGTGATTGTATCACTTCGTAATTGCAGCAGTTGAACTGCCTATCAGGTATTAGTCTAGCCATGAGAAAATCCATAAACAACAACTGCGCCCACCTCCGTTCAGTCCAGTTCCGGGACGGGCAAGTAGTCAGAAGTTTTCCAACCGGACCATCGCGCGGAACTGGGTAACTAACGGGTTTGATGCACTTGAACCAGAAGCGTCCCTGCTTGTCCCTGGCCATGACACACCGCTCACTCGGCCCACCGCGCTCTACGTGCTGCACATCATAGTGACCTGTGCTGTCCGTCTCCCAGATGTCGATCTTGACGTCTGGGATCGGATTACCAGCGCGGTCCCTGACTGTACAGATCGCCGGCATCGACTCGCCCTCCGGGTCGGATGACATACTCGCGCCATTAAGCACTGTGGGTGCATCGCGTGTGTGGAAGGGTCCTAGAATGGTACCCTCGGTGCAGCCGGCAGGCTTAGGGTGATTGATGTTGTCGACAAGGAGGGACAGGCCGATGACATCGGAGAGCAGGATCAATTCCTGGGAAGAATATGAGTTCTGCTCGTTTTATAAATGCATGTGCCATTATGATTTACAAAGCTTCTGGGTACATTATGCGTAGCTATAGATATCCACGAGGAGGGTGACAGATAAACTTACATTGCGAGTGTCGCTGGACATCTGGCCTGTCTCAATCCAGAACATTATGCCCATCATCCACTCATCCGTGCTGAGGCGGGTCTCACGGGCAAAGTCATGGATATGTGTGACAACCCGCTCCACGAGATACTTCAGACGATCATTTTTGGTATGGCTATTGATCCGTATCACATTCGGCGTGATATTGTCGATGGTTAAGTCGAGTAGGTACGGCGCCTGATTCTGAGACATAACTATTTTTAATGTAGTTCCTTTCTCTAATATTAAAATGGCGACCAGCCTAAAACCCGTGAGAAGGAGAGGATGAGCTAGGGAAGTTATTTAGCAGGCTTTCTTCATAGAAAAAGGCTCTATGAAAAACAATCCCTGGTTTAATCTCCTGTCGCCTAGGTATAGCGAGTTTCAATTTGTAACAAAATAAATAATAAGAACAAAATGGAATGGTCAGTTAAAACAGGTTCCTCTGCAACTATGAATAGTTTTGTGCGATTTTATATTAAACCTTTATATGATGGAATTCTTTCCCCTGCTTCATGATAGGGAGCTTGAAGCACCCTCTGAATAGACCCGATGTGGGGTTGTTGACAGCGTTGGATTATAATTAGCTTTAGGCCGGCGTGAAGTGATTTTCGGGAGTTTAAGATAGTGTACATTTATTGGTTTTGTTCTATCATATGTGGGGTATTTCCGAAGCCTCGGAACCGGTTATTTTAATACTAGCAGAAAGGAAATCTAGAACAGTATAAGTACCTATTGAGAATCGCCGAACATTCCCTAATATAACTTGCAGAAAAAACTCACAATCATTGCCGCCTGTGCCATCACCTTGAAGATCAGAAAAAACTCATTCGACGACAGATATAACTTGGCAACTATCCATTTGGTATTGAATGATCGTGGTCGATTCTTGCCATAGGCGGAGGCCTGGAAACTTTGGGTGGAGTGCCGGTTACCCCATCGGCATTACGCCACCACAAAGAAGACAGAAGTACTAACATAATCCACAAGCCTGTATAAAATCGCATTCGTTCATAGTGTTACACCTCCACCATCGAAAATCTGAGCATCAATCGGGCAATCGAGTAGGATCATGGCACAAATTGAGATCGACGACACAGCGCTTATCAATTTCCATGACAAGGTAGTCGTAGTTACAGGTAGGCCTTTGTTTCGAAGATTTTGATTCGTTCCACGATCGTCTCACAAAACTAACACCTCTTCTAGGATGTGCTCAAGGGATTGGGGCAGAGACGGTTCGCCAATTGTTCCAAGCGGGGGCTTATCCGGTTGCCGTGGACTTAAACGACACCAAAGGACAAAGCGTTATTGATTCACTCAAACGCAATGCACAGGGGCAGCGTGTAGATGCAACCTACGTGCATGTTGACGTTTCGAGTTACGATTCAATACATGCATTATTTAAATACGCCCTGGATCTTTATGGAAGAGTGGATATGGCCATTTACTGTGCTGGGATTACAGAGGTTGGAGGGTGGTTTGCTCCTGAAGCAGACTTGAATTCTATTACGAGTGTAAGTGTGACTTCTCCTAAAAATAATTTGTCTTATATATCCGACAAAGTTCGCTAATCGGTTGGTATAACCCTCCCGTAGCCACCTACTACTAGAGTTCTTGAAGTCAATCTTTTCGGGACACTCTACTTTACTTATGTGGCTTCAGCAGCTATAAGACCTGGTTTTATAGTACAACTTAGTGATGATAAATTAATTACACTTATCTCCTCAGTCGCAGAATTCAAAGAATATCTAGGATTATTTGCCTACTCAGCAAGCAAACACGGCGTCATAGGGCTTATGAGGTCTTTGAGGGGATACTTACCGTCAACTTTCAACGTGCGCATGAACGTCGTTTGCCCTTGGGCCACTGATACCGAAATGCTGAGTGGAGTGCGCGATATCTGGCCTCAGAACTCTTTACCGATAAATAGTCCTGGGGACGTCGCGAGGATTATCTTACAATATAATGGGGATAAGAATGTTCATGGAAAAGCTATCTATGTTGCTGACGGAAAAGGCTTTGATGTAGAAGAAGGCATCGACCGAACAGAGCCTGACTGGTGGGGAGAAAGGCAGGCCATTGATCTGGTAAAAGGCCAACATGTACTTGGAACAGTGGGTATTTGAGCCATCATGTCAAGGTTTATAATCACTAATCGAATTCCTCTAGGGTCCCAGTGGACAGACAAGCAGACCTAAGATAATGTCAGCCGACTGCAGAATATATAGAGAATATATAAAGAATTCAAACCCCATTTTTCTATCCCATGAGATACTATGTAGCTATCACCAAGGATATTAGGGAATGATATCTTAGAGTACACCTGAGCATTAGTCAAAATCGCCAAAATATGACTTGATATAGGCATAGATCACTAGAAAATGTGGTGACACTATTTTTTTAGTTGTATGTTCACAGCATACTACACCATAAATTCTGACCTCGTCTTCTTCACGATCTTCGCTGGACATGAATCGCATACCTTAACTGTACTCCATCCTTCTAGCAGTAGTGCTAGCTTAAGTCTCGCAGTTATAGATCCTTTAGTCCCTGGGATTAGGTTCTCGGCTTTTTGTCAGTAAGCCAACATTCATGTCGGGTTGGAAAGCCCATTATTTGAGCCTCACGGACGAAGGAGCCATGTATTTTGCCTTTCACAAAAGTCTTGACAAATTCATCGTGGTTCAGCGCTCCATCCGCGTCTTGACCCGGTCATGTTGATACTTGTCGTCTGTATTAATCAGCGATGGAGGATCTCAAGGTATTTGCCACAACAACTGGAAAAGAGGGGCGTCAGTGCCAATCAGATCGAGACCATCTTCAGGTATGAATGTATGGACATCAATTTTGCTTCATTTTATAACCTGACCTGGCACAATCACGATGCAGTCATCATCATTGGGATCACTAACGGCCAATCAGAAGCATAATTCCCAAAGCCGTTGGACTTTTCGGTCCCGATACATTTGCGCACTGCACCCAGGGCTAGTTTCATGACGAGCCTTACAGTGAAGATGGAAAATGGGATGCAAACCTTTTCCACCCGGAGAAAGCCACTGAAAATTGCGCGAAACTGCAGGGTAAGTGGCAACCCTTTGGTTCTTTCGATAAGACCCTGGACTTCCTGGGAGACGGAAGTATGTAGGTGATACAAGCTCCTGGGCATATGGCCGGCAATCTAGATGAGGCCGTGCGACTATCCGATCGGTCGTGGGTTATTCTAGCAAGTGACTGTTGTTATTTAAGGTGAGTTACCAGTCCCTGCTACAGGGTTATTCTTTGAGCAACAACTTTAACCCGCAGAATAAGGCTCTATTCGACCGAAAAGATAACTTTCGGACATTGAAAGACTCACAGGGGAGATTTACAGTCTTCGTGAAGATTTGTGTGCTGCTAAAGACACAGTAAAGAAAATTCGAATGCCAGAGGTTGATTATGGCGACACATGGCACTGGCCCATGATACCAGTTGGGTGATAACTGGCACGGATAAGGTCTTAATGTCGCTTCTCAACAAGGAGATACGAAAACTGTAATTGAAGGTTAAATCTTAGGTATTTTCAGCCAAGGAATTAGATAAAGAATACTTTCAGAACCTAGGATAATGGTCAGATCCTTTCAATGTGAGCTAGCTTATTTTGCTTCTGAACAGGTATTTTCACTTTCCATCCCGCGGCGTTTGCGCATCATGCAGCTCAATACAATTGCATCTATCCCCTCACCTCCAGTTTCAGCGTCCTCAGTTTCTTGCAAGCTTTTCAAGCAAGAGTCTAAAGTCTCTGCCCCCTCAGAAGCCTCCTCACCCACGTCTGCCAGTTTACCCGAGTCCACAAGCACACTCAACCTCCGTAGAAGGCGTGGGATCCTCAAAGTCTTCTGCTTGTTGACCGATGTAGCAGGAAGTTCAATACCCGGCAGGCCGTAGCTTCGATTCATTACATTGCCTAAAAACCAGTATACCAAAGCTCTGTCTCGGTAAAGGCCACATGACATCATTGACAATGGTCGTGACACAGTTCTACTCCAACAAATCCTCCACTGCCTTAGGGCATTGTCAACAACTTGGGCTTGGGTAGCGGCGAGATGATCACGGACGTGCTGTGCTGTCTTGTCTGTAACATCGGACAGCTCATTTTGCATACATATGTTTTTCTGCTCCCACATATGAAGTAAAATGCCTACTGAACATATAAGAATCGCAAACGATGGGATAATGTGTACTTCTTACCGTGCAGAATCGTAAAAGCCCCCATAACACTGAAATGAAGAGATATTTCAATTGGGCGATGGCAAAGGAATAGAGATAGCACGACTGGATATTCAAGACGTGTCAAGTCCCGGGCACGGCGGAATAGTTGCCGCCATTCGCCTTCAGTAGTTGCCAAGAAGATGCTCTCATCACAAGGCAAAGGCAGGTGAAGCTCATGTAAGTGTAAACCAGGCCGTCGGTCGAAATAGATTGCTTGGATTGCATCAAACAAATACAAAATGAAAGTGGTCCTTATGAAAGGTTAGCAGACAAGACCAAAAAATACGCCCTGGTTTTTGAGACAGTTCCCGACCTTATTCGACATTCTTGAACAGACCACTGGTCCCATTTTAATTTCTCAGGATCAGGTCCAGAGTGAATGAGTTTGAAAACTTCTGCCTTTCTGGCTTCGTAAAAGAGCCTTGTCGTATCGACTCCTGGAAGACCTCCTTTTGAAGGGAAGTAGAATGCCTCCAGGAGTGTCGCTAGGAATACAGCTTGAATTGTATCCAACCGTGCCCGATTCTTGGTCTGTAGGTCTGGATCTGATTTCCAAGCAAAGGATCGTGCAAGATGACACAGCTGGCGGTCGTCACTGCTGTGGCTGTTCAGATGTCCAGAATACATAGCGCCCATTAAAAGAATAGAAAATATGAGCCGCGTACTTGCAGTTGCCACGTTCCAAAAAGGCAAATGAATAAGTGGCGTATGCTGGTGGAAGAAAGCGAAGTATGAGCGTATAAACAGAGACATATTCTCAAGGCTCAGCCAGTGATCGAATCGGCGCCTGTCCAGGCCTGACTCCTCCATGCATTGAAGTATTTGTATGCGGTGGGCCTCTAGAGGAGATATTTGCATCATGTCGATACCCACAGGCAAGTCAAGATCCATAGTTCCTCCTTGATCATCCCTTTCGAAGTTATTCATACAAATGCCCGAAAATAATACTCCCTGATATGGGGAGCCCGAAGTTGTTGTGGTGTTTTGGCCGTCATCCTGGCAGGTCATCAGGGAATTCTCCAAGAGTCCCCAATCGAGCGGGTCAAGGTCAAAGGACAAGTCAGGTCCAAGGTCTGAAAGACTCATGATATCGACAGTGTCTTCGGGGAAGCCTATGTCTGGTAATGAGTTTGAAGCTAGGTGCGCCATGGCGGCTTGGCCGAGTTCCAGCTCAACGCCAGGCCCATTGTCCAAACCATTCGTCGCATTGTGATGAAAAGATTCTCGCGTCGGCTGCAAGAGGGTAGCGCTGCTTGATTGTTCGTCTGCTGTCGACACTGCGGAATTCGAAAATTTCCCTCTGAAGGCGTTATTTGTATCTTCTTGATGCTTGAGATGATCACATTGCGACAAATATTGTTCAGGAGAGTGTGTGGTACTCTGGTTCAGCGTTGCGTCGTCTGAGGAGGCGCTATTGGTCTGCCTTGGCTTGCGCAATTTGAACTGACATAAGTCCCTCTGCCCGATACTGCAACATCTATCACAGGGTCTATTGCCAGAACACTTGACCTTGGAGAGTCTGCAAGAGCTGCAGGCTCGGTTGACACGCTGAGATATCTTGATTGGCATCTTCTCGGCCTTCTGTGCTAGTTTGCAGCTCCGATAGTGACGACTAAGGACATCGCTGAAATATCATCATTAGCACTTAGCTTGAAATACCTCGCTCAACAATGCAATGCTCGTTGGAGGAGGATAATGGCCTGAAACGGAAGGGGAGGGGCAGGGAGATGTAAATCTCAAGATCGTAAAGACTACGACATTCGCAGCCGCTACTTACCTCCGCGCGAACCTCTTGACGCAAAATGGGCAAGCGAAAGCTTTAAGCTTATTATGCATTGTTTGGTGCCGCTTCAAGTGCTCTGAGCGGGCGAAGGTAACTTGGCAGTAGTCGCAACGATGTTGTGCTATGCCTCCTCGTTGGCGCGTCGCATATTTTCGCTGCTGCTCAGGAGTCATCATTCCGGATAGGACGTTGGTACCAGCGTCGGTGCTAAGAGATATGTGCTGGCCTTGCGGCAAAGTGTTGTTGCCTGTACGAATCAGAGGGAAAAAAGAGCGACTCAAACTACAAAACCATCAATTCATATATTAAAGCTTCCCTGACCTCCGTCAGGACGAAGTGCGGGGTAGTCAAACTCGTCCATCCAGAGCCAATTGGATGATAAATGCAAAACGTGGGTCCCTATATCATGGGGCAAATGAGGGCATATAGGCCTCAAGGATTTCAATTATTAGCTCGAGACTTGCCCCGGTTTTGTAGAGATACCTTATCACCGGCACTGGCATACGCTTAAAGTAAGGTACCTTGACAGGCAAATTGTGGCAAATTGTGAAGTATTGATCTATGAGGAGTGACGAATGAGGCTATCTTCCGACGTTCGACAGCCTCTCAGCATTCGCTATTCTAGCTGGCGATATACTGTCAACGAGCTAACATTTGAAATCCTCAAGGCCCGTAAGAGGGTTTTTTTTTAGAACTATTGAGATCACGAGGTCTGGGGTCTCAAGGATCTAACTTACTGCGTCCCCTTTCCGAGGTTCGCGGCATTTGTGACCAGTGTAGAGTTGCCCGGTTATGGATGCCGCGGGTTAACCCACTCTCGGTTAGAGCACTCAACTCGGCATTACCCCACAAATTGCGATGCGCCCCTAATAGGGCCTACCTTTCAGGGTAACATTGAGGCAAGAAGATTGACCAAGCCGCCCAACTTGAAGTGCCCGCTGCCTCAGATCTGGCGCAAGCTTGTCGGCGCCACAGAAGTAAAGGAAGAGACAGTCTCGTCGCCTATCCAGAGCCTAAGTCCGGGGTTTGGGCCCTGGGGAATAAGGTCTCAGGACAGGATTCGTAGACGGAGGTGAGCAGTGAGAGGACACCGCCAGAGCTAACCGCAGTGGTTAACTGGGAGTCCGTTGCCGACTTATGTTCCAGTTGGATAGCAGTCCGCTAATTCGCCCGAGATGGGAGTTGCTGTGATTTCTAGTGGATGCTTGTAGATAAATTTCTAAGTCTACCTTAAAAAAAAGAGCCAGGTTACAGCGGAAGACGTATCAACTCAAACTACCTCGCCAGAAATAGAAGATTACATACACTAAGCGTAACCCAGGCTCCAGAACGTTTCCAAGTTCTTCTTACTATCCTCGTCCACGTAGTCGTAGTTATCACGAAGCGTCACACTTGGCCCATGAATCTCGGCAACGGCACCAGTCAGAGTTGGGTCCGCGATGAAGTTTGCAACTCCACGAATCAAGGTCGACATGGGAGTGATGATCATGTCCTTGAACAAATCTCTACTGGGTGCAATATTGGTTTCTGTCACTTGTTAGCATCCTTGATCCGTCTAGTTGGGCCGTCGCTGGAGTGGAGGTACCGAGGACTGCCGGCGCCAATGCGTTGATCTGGATGTTGGCTCGCTCTAATGGTATCGCCGTGGAGCGTACAAGGCTAATAACACCAGCTTTCGATGCGGCGTACAGTGGTGCCGCGGGAAATGGATAGATGCCTGCGTTGGATGCTGTGCATATTATTAACCCTCTCGAGGGCGAATGGGCCTGTACCGTGTTCTTCTGCATGTAGTGGATGGCGAGTTTCACCGCTGCAACGAACTGTCAGCTGATATGGGAAATCCGAGATGGGGAAGTGTCGTCTTACAATAGATGACGCCAGTAAGATTCACATCCAGCGTCTGCAGTCTCGGCTTCGATGGTGTTTCCTCCCCCAGCGCCGCGAGACTGGTGGCTCCCTGCTCTGAGATGCCGGCGTTGGCCATAACGACATCGATACGGCCCTGCTGGTCGTAGACATCTTTGAAGATGGCCGCCTGCTCCTCCCACGAGGAAACATCGCACGTCCTGAATGTGATGGCCGATTTTGGGAACTCGGAGACGAGCTCTGCTCCGATTCTCGAGCTGTCCTTGGTGTTCGTGTCTAAAACGGCGATACGGTATCCTTCCGATGCAAAGTACCGCACCATCCCGAGCCCGATGCCGCTAACTC
Source organism: Ilyonectria mors-panacis (assembly GCA_002991585.1). Taxonomy (NCBI): domain Eukaryota; kingdom Fungi; phylum Ascomycota; class Sordariomycetes; order Hypocreales; family Nectriaceae; genus Ilyonectria; species Ilyonectria mors-panacis. Next base: position 715,349 of record PPHJ01000067.1, read on the forward strand.
CGCCGGTGATAAGCACCACCTTTTGCGGGCTTGCCGTCCACTCGTTTACCTGTACAGACATGATGTTTCTGTAATCAACCAAATGTGATCCTAGGAGCACAATGAGGAATCCATTACTTTGAAATCAGCCGTGGTATTTCTGTAATCGACCAAATGCGATCCTAGGAGCGTGATGAGGAGTTAGTCGGCAAATATCGGGCGCTCATTTGTCCCTCTCCACACGGCCTTTCTCCACATGGAGCTTCTCCACATGGAGTCTCCACATGGAGTTTCTACCGAAACGGCCTTGCCCCTGTTACCCCAGCTTTTAGGGTCATACGGTCTCGGCAGATGAGCATACATAGGTACCGCTGGCGCCGGTAGCCCAGTATTTACTAGCGGAAAATGGTGGGTGAACCGGCTCGCAGCTACCGATGTCAGACAGGATATCGGTAGTTAAGACCCGAGCTGCAGAATCCAGGGTTTAAATTTGGGGCGCCGCCCCTTCGGCTCTATGTTGGTGTAGTCAACATCACGTCTTCCTAGCGCATTTGACAGGCATTGTGGAATTCCTCAAACTATTCACAAGTCAGACGTGAACAACCCGAAATGCCTCTCGGTATCCTCCAGGACCAGAAGCTCGAGCATGTCCCGGGCACTTCGCCTCTCACCCGGCTAGGGAGGGAGGATCTGGAAGTGACTCTGGGTGTCGACACCGCCATCCTCAAGTTCGACCCGACGGGGCAGTTCATTTTGGTCCCCCAGCCCTCGGAATCTCCAAACGACCCTTACAATTGGCCACGGTGGAAGAAGGAAATGTTTACTGTTGCCATTGCATATGGTTGTGGTTGCGTTGGAGGTGTGTACTAGCCAATATTTTCTGGTTGTAACTCTGGGATGTTGGGCTCACTTATTCAAAACTCTACTAGCTGTCGGACCACTGCTCACATCAGCTTTTGTCCCCCTTGCCGATGAGTGGGGTGTACCTCTCCAGACTTTCAGTCTGGGATGCAACGGAGCCCTGATTGCATGCATCGCCCTAGGAAGCATCATCTGCAATACGCTGGCTGTGAAGATCGGGAAGCGGCCCATCTATTTGGTGACCAGTGTTGGCTTGTTTGTAACGTGTTTCTGGGCCGCCGAAGCCAAAAGCTTTACGTCTCTCGTCATCGCTCGCTCAGTTCAAGGATTTTGCATGGCTCCTATGGAAGCGTTAGTGCCAGCCTCCATTGCTGACATCTGGTTCGTACATGAACGTGGTTATCGCACAGCTATATTTAATCTCGGTGTTGTCGGTGGGATCAACCTAGCTTCTCCTATCGGTAAGCATAGAACCACCTGACTATCAATCCCACTGAATATAATGCTGCTAACGTTTGCCGCAACAGCTGGTCCGGTTATTCAGTACGGTTCTTACCGAATCTGCCTTCTCGCAATGGGTGGAGCATTCATCATCCAGTTCATCATGACGCTGTTCTTCATGCCCGAGTCGGCCTACCACAGAAGCGTGGCTCTGAACATAGATACCGGAGACAAAGCCGACATAGGTGAAAAGGAAGAGACGACCAACACCGAGCATAATGAAGAACAACGGTCACAGAGCTCCGAGCAGGAGCCTCAGAAGACATGGGTGCGAGAACTGCTACCATACGACGGATACTGGCATCACATCCCGTTCTGGAAGACACTCATCCGTCCATTTTTTATGATAACCTCTCCCATTGTTCTTTGGGCTACGATCTTGTTCACCACCTGCATATCCTGGCTCGTTCTCATCTCTATCTCCCTCTCTCAGATATTTTCTGCCCCTCCCTACAACTTCTCCGTTTCGGCGGTTGGCGCAACGAATGTGTCGTCTCTCATCGCTACCTTTATAGCCACGGTCATCGCGGGCCCAATCATTGACGGTCTCGTCAAGGTCATGTCAAGAATGAACGACGGCATATTCGGTGAGTGAATACCTGATATTTGCCAATTCGGCTCCAAAATATGAATTGGAAAATGAAGCTAACCTCATACTACCCTCAGAACCCGAGTTCCGCCTACCTATCATGATCGCATACCTCCTCTTCACGGCCACCGGATTCTTCGCCTGGGGCCAGAGTCTGCACGCACAGGATTCCTGGCCCGTGCCAATCATTGTTTGCATGGGTCTCATCAATCTCGGCGTGCAACTCGGCACGACTGGCCTGGTAACATATGTGGCCGACTGCCACCGGCAACAGGCTGCTGAAGCCTTCGCCGTCATGAACTTTGTTAAGAACATGTTCGCCTTCGGAATGACGTTCTATGCCAACGATTGGATCGCGACGCAAGGCGTGAGGGATTCTTTCTTCGTTATTGGGGGCATCACTGTGGGTGTTGTGCTGCTCACTGTTCCGATGTACGCGTTCGGGAAGAAGGCGAGGAGCTTCACCCATAGACACAGATTGGTCACTTGGATCGATGAGTGAGAGCTTTGGCATATCTGTAGAGATTAGTCATAGCAAGGTACTGCGAGATAGAAGCACTTGGCTTGATGAATGGTTTGACTACTATTGTGATAGTGCTAACAGGCACGCTGGAGTTTGAATAACAGCAGGGCTAGCCTGACACACTAGCTACTACTTAAAGTGACTGCACCATCCAAGTTGTTGGATAGGCATGCTTTTCCCTTCTTCAATTTTTCACTCTTCGATTTGTGCTATCTTTTCTTGTGATCTTAGACCAGCTGTCGCAGCAGCCTATTACACATTCTTTACACTCTCTTTCTTCTGGTTGTGTTGAGAAGTATTTAATCAGATACTTCAACTATCCAGTCAGCCTACTCCTTCAGCTGGTCTCAGCAGAATCCCCCTTTTAGTCGGATCCTTCTTGTGATCCCAGACTCTCTCTATCTCTGGCCCGGTCTGCACTAAGTGCATCTCCCACTAACAAATTACATATAATTAGATGTAGTAATTTTAAATACTAGTCTTTTGGTCGATTTTTGTGGGGAAGGCTGATTCATTACTTGATTGATCTATTGCTAAGGTACTGGACTTGGACTTCTTTTAACCACTTGATCCCGCTACAGTATTTAGTCTGGCCATTATCTCTCCCTCGCCTATGTGAACTGTATTCTCAAGCTCGATCTCGCTATACTACTCTTCCTGAATATAGAAACATCAATAGATGGCCTTAGGTGTAAAAGTGTCAAATCTATTGGCTTCTTGATGCTCCCCATCTTTTTGAAAATAGTTCAGGGTGGCGCTAACGGAATTTCGAGGTCTAATTCTTCCCTATAGGCCTGGTCTCTCCCCGTTGTTGAAGAAGGTCTTGTATGTAACGGGCCAGGGCTTATATCCTTGCGGATGCGTTGCAAGACCTACAAATCCCGCGCGTGCCAGGGGCAAGAAACTTTGCCCAGCTCGACAACACCCGGGAACTCCTTTCCCCCTCCTCTATCTTCGACGTAAATAGCATCCTGGACTAGATAGCTGGAATACCGTTGCTAGAGGCCGTTCACATTGTACACAACTTTGTTGTTGACTGTGAGATAGTGTATAGTCTAGACCCTCCTGCTGTAGTAGCTGTGTAACTAACCCGCTTTCTTGAGAAGCTGAAAGACGTTAGGTAGGCTGAATAACCTCTTTTCTACTCTGGTGATCTCGAAGTCGCTTACAAAGAGTAGATTAAGGGACTCTATATCGAATTGAATGGAAGGGATCAGGATGATATGGATGAAAGCTTTTGATTTCTAGCTAAGGGGCGGGCCTAGAGCCCGTCTTTTGGATCATCCTCTTCGACCCCATCTCCTTTCTCATCGCCGTATACATGTCTGTCATTTACACGCTTCGATACTTGCTGTTCACCATCTATCCTATTGTCTTCCAGCAGAGGCAAGACTAGAACACAGGCGTCAGAGAGCTCCCTCCTCTCGGTACTGCGCCCAGTCCCTGCCTGGGTAGCAGCATTGTCAGGTACAACGCCAGGCGCAGTCGTCGAAAGGCCCAAGAGGGTTATCAAGCCAAGCTAAAGGATCACTGGCGATGATCGGTGGCGTTGGCTTTGCCTTCACTATGTTCTGGTTTGCGTGGACTGTGGAGTTCGACAGCATACACTGGATGGTCCCCACTGTTGCCGGCGTCCCTCTTACTGCCTCGATTATGCTCATCTTCGTTACGTGCCTTAACTATCTGACGGACACCAATAGTATCTATACGGTAAACGCAGTAGCAGCTAATGCGGCTAGAAGGTCTGCATGCGGTGCGGTAACTCCCTTGTTGATATTATTTATTTATTATTCTTATTCTCTTTAACCAGTACTAATTATCTAGAATATTAACTGCTCTAGGGTAGGAACTGTATAGGTATAGTCGATATTGGGTCGACCTTTTCTATTTCTAGTCAGATAAAACCTCCCCTCCTCTAGAAACTTTATGTACCTTCAGACTAAGATTGGCTCCTCAGCCGATTTATGCCTACTCTTACTGTAGGCTTATTCTATCTTAAGATAGAATTACCTTAAGCCTCTTTCTATCTTCTCTTTTTGTTCTTTTTTATAGTTTATTATAAATTATCTCTAGAAGCTTAATAGTCTTTCTTTTAAATTTAACTTACTGCTATTAGAATATATAATCTTTATTTATTTCTATTTTAATTTCTTTTATTATTATTATTTTTTATTTTTATTTTTTAAGATAAATTTTAATTTAATTTTAAGAGGGGTTTTTTTTTAATTTCTTTTTTAATTTAACTATATTTAGATATTATAAAAAAGTGGAACTTTCTATAAATATATTTATATTATTTTACTTTTTAAATATAATATTACTATTTATAATAAAATATAAATAGTTTATTATTTTATTTTTATAATAATATTTAATTAATATAATTTAATATTCTACTAAAAGTACTTATTATATTTTAAATATAGAGTTTTTAACTATATTTATAATTTTAATTTTAATAAATTAATATTATTTTAATTTTTTTTAAAAAGTAACTTTTTAAAATATCTATAGTATAAATACTTAAAGATATTTTATCTTTAAATATATTTTTAATTTATTATTTAAGTCTCTTTATATATTAATCTTAATAGATTGTTTATTTAAAGTAATATACTACTATCTATCTTATTATTATTTTATATTAAACTGCTAAAATAGCTTATAAAGCTAATTTTAATTTTACTATATATTAATTAAATTTTATTTTAAATTTATATTAATTTTATTTAAAAGACTCTTTTTATTAAAATTACTTTTTTTACAGTTTATTTTAATAGTATTTAAGTAATTAATTTTAATATTAGTTTTTAAACTTATATTTATATTAAAGCTACTTTAATTTCTATATATATTCTTAATATTTTAATTTTTAGCTTTTTTATTTTTAATTTATTTAGAAAGTATTTAATTAAATTTATTTTATTTTTATTTACTAGTAATTTTAATTTTACTATACTTATTGCTTTATTTAATATCTATAATATAATCTCTAATAGTTTTACTACTTTTAACTTTTAGCTTTTAGATATATTTACTTAAGCTTAAGTTACTTTTAAAGCTACTTTAATTTAAATTACTAATAAAATTAATTTTTAATTTAATAGTTTTATATTAAAGGGTTTTAAGCTTTATTTTACTTTAGCTAACTTTACTATTAACTATATTTTTATTATATATCTTTTTTATTTTTATTTTAAGTTTAATTTAACTAATTACTTTTAATACTATAAGATCTTAAATAAATATAAGTTTATTACTTTTTCTTCTAAAGAAAATATATAGTTAATTTAATTTTAATTTTTCTTTTTAATAATATTACTTTAGTTATAGTTTAAGTTTTTTAAAAGCCTATAGATAGTATAGTAATTAGTTACTCTATAGTTAAATAATTAATATTTAGCTATAAATATTTTATTATTTATACTCTATATAAGCTAGCTAGCTATATAGTTCTTCTTCTAGATTATTTAAATTAATTTATAGTAGAAAAGAAAATTTAATAGTAAGCTATAGAATAAAAACTCTTTACTACTTATATCGAAAAGGAAAATAAATTGAATTTAGTATATATATACAGTTAATATAATTTATAGGCAGTCTGCTTTATAGAAAAAGCTAGTAATATACCCACTTATAAAAAAAACCTCTTAAAGTTTAATCTAAATAGTATTTTAAAATTTCTTTAATTTTAAAATAAATCTAAATAGATCTTATTAATCTTTATTTTTATCTTTCTAATTACTATTCTTCTTACTATTACTTAATAAATTTAAGATATCTTCTCTTACTTTTATTAATATAAACTTTCTTATTTAGTTAATTAGTCTAAATACTATTAAAGATAAATTTAAATTCAGTTTAATTTAATGCTACTTTAAAAGCTCTTTAAATTCCTTATAGATTAAGTAATTTAATATAGTAATTAGTATTAGTATATTTACTATATTCTACAGTAGGTATACTATATATTTATACTGTTTATTTAGAATATTAAATTATAAAAGTCTCTTTAAATAGATATTTCTTATTTATTTCTACTTTTTTTATATTATATAATATATATAGAATTATACTAAATATAGCTTATTACAGTTATAGTATATTAAGGGAATCTTATTTATAGAGGTAGAATAAACTATATTTTTTATATAATAAGCTTCTCTATAGTAGTTATATTTAATATACTTCTAATAGTATTATATAATATATTTAAAGTAGTAGTATTTACAATACTATCTAAATTAGATATTTTTTAAATAGAGCTTAAATTAATAGACCTCTATAGCTATAATTATATTTTAATTATAAAGCTTATTTATATCTATTAATTTAGTTAATAATATAATTAGTAATTAGTAAGAGCTAGTTATATAGTAGCTTTATAGCAGTTTAATAGTATATACTTTAATACTATTTACTTATTAGATATTTACTATAAAGTTCTTAAGTAAGCTTTTTATATAGCTAGTTAAAACTCGTTTAATAATTATTATAAACTGCTTTAAAACTTAATATATATTTATACTAAAAATAATAAAAATTTAAATATTGCTCTTTAAAAAATCTATAATTATTTTATAGAAGAAAACTATAATATTCCTATTAAAAAGATAATATAAAAACTACTATAAGTAAAGAGTAGCTCTTTAAGAAAGTATAGTTAGTAGCTACTACTATATTTAATAGTATATAGACTGTAATATTAAAAGCTATACTTAATAATTTAATAATAATCTCTTTATTAAAATAAAAGGAAATTATTTTAGATATTAATATCTAAAAAAGCTAAAGTATCTTCTTATTATAAGTAACTTAAGCTTAAATTAAAGCCTTATTAAATGGTTTTTAAAGAGCAGTAAATATTACTTTTTTTAATAGTAATTATAATTATTTCTATAAGAAATAGTAAAAATAAAATCTTACTATTAGTACTTTAAGTATAACTTATAGTAGTATTAATTAGAATTACTATTAGCCTCTATACTAAAGAGAAAATAGCTTTTAAAATAATTACTTTAAATTTAAATTTAAATTTATTAAATAGATCTTTAAGTTAATTATAAGTTATTTCTATATTAAATTCAATTTATAGTAGGTATAGATTTTATTATAAAAAAATCTTTTTTAAGAGAAGAAGAAAAAAAACAGTCTATAAACTTAATATTCTCTATTTTACTTAGCTTATATACTGTACTTAAGATAGTAATAATATAGAAAAAGAAAAAAAAAAAGATCTATAGAAAATATTATTAATATTAAAATTAATTTTAAATATAAAATTAAAACTTAATAAAAATAACTATAAAATATTTACTATTAATAGCTATAAATAGTTATATTTATCTTATAATTATTTCATTTTATTTTAATATTTTATTTTTTATCTATAGATTAATATAATATTACCATTACTCTATATTAGTAAAAGATTTTTATTTATTTTATATATTAGTTTTTTTATTAAATTAAACTACTTAAGTTTACTTAATTTAATAAACTATTTTATAAAAACTACTACTAACTTAAGCTTACTTATAGTTTATTTAAAATTCTAATAGATATTTATATTTTAATAGAATTAAAATCTCTCTTTATTATTATATTTTAATAAAAAGCTACTATATATTAAAAGATATTTATATCTTTTTTATATTAGTATTATATTAAGATTACTCTAAAGATATATCTTTTTAGAAGATATATATTAAATTTAATATATTTAATTTATAACTGTATTAATACTGCTAACTCTACTTTATAAAGTAATTTATATAGTTTAAGAATCTCTCTTTTTAATAGCTATTCTATAAAGTTAAATTATCTTAATCTTATTTTAAATATCTATTAAAATTTAGCTTACTATCTTTTAGTTTACTTTTTAAATAGTATTTTTATTAGATTTTCCTACTATTCTTTAAGTTTTTTAATATCTTTAGTAATTTTTAATATAGAATTATAGTAGTTTTATTTTAATATTCTAATAATTTCATACTAAATATTATAGTATATACTTACTAATTTAGCTATTAAATTTATTTCTCTTTATTTTATATAGAATTTTACTATTTTTAAATTTAACTATAAGTTTAATAAAAAGATAAAAACTTCTATATATAAATATCTAATTAGTATAAATTTATAGACTTTTAAAACCCTCTTAATATATACCTACTTAACTTTAATAAGAATTTAAATTAAGCTTTTTAATTTATTATCTTTTAGTATTAATTTATACTATATTACTATTTTATAACTAATTACTACTTTAATAATAGCTAGATATATTATTTAGCTATAGCTAAATTAAAATCTTTATATAGCTACTATAAGGCAGTTAATAGTATATTTCTATATAACTAGCTTTTTCTATAGTAATATAAATAGTTAGTCTATATAAGTTTTTAGTAGATTTTAATTTTAAGTATTTTTATTTTATTTACTAAATAAATCTATATTATTCTAAAGTTAAAATAATTTTAAATTAAGCTTTTACTATTATTAAAGTATAATAGTTAGTATTTAAATAGATTAAACTTTAGGCTATATACTTAAGTTTAAATATATATATATAATTTATAAGCTTCTTAAAGTCAGATATAGATTACTATAACTATAGTCCTGAAGTTTATTAAATTTATATTCTCTATAAAAATAATTACAGTAGTTTCTTTAATACTCTTTAATCTATAATAGAGATTAGATATATAGAGGATAAAAAGTATTAATAATAGAAGAAATCTCTAAAGGACTCTAACTTAAATTTAAATTAATATTATTAGTTTTCTATCTATAATTATTAAGGTTATTCTATTTAATAGTAGTAACTCTAGCTATATTATTACCCAATAGAAGAAGTCTATCCATTCTAGTTCTAATATTAGCTTCTTATATAGAGGGGTATTAAAGGCTCTACTAATATTAAGATATAATACTAAGGTAATACTGCCTGTAGCTCAGGCTATATACGCTTAGTCCAGAAGTATACAGATAGCTGTCTCATAGGATCTCCCTTGTCTGTTGCTGTATTGGGCTTCTGCTATTAGGTTGTTAGCCTTAGCTGCTTCCCTAATCCGGTTTGCTATTATCTTCTTGAGGACTTTTCCTAATGTTGAGAGTAAGGCTATAGGTCGGTGCGAGCCTGCCTCGTCCTTCTCTCCCTCGCACCCAGCTTTAGGGATTACTGCTGTATTTGAATGCCGGAAGGCTGTTGGGAACCACATCACCCTTGTTGATGTAGAAAATATTTGATGCCTTAGGTATAGGAGGAGGTGGCTTCTTCATCAGCGATGTCGGCACCCTGTGCGCCATTATTCTGTTTGCCTTTTATAAATACGGGGAAAATATCAGGCTGCGGTCCAGATTTGTGCTGGACTCAGTTAAAGCTGAAATTAGAAACTCAGAGGCTACTGCTGTCGATTCATCTAAAGGGTTAAAGCAGTAAGCGAGTGATATAACCGTAATAATTATTTCCCATGCTATACTATAGTTTATGTCAGAATCTGTATAATAAGTTTAGGTAAAAGAGTTGTAAGAATCGCAATTAGATAAAAGTAAAAATATTAGTAGTATTCTTTTCATAAAACTAGAGTCTGTTACTTTAGCATTCAAAAATTTACAAGTTTTTTTTAAACGTTGTCAGCTTTATAGATTGCAAATGTCCCGTACTACTGGTGCTTTGAGATTTAGGGTCAGAGTGTTTACACTTTATGCGAACATTAAGGGGCAACTGCATTGCGGTTCCTGGCTCAAGATAGGTCGAGTTGAGAATCAACATTAACATTTGCATTTAAAATCATGACCGTAGGACCGTGATTGTATCACTTCGTAATTACAGCAGTTGAACTGCCCATCAGGCATCAGTCCAGAACTTTTCCATATACTCGCGTACACTCATAGGCTTCACCTCCGGGCACATGCGGTTCAAGACTGGAGGCAAAACGACCTCGTGCACCCTGCTTCGACCGCGGCGTGTAGCAGGTTGATCTGGGTCTGCGCTTGCGTGCCGTCGACTCCGGATGTTACGGAGACAAGGATGTGGACGCCATTTAAGGCGTTGGTAAGTGACTTGAGAGAGGAATAATCGACAACCCGAATCGTATGACGCTTGGCTTCTTGAACGACTGCACGGAGCCACGCGGGGGCGCTATGTGTGCTCCAATGGTATCATCCGTTTCGGACATCAAGGACTTTTGTTGTAGAGCCGAAGGCCGAGCTCTACAAGGATACAAATCCCATGACGACCGCCCCGTGGAGACAACCCGCCGGAGAAAACCCACCGCCACAAGAACAACCCGCCGGAGAAAACCCACCACCACGACAACCCCGCCTTTCGGGTCATCGTCTTCTCCAAGACGGGAACGTAGGAAGATGGCTTGCAGTGCGGTACAGTGCGGTTCTATACTTTCAGAGAGAATAATCCTGTAGCGGTTTTATCCACTCCCAGGTTATAGTTACAGATACTGCCTAGCCAAAAGTCGCCTGCAACCAACCCAACACATCCTGACCAAACTCAACTGGCTTCTCGAGAAGTGCGCAATGACCCCCTTCCCTCGTCACGCTCTTGAAATTCGGCAGCAACCCTGCATCAACGCTCGGCTGCAGCAGGGCAGGCTTGCACACAGCGTCTTGCTCTCCACCCCAGTACAAGACAGGCACCTTGACCGTCTTCGCATCCTCGGCCACCAGGGCATCTGCCTCGTTTTGCACGCCGAGCGTAAACGCCTTGTACCAACAATTTGGGGCGTTAAAACCGCCCTCTTTTCCGAATCGGTCCATGAAGTCCGCCCTGTGTTCGGGCGTGGCATACGGCAGAGTCGGCTGCATCCGGCCCTCGCTGACAAACTTACGCATGCCGCCAGGGCTACACCAGTTCTCGAGCCAGGTTTGGGGTTCAGCAAATGCCACGCTATACACGGAACCGAGGTTCTGATTCATGATGCTCGGGCCATCGTCTGCGGTGAAGAAGTGCCAGTATTCGTAGATGCCGTAGCCAAATGCTTCCTTGCTCATCTTATTCGCCGTGTCAAGGTCAAATTGACCGGTTGGCGGGGCGTAGGCGACGTTCACCATGACAACGCGCGCGTACACGCGAGGGGTAGAAGTTGTACAGTCGCTGGCACAGAGCGCTGCCCCAATCGTGGCCGAAGGAGATGACGTTGTTCAATTTTTCGGCGTCGAGAATTTCGACAGCATCGGCCGTCATATGCTGCCAAGCATACGAGCTGGGGTCGGTGGGCTTGGAGGTCCCACCGTAGCCCAGGCAGTCTAGGGCGACAACGCCATAGCCATGCGGGACGAGGTAGTTGTTGATGAGACCGGCCCAGAGACACGCCGTGTCGGGCCAGCCGTGAAATAGGATGAGAGTTGGCTTAGAATCCCGGGCTGGGGAGGTGAAGTAGGTGTAGGTGAATCCGCGGGAGACCTGGAGGGTCTTTTTGGTTAGCTTCGAGAGATCCATGGTAGTCAATTGGATGAGTTGCTTAAGGAACCTGAGTTTGCCAGCAGAGTTGGTAAGTTGAGATGGGAAGTTGAGATGGGAAAAATGTCCGCTCTACATATAACAGGCTTGTCAAACTCAGATCTGCGAGGCCCAGTCTCCGCCTTTCCCGTACGAGCTTCCCGGAACTTACCGAGAAGTTATTTCTTACAAATCAAGGGCTACGTGTCTTTATGCATTTCAATACGTCATGCTTAGTGAGAATCAACGCAGCTCGGACCGCGAACCTTATCCCTGGTGTTCTATGATACTCAGCTTCCGCTCAACCCGCCGCCAGTACATCTCGGTCCGAGCGGAAACCGGACAAGAGTCCGTTTATCGCATGGCTCTTTGGGTTTCTATAAGTACGTGAAGCTACGGAGACCATCTGGAGCCATGTGTTGAGCTATCAAAACCATAAAAAAGCTTCGTATATTGATCTATATATCACTTGCCAAGGCTTGCTCTTTGCAATATGGTCATTGGACCCCCGAGGATGGCCAATCCTTCGGGCCGATATTAAATGAGCTCGGTGTGAGACGGGAGGAAATCGAAGCGCTGAATCCTGGAGTAAATATCGACGAGATCTACCCAAACATCTTGTATCGAGTTCCGTTCAAGAAGCCAAGATACTCCGCTGTTTGGAACGACGGCTGGCCCTGCTTGCTTCGCTTATCCGAAACTACCCGTGAAATGAAAAGTTCGTTATCTAGCAAAGCAGTATCGACGGTCCCGTCTGTAATGACGGACAAGACAAGTACTACAGACGCTGCTTCGGCATCGGACTCGACATCCCGTAAAGCTCAATGATCTTCACCAGATTGCAGCATACTTTCAACTGAACAGTCTGAAACTCGATCACTGCCTACCAGCAAAAAGGAAGATGACCTTACGACGAGTACATCAAGGAGCGAGTTGACGCAGGAGAGCAAAGCCTCTTCAAACTTTGACCAGGATTCAACGACTACAACAACTACCGAATCTTCTAGCATGTTGTCCGGTAATAAACCAACCGGGACAATAGATACACCTCTGGATACTGTCAAGTCAGAAACGACAGAGAAAAAGTGCTGTTCAGGACCGTCAACAGAGACTGGAGAAAAGAAGGAATTTCAAGATTCCACCCAAACGTCGAAAGCGTCGACAACCAAAGAAAATAAATCGGTTGGTCATACGTCGACAGAAACAACCCAGAGTCAGGGACCAAGCACAACATCCTCAGCGGCATCCACAACTAGCAAGAACACATCAGTAGAAAGTACTATGAAGAGCCCCAAGCACCGAAATCAACGGAGCCAGTCACCAAAGAATCAACCTTGGACACTACCGGACCAACTAAAACGATGGAACGCGCAACTACCTTTGTTACTTCCCCATCAGAGAAAGCCAAGATAACGAAAGTGACAACAGCTTTAGCAAGTCAGACTACTGTATTAGATATGGTCTGTCTGAACCCAAAAGAGTTGCTAGGATACGTGAAGATTTATGAGGCATGTGTGGCGAAGACTGCCAAGACCTGGTGTAAGGAACCAGCCGGAAAAGAAAGCATGATAGCTAAGAGTGCCGGACCGAGTAGCAGTATAAGCGACATCTGGGGAGGGGGAATTTGACTATTCTATTTTATGGGCTTAGGACTGCATGGGCAATAAACAAAAAATAAGACAACCACTAAGACCGGATGGGCCATTATGCCAATCTATCTTTTACCAGATTTAGAAGTTATATAAGTTGCCTCCATCGTCTTAACAACATCAATACTTACACTTCTTTAGGTAAAGATAGTATCGGAATTAAAGAGACGGCTCGGGCTGGATGTCTAATATATAAAGTGCAGGCTACGATAGATGCGTAAATGCTTTCAGATTGTACTTAGGGCTCGCTACGATCTTCTTTAACGGTTAAGGAAGGCTATAAGTGTGAGGGAATAATTGTGTGACTTTTATACTTAATAAATAGTCTCACTTTATAAATATTATGTATCCCTTAATAAGGGAACCTAATATTTGAATTTACAGCATTTTCATTATATATATTATAATTACTAAGGCCTAAGTGTGGGTTTTAAGCTGTTCTTTTTTCTATTTACTAGAATTCTATCTAACTTTTTCGCTAAGCTGCAGCTATTTTAACTTTTATATCTAGAGTTATAAATCTAATAATTTAACCTTAAGAATACCTTAAGATTTCTAATACCTATATTAATTTAAGTTATTTAAATTTACTCTCTAGCTAGTACTCTAACTGGCTATTATCTATACTATCTTTATATAATATAAGAGCTCTTTAAATTAAGAGTTATATATCTTTCTGCTAATACTATTAATAAAGTCCTTTTACTTTAAAATTAGCTATTTAATTTTAAAGATTTTAGTTAATATTAATAGAATAACTTTTTCTATTTAGATAAATAATAAATTAATATAAATAATTTAATTTTTCTATAAATTTAATTTATTAATATTATCTAGAAAAGAATTATAGCTAAAATAATTAATATAATTCTCTATTAAATATTTAAATAATAAATTTTATTTAAAAATTTTTTTAATAAATTAAAAAGTTTATAATTTTAAAGAAATTAATAATATATAGAGTATTTTAGTTTTTCTATTTTATTATTAGTATTATATTAATATTTAATATTATATAAATATAAATAACTTCTGTAATATTAAGCTGATATTTACTATTACAGCTCTAAACTACCCCTAAAAATTATTTTAATATTAAATTCAAACTCTATAGGCCTTTTTTAAATTAGAACTAATAGTATATTAAGCTTACAGTAAAGATACTATAGTATTACTAATAGTAATTAATTCTAGCTATATTAGCCTTAAGTACAGCTAGTATAACCCCCTTATAAATACAAACTAGCATATAATACAGGCCAGTACTAAACCCACTAAAAAAGTAACTTATATACTAGCTAATAATATTAAAAAGAAAGTATATAATACTATTGCTGGAATTATCTCTTTTAACCTTTTTAGATAAATCTAAACTGTTATTTAGGCCTATACTGATATATATAAGATATATACCCATATTAATACTATAACCTCTACTATAGAGGAGTGAATAACAGTAAAAATTACTAAAGCAGTTATAATAGCTATTATAACTGTTCTTACTATAGTACTTACTGCTATAAGTAATTTATTTTAACCCTTCTATATATCTATAGCTGCCTAAAGTCTAATCTTAATATATACTGGCTCTAATAAGCAGTTAACTTAAAGTTAAGCTAAATATAAAGTTACAGTCTGAACTTATAATACCCTTTTAAATATAAAGAGTAGAATCCTAAGGGATACTATAGTAGCTATAAATAGAGCTTAAAGTAATAATAATATTATTATAGTAAGATACTTTTTAAGTAGAAATATAGTTTTAATATTCTTAATATTAAATAAAGCTAAAGCTATATATAATAATAATTAGATAGATATAGCTTTTAATAAGAAGGCTACTTTAGTCTGTTTAATATTTAGACTAATAATAAAGAAAATCTAACTTATAGCTATACTAAATAATATAAATAAACTTATTGCTAATATTGAATATATAAATAATATTAAAATTATATAAATTAAAAAGATTAAAAGGTAATTTAAGCTTAATTTAAAAGTAAATTTAGTTCTATATATAGCCTTAATTTAAGATACTAACTGTCTATATAATAACAGACTACTATTTAATATTAAACTCTATAACTATAAGTTATTTAAAGAAGGCTTTTAGTCTATATAATATTTTTCCTACTTTAAATTTAGATATATTATCTAGATATATAAAGTAAATTTAACCTATAGATAATATACGGGTATAGTATATAAAAACTGCCCTACTAAAAAAAACAAAATTCTATACTGCTATATTCTCTATAAAGAAGACTACTTAATATAAAGCTAATTTTACTCTATAGTAAAACTGCACTAAAAAAGAGTAAAATAAAAATACTTTAGCAGACTCTTAAAATTTAGAAATAATAATATCTAATACTTTAAGTTTATCTTTATAGAGGTTTTTAAACTTCTCTTTAGATTTTAAAGCTTTAAATAACTAAGTTACTCTATAAAATTAACTAATAAATAACTTTAAATCTTATATAGCTTATTACTAATATAGAGTTATACTAAGAGTATATTATTACCTTTTATAAACTTTATTAGCAATATATCTTCCTCTTTATAAAATTAATATAGATTCTTCTATAGAATATATATAAAAAGCTAACTCTAATATATTTAATACTATAGATATATACTATATATAATATAATTATACTAATAGAAGTAATATAGTTAGAACTAATTAATACCCTATTATACTTAGATATATTAAACTACTATATAGTCTTCTATAGTAGCTATATAGTTCTTTATATCTATAAGTACTACAGACTTAAATTATAGATTTTTAAGTTAATAAAAGACTATATAAATATAATATTTACTAAACTTTAATACTAAATAATATCTATATATAACCCTCTAAATAGTAAAGGTAACTTTTCTATACTATAAGTTCTTATTAAAGCTAAACTAAATAACTATACTATTCTACTTAAAGACTTTAACTTTTACTACTTACTTTAAAACTACTACAGATAATAATCTTAGGGTATAGACTGCCTTCTTAAAGTTATAATTTAACTTTAAGTTACTCTTATTACACTCTATAGTATAGTTACTAAAGTATTTAAAAATAGCTGTAATAATACTTTTAACCTTATATAGATAAATAAAGAGCTTAATCTTTAGTATTTACATACTAACTATAATCTTAATAGCTCTAACTATTTTATATAGTAATTATAACTTAACTCTATATATAATATATCTAACTCTAAATTTACCTCTATTTTAAACTGGAAAATAACTAACTTATAAATAGCAGAATATAAAGTCTATATCTACCTATAATAATTAGAAGGCTCTATTAAAACTAAAAACTAACTTAATTAAATTATAGTTTAAATAGCTAAGTAGTTCTATCTTATTATAGCCTATACTACTTTAATATATAAATATATTAAACCTATTTAAAACCTATAGTAAAACTATAATACTGTAATTTTAATTAGATAACTTAAGTAAGCTTACTATAAGTACTAATAGACTAACTAATAAGCTAATTAGAATAACTTACTAGCAGTCTATACTCAGTAAAATTAAAGTATTAATACAGCTTATTAGGCTACTTAAAGAAACCTACTAGCTAAAGTAATAGAATAAGAGCTTATTTTATTTTAGAAAATTAAGAAATAAACTCAGCTCTATAGTAGAATTAAGCTAGCTTTACTATAGCTTTTATTTTTAAATTAGCTAGATAATATTAAGCTAGTAACTAGTTATATAAATAAAGTAACTATATTAGCAATAAGATTCTTTTTAGAGCTATAGGTAGATAATAGTAATACTCTATCTATTTTAAATAACCTCTTTCTATTAAATAATACTATAGGCTTAATATAGGTCTATATAGAAATTAATAAGATCTATAACACTCTTATAAATATCTAGTTCTAAAAGATACTAAATAAAAATAGTATTTTAATAGAATTCTTAAAAGTCTATAGAAGACTCTTTCTAAAGATTCTATAGATAATTATAAATATAAGCTTTACCTTTAGGTACTGTTTAATTTAGTTTTATAGTGTATTTATTATAGTAATTTTAAAGCTAAATAAAATACCTAAGTAATAATAAATAGCTACTAGCTAGAAATCTATTTTCCTACTTAATATAATAGATAAAATTATAGAAATAGTAGTTAGAAAGTATATTATAGTTAAAGTAAAAATAAGAAAGCTTTTACTTAAAAGTTAAATAGATAACTATATAAAGAGATTTATAGAGCTAGCTTTTATAATTACAGTTAAAGTAGTATAAATAGTATAAAACTAATATAAAATAGTCTTACTACTTTAAGCTAACTTTACTATAGCTTTTAACTTAATAGACTATAGAAAGCTTAATATAGTTCTATAGAAAATAGATATTTTACTATAGCTATTATACTAGCTTATAAGCTATTTTATAATATATACAGTATAAATTTAATTTAATAGGACAGTATTTAAGCTATTTAAAGTTAAAGCTAAAATACTATAGAAATTACTATTATTACTAATACTTTTTATTCTATTTATTATAAGCCTCTATAAAAATCTTAAAAAAAGCTTAAAGAGTAATTATTATTAAATTAATAGATAATATAAACTTATTTACCTTTAGAACTTTAACAATAAAAATATAAATATAACTTAAAACTATATAGAAGATTTATATTAACTAAACCTAATATAATAAAATAATCTTTAAGTAGAATAAAGCTAAATTACTCTATTTTATATAAGGCTATTAGACAAATTAAACTTAAGTCTAACTTAATAATAACTTAATAGTATCAGTTTAAATAGTTTAGTTTTTAAGCCTCTAAATTAACTAGAAACTACTATAGAAACTTTATATCTCTAAGCTTAAAAATAAACTGAAGTATTAAAAGTAGACTCTTACTGTAATTACTATAAGTATATAGAGTATTAACTTTATAGCAGTAAGATAAATATATACTTAAGTTATTAGAGCTACTATTAGTTATAGTATTAATATATTCTATAAGCTTACTCTTTTAAGTAGAAGTTTATAGAAGTTAGTAAGAGCTCTTATAGTAAAATAGATTTAAACTCTACTTATAGTAAAAAAAGCCTATAAAGCTACTTTAATATAGCTTTTTAAGAGTAAGTTAGATATACTACTATTTAATATATACTCTAATAAATATATTACTAGATTCTATAGCTGCCTTAAATAATAGAAAATAGAAATAGTTATATAAACTATAGCTATAGCAGTTATAAGATAGATCTAATAGAAAAGGTAAAAAGCTCTATAGTACTACTTAATATAGAAGTATAAAGACTAGCTTACTAGCTAGCTATTTAATTATAATAAGCAGCTTAAATAAGCTTAAATTCAGAAATATATATTTTAAGAATAATAGAAAAGATAGAATTAAATCTATTATATATTATATAAAAGGCAGACTTAAAATATAATTAAACTAGCTAAGTTAAGCCTACTATTTAATAGGAAGAAAGTTATCTAACTTTATAATAAACTGAAGAAATATAAAAGTTTAATATTTATCTAACTATATATAGAAAGATTAAATCTATAAAGCTTTCTCTTTAATAGATATATATTTAATATAGCTTTACTGTAATATTAATATAGAAATATAGATAAAACCTCAGATTATATCTTTCTTTACTGCCTACTATATATAGAATAATATAGGTTTATTTTAAATTTACTTTAAAATTAATATAAACTTACTATTTAACTTTTAAAGCTAGATATAGTCTATATTCTTATCTATTAGTTTTTATAGCTCTAATTAATCCCCTACTTTTAATATATAATATAACTCTATAAGATATACTGTAATAAGCCTAATATAAAATTAATAAGCCTATAGTATAACTAGTAATAGTACTTTAAAACCCCTTTAAAAAGAGTATTTAATATACTTTAAAAACCTTCTAAAAAGAAAAAACAACCTATATATATATAATATTATATACTAAGTCTATAATACTAATTTATTAGATTTATACTAATTATACTCTCTATCTACTAACTCTCTCTCTTTTTCTTCTTTATTACTATTTACCTCTCTATTAGACTTACTTTATTTTTATTCTTTTTCTTCTTTTTCTTTATACTCTCTATTTTTCCTTTAGTTTTAGTAACTTTCTCTTACTATAAGAACTTAACTAAAGCAGTTAAAATTAAATCTATAATAGTTTTAAAATACTTAAGTACTTTAGTAATATAGATTATTTTACTAGCTAGCTTAATAAGCTAGTTAGATAATAATTCTATAGTAATAACTGTAGGAGTATATAAATATACTAAGGGTATCTAACTTTTAAGTTTTAAGGCTTTATTTTTAAGCTTCTAAAGGTTTACTTTTTAGACAGATAGTATTAATAGTAAATTTAAGTTAAAAGTAACTTAAATTTATATTAATTTTTCTATTTTTATATAGAAGAATAACTACTAATACTTAAATATTAATAACTATAGTAAATATTAGAAGTATATATATTTTATATATATATATATTTTATATATATAAGCTATATAGCTACTTACTGCTATATCTATATATTATTAGTATATTAAATCCAACTTAAAAATAGAAAACTTACTAACTTAATTTCTATAGAAATTTATTAAGCTATTCTTATATATCTATATAATATATAGAGAATAAAAGATAAAATATACTAACTTTAATTCTTTAAAAGTACTTTATATAATTCTTTTTTTTTTACCTAATAAATAGTTAGTTAATAGAATCTCTACAGACTTAATATAAAAACTATATTAAGATAACTAATATTATTATTATTATTATTATTATTATCTAATAAGAAGTTAGTATAAATAGCTATAATAGAACTACAGTAAGAATATACTATTATTATTATTATTACTGTTATTCTTACTATAGAAAGAAAGTTAGAAAGCTACACTTTAAAGCTAGAGGTAGAAAATACTAATTTATTAATAAAATTCTAGTAATACAGTTAGATTAGCAATATAAATCTAAATTAGAAATACTGCTAGTATAGTAGGAAGAGAGAGTAGAGGTTAACTTATAAGACTCTAAAAAAAAAAGAAAAATAAAAAGCTATAACAGCTAGAGTATAAGATTTAAATACCTCTTTAGGCTGTTAATAACAGCTAGAATATTAATAGCTAGCTAGTATTAAACCCTATTTTTATAGCTGCAGACAGCTAGCAAATTATTTTAATATATTAAACTTATATTAGAATATATAATCTACCTGCAGTAGCTATAAACTACTAATAATAATAATAATAATATATAGTAGAGTTAGATAATATATCTAATTTAACTGTATATAGCCCCTACTATATACAGATTAACCTAAATATTTAGATTGTAAAATAATTTTAGTTTTAATAGAAGAATTACTTTCTTAATCTATATAATACTAATAGAGTTCTAATTTAAGCTTAAGATATAAAATAGGAGTTTTCTTCTAGTTACTATAGTTTTTTCTTTATTTCTATAGTATAAAAGTACTATCTATCTTTAATTAGATTTATAGAGTATAAATATAATAATAATAATATTAAAAATAAAATTTATAGAATTATAAAAAACTAAATAAAAATTAGTAAACTATTTAATATATATAATAAGCGAGTGACGCATATAAGCGAGCGATGTATCTATACTATATACTTAAAACTCTAAACCTTAAATTTTCTAAAATAGGCTATATAGCTCTAAGATTTTTGAAGAATTAATTCTGAATATGTAATTAAAAAGTTAATAAGCTAGTATTTCTTTTAGACTTTTAAAAAAATTATTAAGCTAGTTATAAATAAAAATAGTAAAAGAAACAGTGTGAATTTTATACTGCTAGCGCTATAAATATATATAGCTTAAAAAAATTCTTAAAAGTAATATATTTTATAAATAAGCTAGGTTAAAAATCGTAGCTATTTTAGGCTTAGTTTAGATTTTTAAGAATTTTTTTAAAATCGCAATTTAAGGTGAAAATCACACTGTATTACTTACTTATATGTACAGCTCGCTTATTAAGTACGTTAATAGTATTTACTTAATTTAAAAAAATATACTTTTTTTACTTATTAATAAAATATATATTTATATATAGTAGCTTTATATTTCTTTAATAGACTAAATATAATAATCTTTTATTATATATTAGAAATTAAATACTAAAAGTAATAACTTTTACTATTAGATTCTATAGAATTATATTTTAAGATATAATAAAGTTAGTAGTTATTTTTATATTATTTAATAACTAGTTAATTAAGATATATATTAATTAGAAAAAGTATATAAATATAATTAAATTTAAGTTTAAAGCTATAAATAAAGCTATTAAATATATTTTATAAATAGATATTATTTCTACTTTAAGCTAGCTAATATTAATTATATATAAAAGCTTTAATTTTTAAAGAAGTTATTTAATATAATAAAGTTAAAATATAAAAAAATAATAGTAAAAGGTAATTATCTATAGATATATAAATAAGATTTTAAAGTAATTTACTAAAAGTAAGTAAACTATTAAATTAAAAAAATATAATATAGATATTAAAAAGTAGGTTTTCTTTTATACTTTTTATATTAAGGTCTATTTATAATATTATTTCTTAGCTTACTTAACTTATAAAACTCTTTAAAAGTCAATTTAAAATTATTAAATATTTTATTTCTAGCTTAAATATATAGGTAGTTTAATATAATAAATATAGCTACTTTAGCAGCAGAAAAGATTAATAGCCAACACCTAAATTATCTGCTATTCCTTAGGAGGATACACAGAAAAGCATCATATAGACATCTTAATCAGTCGGCCTGAAGCCGCACTAGACTATGTGTATGTAGTTAGATTAATCTAAGGCTTATATCTCCTAATAGGAAAGTATCTAATTGGATGCTATATTGGGTTAGTTGCAGGAAATAAAGGTAGTAAGGCGTTAATGAGGCCTGCAGCAGTCTGTTAATTGGTAAAGTAGAAGACTGAGGTCGGATAAGGATTATAACTGCAGTTAAAATAGTCTTATAAAATCTCTTGAAAATTAAAGGCAAAAAGTCTTCTTTCACTCTGACAATAAGGTCCTTAAGACGACTGTCTCTTTAACCGAAAAGAAAATTCAATAAAAGGTGTAATAATAATCCTTCTTTCTGTGTGCAGCTTCCTCCCCCTACTTATCCCTATTATATCCCTACTAGCAACTAGCTAGCCTAAAGGTTCTAGACAGCCCGCTATACTACTTAAAGCTATTTCTAATAAAAAAGATAATAATATTATTAATAATAAGTTTTAAAAGTAGCTTTTAAGCTAAGTTAAAATAGATATAAATAAAAAAGAAAAAGATATATTTATAGTAAAGTTTCAGTTTATTTTTAACTTTATACTAACTATTATTAAAAGATTAAAAAAAAAGCTTATAGTTAAAAAGAAAAAAGCTATATAAAAAGCTTTTAAAGTAATAAAGTATAATACTAAAAATAAATAAATAGTTAAATTTATAATTAAATTTCTAACTTTTTTAATAGTTCTAAATATAAAAACTAAATATCTTAAAAAAATTAATACTTAAGTAATTAATATATTAAAGAGCTTAATTAACTTAATATAATAGTTTATTATTTTTATTACTATTTATAAATCTTTTAAATTAATACTCTTTTTAATTTAGTTTATTTATATAGAATATTTTAGCAGCTTATAATAAAAATTAATAAAATAAATAATTAAAATTATAGTTATAAATAATAAATATAAAAGAATCAAATTAAAAATAAAATAAAAAAGCTAAAAATTAAAAAGATAAATATCTATATTTAAAATAATAAATAAAAATAGTTAAAAAACTTTTTTTAAAACTATACTATTAAAATAAAACTTATAATAATAAAAAACTTAATTAGTTATTTATTAGTTATTAATAAATAACTAACTATTTTATTTTATTTTATTTAATAAGTTAATTATATAACTTTATAATATTTAAAAATAAATATAAAGTTATAAAAAAAGTTTAAAATAGTATTAATTAGTATATTAAAGTTTAATAATAATAAGTTTAATCTAATTAAATTAAAGCTTACTTAAAAAAAAGTAGCTTTTTTTATAGTAAGAAAAATATACTTTTTTCTTTTTTTAATTTAAACTTTTAAAATACTTATTATTATTATATTACTATTAAATTAGCTATTATAGCAGCTTTTATTTCTTTTTTTATTATTTCTTTTTATTTTATTTTATATAAAAGTATTTAATTAAGTATTTATCTTTTTTTCTTCTTATTAAATTTCCTTAATTAATTTTAACTGTAAAATCTCTTTTTAATTTAAATTATAGAATATTTTAAATTTTTACTATTATAAACTCAGTTTATATTAAGTATATTTTCTACTAATAAAGTATCTATAAAAAGATATATTAATTATAGCTATCTAACTTATTTATTAATTTCTTAAATAATAATAAAATACTATAATAAGCTAATAAAAAAATTAATAGATAAATATTATATTTAAAAGCTAATTAAAGTCTATAGAACTTCTTTTTAATATATTCTCTTTTAATTTAAAGTTTATTTTTATTTTTATTTTTATTTTTATTTTTATTTTTATTTTTATTTTTATAGCTTATTATTACTATTTATATTAACTAATAGTTAAATTTAATAAGCTAATTTTATTATATTAAAGTAAAAATAAAAGTATACTATATAGTTAGTTTAACTAGCTTAAGTATTTAAATCTATAAGTAATAATAAAGAAAGTACTTACTATAGCTTAAATATTAATTTAAAAAAAAATTTCTATAGAAGCTTAAAAAGCTAGCTATAAATCTTCTATAAATAAAAGCTAGTTAAATAGAGTTAGCTAATATATAATAGTATTTTAAGGCTAATAATATAGCAGTTAAAAAAAAGATACAGTTTAAAGTTTTAATAAATATTAATAAGTTTAACTTATTTACTTACTATAGTATCTAATTAATAATATAAATATAGCTAAAGTTTTAATAGCTAAATTAATTAAGTTAGTTAGTATAATATAGCTAATTTATAATTTTATACTTAAAAATACTATATTTAGCTATTTAAAGTAGCTTTTCTTACTATTTATTTTATTTATACTTTTATTTCTAATAAATAGTAACTATAAGTTAAACTGTTTATTACTATTTCTATATTTTTATTTTATTCTTACTATTAGTAGTTTTTAAGTATATTAAAGCTTAATTTTAAAGCAGTTTAAGCTTTTAATAAAAAAGAAAAAACTTAAGCTTTAAATTTAAACTTATAGAGTTAAAGTTAAAACTTAAATTTAAACTTAAAAAACAGTTATTATAGTAGTAATAATTAGGTTAACTATAAAGTAAGAAATATTTAGCTAGTTATATAAAAAAGGTTTAAATTAGAATTTAATATTAAAAGATAATTTAAGCTTACTTATTATTAGCTATATAAAGCTAGCTATAGTATATTTTATAAAGCTTTTAATTAATTATTATAAAATTAAAGTATTTTTAATATTAAAGTATATAGTAAATAAAAAGCTTAATAAAAAAAGCTATTATTACTATTATTACTATAATATTTATATTAAGATTTTACTTATTACTCTTTTTTTTATATTTTTTTTAATTTAATAGTTACTACTAATTAAAACTCTTAAAATTAAATTAGTAATAATATTTAATAAAAGCTTAATAAATAGACTAATTAAAGTTAAAATACTACTATTAAAAGTAATTTAATAGATTAATAATAATATAGTTATAAGAGGTATAAATAAGAATATAAGATAGAAATAGTAATAAAGCTAGCTTTAACTTATAGTAATAGCTATTTACTATTATTATTACTATTAATTTATAGCTAGTAATATATATATATAAATAGAGAGAGATAAAAAAAAAAAAGAGAAATTAAAAAGAAAGAGTTTTTTCCTCTTTTTTTCTTTTTTCTTTTTTTTTACTAGTTAATTTAATTATTAAACTCTTTTTTCTCTCTTTTTTTAAAACTTTAGCTAGTTAGTTTTTAATTAGCTATAAATTAATTATTAAGTGTTAATAGTTATTTAGTATTATTTTTAAAGCTTTTAATAAAGCTATATTAAAAAGTACTTAAAGTTACTATCTAATAGATATATATATTCTAATTATTAAGTACTATATAAACAGTACTTAATAATTATAAACTAACAGTTAGAATAAATAAATTTATACTTTTTAAAATTTAAATAGAGTAAAAGAAAAAAGAGAGAAAGGTTTATTAATTAATAATATATAACTACTAATAAACTAATATTAATATATTTACTTAAAGTAATATTTAGTACTATCTTTTAAGTTTATATATTAAATATAATAAAGTATTTATAAAGAAAATATTTAGTACTTAATAAATAGCTATTATAAATATATTTATAATATAAACTTATAGTAAACTGTAAATTAATTAACAGACTTTTAAAAGTTTTTTAACTTTAAAAGTAAAATTAAAAAGATAGTAATTAGTTATTAATTAGCCTTAAAAGTTAAGCTAAAAATAAGCTATTTATTAGTTATTAGCTAATAGTTTTTTAATTAGCTTTAAAAATAAATTTAAAAATAGTAATTAGCTATTAGTTAAATTTAAAAGCTAAGCTAAAAATAAGCTATTTATTAATTATTAGCTATTAGCTTTTTAGTTAACTTTAAAAGTAAAGCTTAAAATAGTAATTAGTTATTAGTTAATTTTAAAGTAAAATAAAGCTAAAAATAAATTAATTTAATAAGTATAGTTAAAGTAATATAATTAAGTTAAAAGATTATTACTTATAACTTAATAGTTTAAATAGTTTAATTAGTTAGTATATAATAAGTTTATATTTCTAAATAGTATATAAATCTTTAGTTAGAGTTATACTATATATAAAGTGAAATATATATAATATTCTATACTATTAAATATATATATATATATATATATATATAATTAAAAAGAAATAAGTAATAATAGTATATATTATCTATATATAATAATCTATTCTTTTTACTATATTATTCTTTTTTTAAAATAGTAATTTACTTTATTTTTATATTTACTTATATTTTTAACCTTTTTTTCTCTTTTTCTTTATATCTAAATATTAAAGTATAATATTATTATTATTATTAACTAAGTATAATCTCTATAAAAATATATTTTATTCTTAATATTTTTAACTGTATTTAGTAAGTATAAAAAGCTATTTACTTTTATATTTAAACTTTTTAATTTATTTAGTTTAAATTACTAATAATATATAAAAAATATACATTATTATTGCTAATTATTTTAATTATAGTTATATCTAAAGAAAGATACTATAATTTTATTTTAATTTAAAAAGTTTAAAATTATATATACTATATTATAAAAAGTATTATTATTTAAAGATATTATAATAGCTAAGCTTATATTACTCTTTTATTATTTAATAGAATTTATAAATAGTAAAAATATTAATAAAGCTATTAACTAACTATTTTAAGCTGTAGTATAATAGCCTATATTATATTATATTAATACTTATTTTAATAGTTTTTAAATAGAGTAATTAAAAAGAGAAAGTTTAATCTTTTAGTAGTTTTTTATTTAATTAAATAGCTTTATAATTTTACTTATTACTATTTTATTTATTAGTTAAAATATTAATTTAGTTATCTTTTATTACTATATTACTTTTTCTATATAATTCTATTAATTTTCTTATTTTATTTCTTATAATATAATATATTCTTTACTAAATAAATTAATTATTAAAATAATTTAATAGTACTTAAAGTAAGTTACTAAGTTCTACTTATTACTATAATATAGCTATACTTACTGCTAATATTTATTTATTATATAACTAACTCTTTATATTTACTCTATTTTTTTACACTTTATAGATTATTTATTTAAAGCTTTAATATTACTTTTTAAGATATATATTACTTTTTACTATATTAGTCTATTTAAAATATTATTCCTAAAATTAAGTATATTTATTACTATAAATAAATCCTTTTATTATTATATTAATTTTATTTTATATTACTTATTTAAACTTACTATCTTTTTTTATTATACTATTATTTATATTTATTTTATAATTTTAATATTATAGTGTATTTATTTTAATATAATATATATTAATATTTTAAATACTTTAAGCTTATTTTTCTAGCTTTACTATATATATAAATACTTAATAAATATTTAATATATCTTTTTTAGCTTATAGAACTCTTTTATCTACTTATTTTTATACTTACTTTTTTCTTTTTTTATAGATATTCTACTTCTAAATATCCTTTTAAATTTAAGCTTTTTATAGAAAAAGTTAGTATTATTAAATATATAAGTTTCTATATAAATAATTATAGAAATTATTATCTTTTTATACTAATATATTTAGCTATATATTTTCTATTATTCTTTTTTTACTATATCTTTATTTTAAATATTATATAGTTTTTATAGTATAAAATAACTTAAAAAGTATTTAAAGGTTTTTATAATTTTATTTTACTATAGAAATTTATTTATTTAAATAGTAATACTAAAAGCTACTTTTTTTTACTTATTTATATTTAGTGTTTTAATATATTAAACTCTAAAATATATTTAATTTTTAATCTCTTTAAACTAATAAAAAATACAGCTATTAAGATTTTATTTCTATAGTTTTTTTACTTAAACTTTTTAAACTTCTTCTATTTCTTTATACTATAAGTAATTATTTAACTTCTAGCTATTTATATATCTAACTTTTATATCTATATATCTATCTCTTTTTTATTTTTTAAAATATTTAGCTTTTTTAAATTAATAGCTTTACTTTAAATTTAATAGATATTATATATATTTCTTTCTCTTTTTTATATCTATATTAATTTATTTATACTCTATAGATCTAATTAAAGATAGATAGTACTTCTATACTATAGAAATAAAGAAAAAGCTATAGTAACTAGAAGAAAACCCCTATTTTATATCTCGGGCC
The DNA here is from genome assembly GCA_002991585.1 of Ilyonectria mors-panacis. Lineage (NCBI taxonomy): Eukaryota > Fungi > Ascomycota > Sordariomycetes > Hypocreales > Nectriaceae > Ilyonectria > Ilyonectria mors-panacis. Next base: position 743,909 of record PPHJ01000067.1, read on the forward strand.
TAAGTTAGAGCCCTATTAGTATTATATAGGTTGAGAAAGTAGTCCTTCTGCTAGAACTGAAATTATCCCACAACCTGAATGTTTAGGTTAGTCTGCATACAGCAGGAGCTGCATACAGTTAAGTTGGGTGTGTTACCTAACCCTGCTGTATGTTATTATTGTTGTTAGTTGTTTTGTAGCTGCTACAGGCGGATTATATGTTCTAGTGTAGGTTTAGTATATTAGAACAGTCTGCTAGCTGCCTGCAGCTGTAAAAGTGGGGCTCAATTTATCTATTTATTTATAATTAAATTTATAATTATATAGCAGTATATTTATCTACTAATATAGTTATTAGTAGTAATATCTTTTACTACTAAAAACTGCTATTCTTTTAGTATATTTTTAATATTTACTTAAATAATAATAGTTTTATTTTACAGTTTACTTTAGCTAACTTACTTATTTTACTATATATAATTAGCTATTTTAAATAGTATCCTTAATATATAGTATTATATAGATATTAAGAATATTAATATTAAAACTAAGTATATTTATTACTATAATTACCCTTTTATTACTATATTAATTTTATTTTAATCTATTTATTTAAATTTATAACTTCTTTACTTTACTATTATATATATTAACCTTATAATAGTAAGTATTATATTTAAATTTCTTTACTAAAGCTTTTATTACTTCTATCTATTAATAGTATATAATAGTTTTAATAGACTATAGATATTTCTCTAGCTTTTAATTAATAATTCTTTTTACTATAAAAGTAACTATTATAGTTACTTTTTTAGTATTTATTATAGAAATTAACTTTATACTATAGGTAATATTAATATATATTATTTTTATTTGAATTATAATAGTATTTTTATATCTTATATTAATAAAGCTAAAAATTTTTTATTTTTTTTAAATAGATAGAAATATTACAGTAAAAATAAACTATTTATACTCTAATAAGTATAAAGCTTTTTTAACTCTTATAGCTTAAGTTAAAATACTTTTATACTTTTAAGAATTATATAACTTTTATTAATTATAAATCAGTTTAATTATACTGTAATTTATAGTAACTTAATATAGTTTTAAAACTATTTTATTATAGCTAACTTTAATATTATAAATATAATTAAGATATTTTCTAGAATTTAATTACTTTTTTATTTAATATAGAAGATATTTAGTTTTTAATATTAATTTAATATATTACCTTAAAGAGAAATAAGTAGAATAATAATTATTATTATTAATTTCTATTATTACTATAATTAGACTTTTATTTATTATAATTAACTTAACTGCTTTTTATTATTTACTTTAAAAGTAAGTATAGTTTCTATATAAATAGTAAAATTCTTAATTAATATTAATTTACTATAAGATTTTTTACTATTTAAGCTAGAGTTTCTATATTATTTTATAATATAGAAATAAATTTTTCTATTTATATTCTAACTTAAAAATCTCTTTAAATTTATTAATAGTAAATAGAAACTTAAAAAGCTACTATTACTTTTAGTTAATAAATTAAAAGTTAATATACTATTTATTTATCTTAAAGTAACTTTTAATAATAAGCTGCCTATAAATTAAATTAATAAGTAAATATATATATCTAACTTAAATATTCTATAGGCTATTTTTATTACTTTTATTATTATTATTATTACTATAGTTTTTATCTATTTTATTAATAAGAGTTATATATACTATAGTTATAATTTAAAAATATCAATATATAAATATAATAATAAGATATCTTTAGCTACTAATTATAACTTTCTTTTTATAGTTAAATTAACTTATTCTTTATTAAATATAAATTATTTAAAGTAATATTTAGTATTATTTAAAGTTTAATTTATATACTCTTTATAGAGACTTTTATAATAGATTATTCTTATTTTTAATTTTATTTATATCTAACTTATATCTATTCTTATTATTATTAATCTTATTATTTAAGATCTTTTTTATAACTTAAAGATTAATATTAAACTAGTTAATATTTTAAATATTAATTTATACCTTTTATTAATATAGTAAAGTAAGCTAAAAATAATAAATTAATAAAGTATTAACCTTTTAAAGTATAAATTAATAGATAATTTTAAGTTACTTTATTTTTAAAAACTCTTTATAATAGCTAGTAATAAGTATAATAAGTTTATAGTTTATTAAGATATTTTATATTCTGCTATTTACTATATTATAATACTATAAAATAAAAAGCTTAAGTATTTATACTAACTATTTATTATAGAAATAAATAAAAAATAAAAGAATTTTAAGAAACTTTTTTAAATTTATACTAGAATATAATACTGCTTTTTTATAAAGCTTAAAATTAAACTTTAAGTTAAATTAAATTAAATTTCTTTAGAGTTTATTATTCTTCTATATTTTTTAAAAAAGTTACTTTTTACTTATAGAGTTAAATTTAAAAAAAACTCTCTATAAATAAATAGCTTATAGTAATATTAATAGTATTATTAATAAGATTATTCTATAGAATTTTAAGTAGTTTAAATATAGTAGGAAATTAATTCTTAAAATTTTAATAGAAAAGTAACTTTTTATAAAAAGCACACCCTAAGTTTATCTAACAGTAGGATTCTATCTATTAAGTATCTTAAGCTAAAAAGAGAGAAAAAAGAAAGAGATAACCTTACTGAGAGGTTACTATAAAAACTCTATACATTCATTATATAGCTAGATATAAGTTCCCTCAGGCTGGACTCTAGCCCAGTCCCTCACTTTAGGCCCAGCCTCTAATATATCCCCCCCCCTTTAGGCCCTCCCGCCATCCCAATCGGGCCGGGCTAATACAGCTTACTAGCAGCAGCTCGTTAAATAGCCCGATCGGGTTAGCCTCGACTTATTATCGCCCGATTGGGAAGACTATTCTCATCTTGCTGCATAAGGAGATACAGTCGCAGCGCCTTATATATGCTCAGTCTCTACTGGGTTGGGGTGTATAGCGGCTTAGTTGAGGGTATCCCTCTATATAACCTTATCTGTAACCTGGCGTTTAGCTGTAATAAATACTATATCCAATTGGGTAGGTATTATTATTCTGCTATTTAATTTAGATGACTGTCTTACTGTAATATATCTGTAAATATAGTTGTAGTACTATATAAGTACTCTATTATAGTGGGGTTATACTATATTGCTATATAGTTATAGGCTCTTTAATATTATATTTTATATATAATAAGATATTTATCTATAACTAATATTTTTAAAGATAATAGAAAATACAGTTTCTATTATCTGTAATTTATACTTTTAGTTTTTAGTTTTATAGCTATTTAAATTCTATTTTTATTACTCTTAAGAAAGACTTTTTTCCTTTTTTAATCTTATTATAACTAATATAGATTTCTTTATCTTTTTTTTTTATCTTTAGGTATTCTTTATACTTACTGCTAACTTACTATTAACTTTTTAGTAGAGTCTATTTTTTTAAGTATTTTCTCTATCTCTTCTGTAAATATAGTATAAGTTTCTCTTTCTAATTTAGTATTTTAAGTTAAATTACTACTAACTTATTATATAGTATTATTAGCTGTAAATAATATTTAGTTAATACTATATTTTAGTATTTTAGTACTACCTTCTATTATAAGAGTAAAAATACTCTTATTACTACTTTAATCTTCTATAAAATTAAATTTAAATATAAGTTTATAGTAACCTTATAGCTAGCTGCCTACTAATACTCTAGCTAGCTTTATTTAATAAATACACTCATTATATAAATAATAATAAACTATATACTAAAGTTAGTATACTTTTAATTTATCTTAATTTAGCTGCTAATCTATTATATCTAGCTATTTAAAAAGTATTATACTATACTTAACTCCCTCTATCTAGCTATTAGTAAGTATAAGAATCTTTCTATTAAGAAATTTATTACTAAAACTGTAAGTATTCTATTATATCCCTATAGTAACCTTACTAACCTCTTCAGACTGCTATCTATAAGACCGCTAAGTGTATTCTCTATTGTATCTTCTATAGGGATAAAGCAGTATAAGCTCACTTTACTCTTACTGCTACTGCTATTAATAAAGCTTAAGTGAAGGTTAAGTACTTTAAGAAGTTATAGCGTCTTATCTATATCTTCTTATATATCTAGCTTAATATTGCTAATACCCTCTAGGGTATTCTAGCCTATATAGCTAGCTTTATAGCTAAGCTGTTAACTTATATTAGTTCTACTGCTTTTTTAAACAATCTTACTACTAATAAGAATAAGAATAAGAAGAATAAGAATTAATTTTATTTCTATTCCTGCTATTACTGTATTCTTACTGTACTCCTACTGTATTTTCTATTTTATTTATAGGTTTTTATATAGCTAGTATATCTGTACCCTTAAATTAGAGCTAAATTAATAAGTTACTACTATCTTACTATACTCTCTTTATAATATTCTATTTATCTGTAACTGTAGCTACTTATCTTTTTTTTTTTAGGATATTATACTTACTATAAGGTCTATTTACTATATTAATAGGTCTATAATATACTTTATATTTATCTAAAGCTTTAAGCTTCTATATATTATTAATTAGTTTCTATATTAAAGTTTTTATATTCTTACTATTATATTAAGGCCTTATAAAATACACTATATTCTTACAGTTTCTATTAGATATATAGAATCTTTTTAACTTTAAATTTATTACTATCTTTTATACAGATAGATAGAGGCTATATATTATCTCTTTTTTAGTTAGAAAGAGAGTTTTTTTATACTCTTTTTAGTAGGTTAATATAAAACTGTAAGTAGGTTGCTTTGGATATATTAAGCTCTACTATATACAAACTGATAACCTTAATAACCTGGTATTTTTAGTGTAGCTAGTTAAGCTTCTTAAAGAGCCTTAGTATCTTAAAGTTCTTTAAGTTTATTTAGACTTTATTTTTAATTTAAAGCTTTTTAGCTAGATATTACTTCTTATTAGTATTATCTTTATAGTATTATTATATAGCAGCTAAAGTAATATAGATAAACTTATAAGTATTATATAGCTTTTTAACTAATTAGAGTACTACTTTCTTATTGCTATTAAATAGTAAGTATATCTTAATTGCCTCTATTTTAAAGATATAGATATAGTAGCTATATTTAATAAAAAATAGGCTTAATTTAGTAAAGAAGTATTCTTTATTATTAAGTACTAATTAAATAGTAAGCAAATAGTAACCCCAGTCCTTTTAGAAGTAAATAATATAGGCCTAAAAGTAAGCTTAAATCTTCTAATTATATCTCTTCAGTCTGCTATTAGTCTAAAAATAGTAAGTAGTACTAAATTACTACTCTACCTTAGCTAGCTTATAGAAAGCCTACTAAAACTAACTAATTTAGTTACTCCTTTAGTTACTTATAATAGAGTTTAGCATCCTATAGAAACAGTAGTAACAGCTAATAAATTGCTATATATACACCTTAGCGTCTATAGTAGGTATTTCTTCTAGAGTAACTATATAGATTAATTAGTTAATAATAACCTAAAGGTAGTATAATCTGCTAATATCTATTAGAGGAAAATCTATAATAAAGTCTATTACTAAGTTACTATAGAGCTACTTAAGAATAGAGAGAGGTTTAAGAGAGTTTTTTTTTTTACTTTCCTCTAGATATAGTTTTAGTTATAGAAGTTACAGTTAGCAATAAAGGTATAAATAAGCTGTAAGTAGTCCAACTAAAACTAGTACCTTCTAATAATAGCAATAGTTTTATTCCGCTTAGGGTAACTAAAAGTTACTAAATTATATTCTAATTAAATAATATAAGTATACAGCTAGTTCTTTATAACCTCTTTAGGCTCTTTTAAGTTATTATCCCTAGAGACTTAAAGTTAGTTCTTATAGATTAGCTAGCTCTAAAGGCTTACTCTATACTCTATAATATTAATTTTTAACTTAAGCTTAATAGGGAAGCAGCAAGCTTCTTATAACACTACAGCTAGAGTATCTTAGTAGATTTTATCCTACTCTACAGTCTCCTTCTATAAGGTCTATAGGTCTAGTTATAGAGGGAATATAGCAGTTAGCTATACTGTAATTACTATAATTTAAATATAAGTCTCCAGTAGGATTACTAAGTTAGATATAAGCTGGGTGTATCTATCCTACTTATAGTAGTTATCTACCTCTAGTAGTATATTTTATTTATAGCAGCTAAGGGTATTAGCTGCAGTATTCTTACAGTTAGACTAATACTATAGAGTGAAATTATATAGCTATAAGTTCTCAGTCTAATAGCTTTATTATTCTAAAAGATACTATTTTTTTATAAAGTATAGTAGGTTCTTATAGTTAGTTATAATTATAAAGAACTTACAGCTAGTTAGCTTTACTTTCTATTCTTTTAAATAGTATATAATAGCTAGTATCTTCTAGTTATAAATTGAATAGTTATACTTATACTTTATAAGTTACTATAAATAAAAGGTAATAGAGCAGTATACTCTCTATAAGTTCTTCTATAAGAGAGTACTACTTAAAGTATAATCTAATAAATTAGTCTTAAGAAATATCTTTCTCTTTAAGTCCTACTATATTAATATAGAAGCTTTATAGAAGTAGTATTTTAGCTTTTAAAATACTACTTCTTCTAGTAATCCCTATTTATAGAGTATATCTTTTTTAGTAAGATCTATTAGAGGTATAATAATCTTAAAGAAGTTTAGTATAAAAATATAGTAGTAGTTAGTAAATTTTAAAAAGCTTTAAACTCTTTTAACTATTATAGATACTTACTACTTATAGATAGTTTGCTGCTTCTTTAGATTATATAAGATTCCTTTTTCTACTATTATAATAAACCCTAAATACTTTATCTTTTTAATAGTAAACTTATATTTCTTAGAGTTTAAATTTAGCTCTACCTTAATAAAAATACTAAATACTTACTACACCTTTTCTATATAGTCTTTATAGAATTCTAATAAGTAGATTAATATATTATTAAGAGATATAATTATAAAGTTATTTAACTCTCTCTATAAGATTTAATTAATATACTATTAGAATATAGTAGGAGTACTACTAAATCTAAAGAGGTATACTAGCTATTTAAAAAACCTAAAATAGATATAGAATACAGTTTTAAATTTATACTTAAGAGCTATTTAGATCTTATAGAAAGTAGTAACTATATCTAATTTAGTAAACTATTAGACCCCTAATAGATTGCAGAAAGTCTTAATAATAAGTAGAAAAGAATAGTAATCTTACTGTATAATTATATTAAAAATATAATAGTTATAGCAGAAGTAGAGACCTCCTTTAGGCTTCTTAATAAATAGAACTAAGGCTATAGCAGCTAAGCTGCTAGTATATATATATTCCTTATCGAATAGGTCAGTAAGTATCTTCTATAAGACTAATAACTCTTCTTAGGATATACTGTAGAGGGGTCCTTAGGGCAATAGAGGCTTGTCTCCTTCCGGCCCTTACTGCAAGTTTACTTTATAGTCGATACTAAGTCGGTGTGGGGGCAGCTTCTCGACCTCTGCAGCTAAGAATAGGTTGCCAAACTCTCAGAGGATTTCTGCCGGTATATACAAGCTTAGGTCTGTAGGAGTCTTCTTGCAAAGGGCTCGGTCGATATCGGCGAGGCTGATATGTCCGATGGATATCGCGGCGCCCTCTCAGCGGTGCTGCCTGCAGTAGGCTTGCCAGCAGTAGCCGGCTATAATAGCTCTAGCGACTAGCTTAGCGGTGTAGATCTTCTGGATTCAGGCTGGCTCCTTCTTGCTGCCGACCTATATAAGATCAGTCTGGCAGCACTATAGTATACCTGCTTCTTTCCGGCTAGATAGCTAATATTGTTCTGTTCTATTTAAGGTTTCCCTAGGAATAGTTCTTCCTCTAAGCTCTATATAATATAGGTAAAGAGGGTCTACTTATAACCCTCTATCTTAAGAGTTATTATTACTATACCTTTAGCTATAATAGGTATAGTAGACTTAGTAAAGCTGCTAAATTATTATAGCTTTATATCTATAAATAGAAAGTATAGTTTCTAGGTATAGGCAGTATTAATTAGAATATATATATTATAGCTACTATTAACTAAAGCTTATATTTAGATACTATTAATCTAAACCTCTATTACTACTAACTTACTAATTATATACTCTTTTTATTCTGTCTATTTTCTTTTTAATACCTCTAGAAGCTTTAGAGCTTAGTTTTACCCTAAAGCTACTTATTTTCTAATACTTTATTAGAAGAGCTATTATAGCTATTCTATAGCTTATCTATAGCCTTCTTACTATAGGTAGAAAGTTTAATAGCTGCTACTCTAAACTTAATATATTAATTTAAGTAGTTCTATATTAGGTAGTTTTATAAGATATAGATATAGTAATAATAATAGCAGTTAAATTGCAGAAGCCTTATAGTAATAGTTTTAGGCATTCTTTAGAGCCCTTTAGACTCAGTTAATACCAGTTATTATAGTATCTCCCTTAATATTCTATTTTTTCTTTAAGTGCTATACTATATATCTATAGTGCAGCTAGTATATTTTTATCTTAAGGTTTTTAACCTTTTAAGTAATCTTCTAGACCTAATATAACTCTTTAAAGAAGTTTATTAGAAGGTTAACTGTAATTAAGCTATATTATAGCTATAAGTTAAAAGCTCTCTTTAGAAAGGTTATCTTAATACTATTATTCTAGTTAGCTTTACTAGCTTTTAAAATTCTCTACTTAAAAACTAAAAGAAAGATAGAGAATATAATATTATTACTCTATATAAGCTTTTATAGTAATACTATAGCTTACTTCTAAATATTTCTATTCTTATAGTTTCAGTTAAAGTAAGTTATAAAATTAATAGAGTTATAATAACCCCTTAGGCTACCTAAAGTATAGAAGGTAGTAATAGTATATTAAAACTTAATTATAAAATAGAAGTTAATAAAGTACTAAACTTATTTACAGTTATTAATAAGAGAGCTATTAATTCTAATCTTATCTCTTATTTACTATAATTAAGTAGTATAGTTACTATAGTTTCTAAAGAACTTAAGTAGATTTAGAAAGAGTTTTCTTTTTAGCTGTACTAAAGCTTAAAGGGGGGGTTATTTCTATAATAAAGAGATAACCTCTATAAGAAGAGTATTAGGTGAACTTATTATAGTTACTATAATATTAGTAGGAGGGTATTATAACTTAAGCTAAGCTATCTCTTTTTATAGCAGCTATATTTAGTTTTATATTACCTTCTGAATTATTTACTAGAATTAGATTAGCTAGTTATTACTTATTAGGTAGGCTGTTAGTTTAGACTCTATTGCTACCTACTTACTGTAATAATAATATAAAGGTATTAAGTTTAAGATAATATAAGGGGTATACTTTAAGTTTATCTAATAGTAGGGTTCTATATATTAAGTATCTTAAGCTAAAGAGAGAGAAGAAAGAAAGAAGTAACCTTATTAAGAAGTTACTATAAAAACTCTATATATTTATTATATAGCTAAGTGTAAGTTCCTCTAGGCTAAACTCTAGCTTAGTCTCTCACTTTAGGTTTAGCCTCTAATACTTTTTATAGAATAATAATTTAATTTATTATAAAATAGTATAAAGTATTAATTAGATACTAAAAATATTAATTTAAAAACTCTTATAAATAGTATTATTATAATTATAACTAATTAAACCTTTTATAATTTTATTACTATTTACTACTATACTATAATTATAAAGTTATATAATAAACAATATTAATATAGTATTTTAACTTTTATTATTTTTAACTATATATTAATATATAATATTAAAAATAAGTTTAAAATAACTTAAACTATTTTTCTTTATATTCTTTTTACTTTAATTTTATTATTTCTTTTATTAAATAAATTTAACTTTTTTATTAATAATATATTTAATAAGTAAAAAATATAAAATAGCTATAATAACTAAAAGCTTAAATATAAAGTTACTATAGATCTTCTATAATATATATATAATAAGTAAGTTGGAAATATAAATAAGTTAGAAAAAATCCCTTAACTCTCCTTCTTTTTATTTAATTAATTATTTCTTAACTACTAAATATATTACAGTTAAGTAAAAAGATAAATATTATTCTTATCCTTTAGACTCTTTAAAATAATCTAAAATTATATATTTACCCTACTGTAAGAATTTATAAAGTTCTATTTAATACCCTCTATAACTAATATTATAGTAAACCTTCTTAAGGCAATATTATTTCTAATTTATATTAACTAACCGATCTTAAGAAACAGATTATTATTTAATTTATTCTTAACCTAAATTTATAAGAATTTCCCCTATAACTATATAGTATTAAAAAAATAGCTAACTAACTGCTTACTAATTGCAATATATTATTAGTCAGTAAGTACTAGGCTTCTAACTTTATTAGGCAATAACTAGAGCTTAAGATATATTTTTTTTTATAAATATAACTATTAGAGAGCTAAATATAAAGATCTAATTATTATTTGCAATTAGTTCTAGCTTATAGAGAATATAATTATAAAATACAGTATTAACCTAACTGATATTTACAACTTTAATAAGACTAGCTTTATAATAGGTATAATTATAAGCAGAATAGTTATTATAGGTGCAGATAGATATAGAAACCTAAAATCAGTTCAGCCTGAAAACCGGAAATAGATTACAGTTATTCAGGCAATTAATACAGAAGGCTAGGCGATCTAGCTGTTTATTATAGTTACAGGCTAATATTACCTTACTAACTAATACCAAAAAAGCAACCTTCTAGGCAATTAAGCTATTTTAATAACTTAAAATAGCTAGACTAATAATAAGATAGATCTTAAGTGGCTTAAGCACTTTAATTAGTATATAAAGAATCAATTGATTAGTTGCTATTATCTTCTGATTCTTAATAGGTATAAAAGTTACCACTCTATCGACTTTAAGAAATATTATAAAGAGAACTATATTATTACGCTTTATATACTGTCTTATTTATCTTACCTACTTTAGCCTCTTAATATTAAGTGCTTTAGGCCACTTAAAACAGCTTATAGTCAAGCAATTAAGTAATTAATTAGATATTCTATAACTTATATTTTAAAGACTAAGTTCTTTTTAGTATTTTATACTGTCTATAAAGCCTCTATAATAAGGAGTAATATTAAGGGAGGTTTTTAAGAAGCTAGATTTATTCCCTTAAACCCAGAAAATATTATATTAAAGCTTAATATACAGCTATAGACTTTAATACTGGTAAGGGAGGAGATTAGCCTCTCTAACCCTTAGGTCTTAAAGATTCTAAAGACTATACTTAAAGCTAGCTTTCAGTCTAAATACCTTAAAAGATAAATAAAAAGATATCAGAACAGCTCTCCAGTATTAATTCTTAAGGCACTTAAGTCACTTTTAAAAGGAATAAAGGCAATAATATATTAGAACGCCCTATTAAAGTCTGAAGTCTAGATCTTTTAATAGGTAAATAAGACTCTTAATAAATAGCATAGAGCGAAAAGAATCTGCCTATATAAAGGAGGGAAGATAACTCTAGATAAGGGGAGGGATGAAATAGATTAGAGAGATATTGAATGTGTAGGTAGTAGCTAAATCGTTAAGAAGTAGTAGTTAATAGAGGTTAGTAATCCTAAGGGAAAGATACTATGGAACTTATGGAAAGGCTGGTTATAATATAAGGATCTATTAGGTTATAATTAAGACTTCTGAAGAAGAGGATAGCAATTAGTTTTAATTGATTTAAGGTGTTATTGTGTTTTTATTGAAGTTTTTATTTTAATAGTGTGGGATTTTTTCTGACTTACTTATATTTCTGACTTACTTATTATGTACATTATATTATCTTTATAAATATTTAAAATTATTAAAAAGCTAATAAAAATACTTTAATATTTAGTAATTTTAGTAAAATAGTTAAAAATAAAAATATAAAGCTTTAATATAGCTTTTTTAAGTAGAGTTTATATTTTTACTATTTATATTATCTTAAAGTTATTATTCTTTTCTTATAGAATATTAATAAGCTTATTAATATACTATATTATAATACTATATATAGTAAACTATTTCTTATTAAACTTAAATAGTAATTAATCTATTAAATTCTTAAAAGCTATAAATTATATAATATATATAAATAGCTATAGATATACTATAATATACCTTTTTATATTACTTATTTAAACTTAAAGTAGAATAATATACTTTACTTTTTATTAAATTTCTTTTAATTAATTTTAAATAGTATATTCTATAAAATAATACTTAGCTTTATAATAGCTATAGTATAATAAATAAAATACTTAATAGTAAAATAAATTTATTAAAGCTTAGTATTATTATTATTTTTTAAGTCTTTTAAATTAATAATATATTTAAGTGAAATTAAACTCTATAGAAACTTCTTTTTTTTATTAAATTCCTTTAGATAAATAGCTACTTTTAGTTAGTAAAGCTATATATTTAAAAAAGTAAAATTATTTTACTTTTTAATACTTTTAGCTTCTTACTTTTAAATCTATTTTATTTTTAACTAAAAGGCTTTTAAAGCCTATTAAATATTTATCTTTACTTTTTTATATTTTAATTTTTAAAGTATTAAAATTTTAGCGTTTTATATTCTTTAAGTATTTACTGTATAAACTTTTAGTAAAAAACTATTAATAGACGATTTTACTTTTTTATAGTATACTTACCTACTTTTTTTTAACTTAAACTATTAATTAATAGCTAGCTTTAAGTTTTTAATTCTATTTATAAATCTTTTTAAGATAATATTAATTTCTCTTTAATATAAAGCTAATAAATTAGCAGCTTAATATAAAGATATATTAAAACTCTTTAGTTTTTAGCTTTTTAAGTTCTTTAATTAGTATATTATTATTAAATAGAAATAAGATATTTCTAATTTTATTTTATTTACAAATAATATTAAGTATAGCTACTTACTGCTATACTAGCTTAATTTAAGTTTTAAGTAGCTTATAAAGTAATACTTAAAAATATAATTTAATTTTACACTTAATAATAATTATTTTATAAGAATAATAATTAAAAACCTAAAAATTTAATAAATAAGTAAAATACTCTATTAATAAACTGATTTTTATTTAAAATCTAAATATACTATACTTAGTAGAATATTTAATACTTTTTTACACTCTTTTTATACTTCTTTTAAATCTCTTATTATTTTATTTAATTAATAAATATAAATATAACTACTATAGCTATTATATCTTATACTGTATTTTAATTTATTAGTTTATATATACCTTCTCTATTACTAAACTAATATTAAAACTTAGAATTATAGTAAGATTAAATATAGCTCTATAAATACTATAAATTAAGAGGAAATAATATATATAATTAGAATTATATACTTAAAATTAGTATTCTTATTAAGTTTTAAATCTATTAAATATCTAATAGTTAGAAAATAGCTAATTACTACCTACTTAATAGGTTAATTAATAGTTACCCTATATTATACTAATACATTTTAATTTCCCACCTAAATTTAATTAATATCTACTATATGTTACATTACATAGTCTCAAAGTTAACCCAGCCCATCTCCTACTCAAACATTCACTATCTCCATCACCTTCTGCCCGCTGTCTCCATCGCTCACCTGCCCGCCTACTGGGTAATTTTTGCCCGACTCCTGCCCGTTCACTCGCCGAACCCTCAACGAATTCTTCTGCCCCTCTGCTGACTTATCCCCTCCCAGCACATAATACCTCCGCCTGCTGATGCAACCAGGCCTGCCGTAGCTATCGACGCCCGTTTTCTCTACACCCGCCACCCTCGCACCGCTGCCCTCAGCATCTTCGTCTCCGCTGCCGCCCTCAATCCCCGCCTCCGCCTCCTTCACCCTGCCCCCGCGCTCAGTCCTATTGTGGCCATCGACGCCCGATTCCTCTACACCCGCCGCCCTCGCTCTGCCGCCCTCGGCTTCTCTTTCTCTGCTGCCTCTTTCAGCCTCAATCTGCATCTCTGTTATTATAGCCCTATAGCTGGGAAACCAGTCTTTACTTCCTCTCTTACTATACGCTCTAGCTACAGTGTATTCTTAGGCCTTCTAATAGTTAAGTAGTAATAGCTGGGTATAAATAGAACTTAAGTATTAATTTATATCTAATATATTCAGCTAAAATAAAATTAGCTAAATATAATATTTCTATTTCTATTTCTTCTTCTTAATATACTTTATTTTTTTATTATTATTCTTTTTTTACTCTTAAATTGGTAATTATTATTATAAATAACCTTTAGTATATCCCTTAATTACACTACTTATTAGAGTTAGGCTCACTTAGTATTATATTGTAACTACTTAATAGCTATTCTTAATTAATATTAATCTGGCTTCTATTAACTATAACTAAAAACTTCAATCTAATTGTATATATATAAATTGTATTTCTCTATCCTGAAATTTAATAGGTAATATCTCTAAGTTTTTACCTTTTAATATATATTTATTTTGTCTATTTTAATAGATAAAATCTAAATTAACTCTACCCTCCGTTTTTAAAATTAACTCTATCTCTTATAATTAATAGTGTGTTTTTATTTTATATGGGAATTTAAATTAACTTTAAGAAGAGTTTATTTATAATTCTGCTGTTAGGAAAAAATAGTCTTCTTAATATAAATTAATTAATTACACTCTTCTCTATCTTTTTATCTAGATATTGCTATATACATCGATATATTTAAATTTTAATATAATAAAATATTACTGTTAACTGCCTGCATAAATTCCACTAAGTCCCCGCGGACTTAAACCTGGTGGGAGCCGGATTCGCATATCCTATTTACCCGCACCCGCATCAAAGTCGGCCAGTTTTTACACTGCGCAATTGGCCAACCAGCTTCCGCTTCTGAGCTACTGATTGAACTACCACTTTGGGCAACGCAAGTCGCCTCCCTCTCCGTATCCTGCACAGTATGACCGCTACTTGTCATGTCTGAAAACGCTTTCATTCAAACGTTTTGTCTTTGTAATTGCTGAGGAATATATTATCTTTCAGGTCCGTAATATGTACTAATGACTTTGTCATCTGGTGGACATCCTCTCCAAATCACACCTTCCATATCAAGCAGCAATCCGGTCAAGGGAACATACGATTAGCTATATGCCTCCCCGCTGAATACGAGAATAGCCGACGTTTAGGTTTTTTTTTTTTAGTTGTGTACATAGCCTCTCGGACCGAATCAACCCTACAGACAACTGATTGGTATCTCCACACTTGCGGGAGGACCACTTTTAGCCCTCGGGGTCGCCGAACTAGGGTAGCAGCGCCCACGCCCATAATGGAGCGAACAGCTATCTGGACGACGTCGCCTAACCAGTTGGCAACATCGTCATTTAGTCAGCCAACACTAACCGCTTTGTCATCACACTACTCCCAATCCTCAAGTCCATCCTGTTTCGCTTAGCTTTATTCAGCAGGTTATACTAAGAAAAGGTGTTGAAATGGTCGTATAGTGTTAGACTTGGTAAGCTTTCAAGCTCATATGCCTGAATTTTGCCTATGTGGAGAACATATCTAAAGATATTATTCAAGGTGTATAAATTCAAGAGAATATCCTTCTATCTACAGAAAGAGCTTTTGAACATCACTCTTAGGAGAGGACTTCTACTTGTTATCTTGCATCTGACTGTCATCTTTCATCAATTATCATGAATTTCCTGAGCACACTGATCTTGTCCTTTGTGACAGCCGGCTTTTCCACCCCGATCGTTTTGAGACTGGACAACAATGGACCTCCGGAAAACGCTACCTTTATGCCGTGCGTTGAAGGGACTACCGATCCGATCTGTCTAAGCCTCCGCCAGCCATCCTCAGATGTCATCACGGAAATCGTGCACCCCAACGGGACCGTGGAAATCCAACACAACAAATATACCCGCCAGCAGCTGAAGGAAATTCGCCACCAGAACAAAGTGAGAAGCACTGAATACCGACCCGGCGAAGTCATCCACGACCAGTCCGCCGAGTTTATCGGCAACCTTACTAAGCGAGAGTCGGGGCCGCCCATCTGCTTGAGCGAGAAACAGAGGTGGTACGACCAAACCGACTGGGGCTACTGGTACCAAGCGTGGCATCAGGTGGGCAACTGCTTCTACTGCGATCAGTGCACCGAGGCCATCGCCGTCAGCTTCGCCGTCTCCGAAACCTGGACTTATGGACTGAGTGTGGAGTTTGATAAAGTCATCACGGCATCCTTCAGCTTCGCCTGGGGCGAGACGCGCACCTTAACCGATACCCGCACCTGTCAATGGAACTTTGTAGAGTCGGGCTGCCATTCCATCTGGTATCAACCCTTGATGGCGTATCACAACGGAAACGCAAACTATCAGACGCATACCCACTGCGGTGCTGGGCAGGGCAATGCCGCCAGGGATTCTTATTACGACCACAACTGGGCTTTTGCCAATGTGAATCAAATCGGCAACAACAACGGAGTTAATCAAGGCAATCTCGGGTGCAACAGCGGTTGCCAAGGAAATGACCACAGGCAGTGTCAGAATGGAAACAATGGTGGTTCTCTCTGGCCCTATGCGAACTAGACAAGGCGTCTGTAGGGTCACCTGACAGCAGGAACGTCCCGGCTATATCTTTATATATATACTCGGACTGGACTTTGCTATTAAGACTTTATATTATGCCGGGGGATTCTGGTTGCTTTCTGTATTAGACAATTAGCTTTCCGATAGATTAGTAGCCCTATAGGGGGAGCTATAACTAATAAATGCCTACTTGTCTTAATATTAAGGGCAGAAGTACATAATACATTTAAAGACTACTTTATCTTCAGTTATCTTTTAGTTGTTTTATTTATTTATTCACTTAATGTAATAATTGTGTTACCTTTTATTCTTCTGTATTCTTCTATTTTATAATATCCTATATTATTAACTACTTTATTATTTTCAATCTTATAAGAGTCTAATTAAACTCTATTAATAGCTTAAACAGTTTAAAGTTAGATAAAGTATAAGTTAAGCTGTAATATATTTAATATAAGTAACTTAAAGCTGTATTAATATTACAGCTCAGGTTAAGATAAAGCAGGCGCCTCTTAATACAGTAATATTTACTATTAATTTCCTTTTTTACTTTTAAATATATTAAGAGAGTTTAATTATAGTAATAGATACTAAGTAACTACTATACCTTATATACCTCCTTCTGGTATTAGCTACTTTTAACTATTGTATTAGAGTATAGGCACCTTTAGTGTAAGACAGCTAGTCTAGCTCTAGCCGGCTAGCTCTAGCTAGCCAAGCTGAGGGCTCCTTGAGCCCTTAGCGATAAGGTCTCTTAGCTAGCTAGGAAATGTTATATAAGGTAACAGTTCTGCTCTTTAACTAGCGGGATCTGGCATACTGTTTTTCCCCTTTAATATTAACCCTCTATCTCGATTTTCCCTCCCTATTCTAGGCCTTCCGGCCTAGGGATCTTTCCCTTCCTATTTAATTAAGCTGTTACAGCAGCTTATTCTTTTTCCCGGTCTCTCTAGCCGTTCCAAGCTGCCTTTCTTCCTAGCTCACAGCCTGTTGCTGCCAGCAGCAACAGACCAGCTTTCTATCTCTTGGGTGGGTGTTTCCCTGAGGGTCACTTCCACTATCAAAATGGAGGTCACGGTGGGGCGACAAGCTGCCTCAATCAGTCAAGCAATTGATCAATTGAGCAGTGGCACCTTTTGGCTGCCGCAGAAGCCCACAAGTTGGAAGCCCGGCTGGTTGCTAGAGCTGGAGACAAAGGCTTGCCGAGCCCTTAGAGAGACTATTTTCCCTGCTTTTCCTGCTAATAACTCTCGCCCGGCTTCACCATGAGTGTTAAGCGGTGCCGTCACGCCTGCACGGCGGCAGAAGCCCTGTTTTCTTGACGATAAAGCTGTTATTAACAATAGACCCCTTCTCGCTTTATTTTGCTCTCTTTTTCTCTTTTTCTCTCTTTTTTTTCTTTCTCTTTTACCCCTTTTTCTTACTTATTTCCAGATACAAAAACTGTACAATCAGACGAGATAAAGACCCACAAAGAGCCCCAGCTAGCTCCAGCACCAACCCTAGGCCTGATCCTTAGCCCGGCCCCAAGACCGACCCCAGCTAGCACGAGCCTAAAGCGGCGACGGCGACGAAGACGAAGACAAAGGCAGAGAGCTCGCCGAGCGTTCCGTGACGTAAAGCTAGAGCCCCGAGGCCAGCAAGAGTTGCAGATTGACTGGCGAGACTATAGTATAGCCCTTTGGATCCTAGTTATGCTGTAGTTGACTAGAAGTAATGCAGTTATAATTATACTGCTAGCTCTAGCAGCCTTAAAGCCTACTACCCTTCTTACCCTATGAAAGCTCTTATGGAGACGATGGAATTACTACCTATCTGATCAAATACTTAGCTTTCGAATGCCCCTACTTTCAACCTCTATTTCGCTCCCCGTTATACCTTCCGTCACGACCTCTCGCCAAGCCGCTCCGACCCCGATATCTGCTATTGCAGCCAACGAGCCGCCGTTACTAGCAGCTGCAGCTGCGATAACCAGTCCGTCTAATAACTCAAAGACCTCTCGAAGAGCTAAACCTGCTATACCGATAACTGCAATAGTCAATAAGCCGCTGTCAGCCATGATAACTGGTCCGGCCGTTAAGACCGCTAGCCCTTGCCGACCTTCTAGCAAGCCGGCTGCAATAACTCCGGTAGCTTCTTTTAATCCGCTGTGTATTTCTTCTTCTACAATAGCATCCCTGCCCCGTCGCCGCAGCCGCTATCTCAGCCGATAGCTGGCTTTAAGTTTAGTAACCTTTCGGCTCGACTCCAGTCAGACTGGCCTACGGCTCCTGTTACAACGCCGCCGCAGCCATCTCTGCCGCTGTTATCTCCGCCGTTAGCTCGCCCCAGCCCCGACGACCTAGAAGTCTGCCCCTTGGCTAGACTTCTGGTTCCTTCGACAACCTGACTG
The DNA here is from genome assembly GCA_002991585.1 of Ilyonectria mors-panacis. Classification (NCBI taxonomy): domain Eukaryota; kingdom Fungi; phylum Ascomycota; class Sordariomycetes; order Hypocreales; family Nectriaceae; genus Ilyonectria; species Ilyonectria mors-panacis. The sequence continues at coordinate 762,909 of PPHJ01000067.1, forward strand.
CAGCTGCAGCCGCTGTTGTCTCCGCCGTTAGCTCGCCCCAGCCCCGACGACCTAGAAGTCCGCCCCTTGGCTAGACCCCTGATTCCTTCGACAACCTGGCCGCAGCCGCAGCCGCCGCTGTCTCCGCCGATAGCTCGCTCCGGCCCCGGCCCCGATCCTTACGACTGTCTTGTCCGGCCTCCGTCAACTTGGCCCCTTTCGGCTAGACCCCCGCTTCCTTCGATGACATCTCTACCGCTGCCGTCTCTGCCAATAGCTGGCTTCAAGCCCGGCGACCTTCCGGCTCGACCCCAGTCAGACTGGCCTACGGCTCTTATAACAACGCCGCCGCAGCTGCAGCCGCTGCTGTCTCTACAGACAGCTTGGTCCCTTCCGGCCCGACCCTTAGCTAGACCTCCAGTTCCTTCGACAATGTCTCCGCCGCTGCTGTCTCAGCCGATAGCTTGCCCCGGCCCCGGCCCTTACAACTGTCTGGTCCGACCTCCATCAGCTTGGTCCCTTCCGGCTCGATCTCTAGCTTCTGGATGCCCTATAATTGGCAATAGTATAACTTTTCCTTCAGCTAGACCAGTTAATCCGCTCTCTTCTAGTAGCTGGGGAGGTAACCAATCTGCCTTTAGTTTTTTTCTAGTAAGCTAGAAAGTCTTTTCTAGCAGCTAGAAAACTAGAAGGAAGGCCTAGTCAGTTAATTAGAACTGATTTTTTTTTTAACTATTAGATCTAATAGATAGATTGTTTTTCTTAGTTAGTTAGGTTCCTTATATATAGCTTCCTGAAGCTTAGAGACAAGCATTAGAAGCTATATAGAGAGGTTTATATTAGAGTATAGGCACCTTCAGTATAAAACATCTAGTTTAGCCCTAGCCGGCTAGCTCTAACTAGTTAAGCTGAGGGCTCTTTAAGCCTTTAGTAATAAGATCTCTTAGTTAGTATTACAGGCTGAGGCTCAGTATAGAGGTATAGGCTATATAGAAATTTATTTAAGAAGCTATTACTGTAAAAGTATCTATTTAAAGCTTAAATTTTTTTTTATTACTTTCTTACTATTAATATACTATATAGTTACTTAGATAATATTAATTAGTAGATTTTAATACAGCTAGAACTTTAAGCTAAACTTCAGTCTGTAATATTACTTTCCTCCCCTTCTACTAATATATTACTGCTATTTTATTAAAGTTTTAAAGTATTTATTCTCTATTAGAATTAATCTATAATATTCTTTAAAAACTTTTAATACTATTATATTACTAAGTGCTATTATCAGTTTTTAAGTTAGCTATATATAGTCTTATTAATATACTAAAGTTTTATATTTCTTATTATAATCTTACTATTTAATTCTAATTATTACAGCTTAAATTAAAACTAAATAGTTATAACTAGTAAAACTATAATATACCTACTTTTCCCTTATATCTATTAGTATAGCCTATTATATAAATAGACTAAATATTAATAATATACATGATAAGCAAATGTCCCAGATAAGCGAGTGTCCCACTCAAATTTTCACCTTAAATCGCAATTTTAAAAAATTCTTTAAAAAATTCAGATTAAGCTTAAAATAGCTAAAAGCTTATAATTAGATTTATTAAATAAGATCCTCTATATGAAAATTTTTATAGATTTTAACTAATTTCCCTTTAAGAAAAAGCTTATTTACACTGTGTATTTTATTAAATTTATATATTTAAGGCTTAATAAATTAGTTAAAACTTTAAAGAAAATACTCTCTTATAACCCTTTTTTTAAGATATTTAAAATTAATTCTTTTAAAAATATACTAATTAAATAGCCCGTTTTGGAAAATCTAAAATGTGTACTTTTAGCTGTACAGTATAAGTGGGACACTCACTTGTTTGGGACATTCGCTTATTATATACGTTACTCTATTTATAACTTTTATTAATAAAACCTTTAGTTTTATTAATAAGTATTATAATAGAATTATTAAGACTATTTAATTACTATTTAATATATAGATATTCTTTTAGTACTTTTATAAAATAAATAATCTTACTAGCTATTAATACACTTAATTATATTAAATTTACTATTTTACTATTATTAAACTGTAATTTATATTACTTACTATAATATTTTAATCTACTTAATTATAAACTATATATTTTAAATCTATTTTAAACTCTTAAGTTAAATTTAACTATTATATATTAATAACTCTTATTTAGTATATTACTATATTAACTTAAGTAATATTTTTAAATTAGTTATTATAGTATTTATAACTTTTATTATTAGTACTTTTTTCTCTGAAGAATTAATTACTAATTATAATAGTAATATTAAGATTATCTCTAAGGAAGAAAAAAGATAAAATAAAATTACTTAAAAAGATATTAGAAGTTTTAAATAAGCTAATAAGAAGTTATCTAACTAACTTAATAAGCTTTTAAATATCTTTAAGATAAATATAGAAGGTAAATAATAATAAATTAACATTTTAATAAGATAATATAAGAACCTACTTAAATATAATAATAAGCTTACTAAAGAACTTATTAAATAGAAATCTATATATAAGAATTTTATTGAAAATACTGTATTTAATACTAAAAGTAAAGATACTAAAGAGAAATTCTCTATTTATATTAGTCTGACTTATATAATAGCTTAACTATAGAGCTTTAAGAATTTTTTATCTAACTTAAAGTCTATTAGTAGTATTACCTAATATAATTTATTATAGATAAAGTATAAATATAATATAGTATACAGTTTTTTAAAGATAAAGCTCTAGAACAATTTAAATCTATTATAAGAGACTATATTAATAACTTCTATATATAATAAAAAGATAAAATTAAAGCTGTCTATAGAAGCTATAAAATCTTTAAGTATAAGCTTAAAAGCTTCTATAGATTCTAAAATAAAAAATACACAATAGAATAGTAAATTTAAAAGCTAAAGTAAAAAGAAACTATATCTATATATATAGCTAAATATTATAACGTTATATTTTAATTTAACTAAAAGAAAAGACTCTTATAATAAGCTTCTATTAGAGATTAAAATTAAAGGTTAAAAATACTATAGTAAAAAAAAAAAAACTTACTATCTATAATAAACTTATAATACTTACTATAGAAATTAATAACTCATAATTTAAAAGATAATAAAAAAAGAAATTTAAAAACATAGAAGGAATCTATATATATACCTAGAAAAATAAAAGAAATAATACTAATTAAAGAAGAAAACACTAAGTTAATACCTTCTATAGAATTTAATTAAATTCTATAGAATTAAAGGCTATTTAAAAGAATTATTTAAAGATTAAATACTAAAATTATAAAAAGATAGACTACTTTAAGAGTAAGTATTATATCTTAAAATCTAACTAAAAGTATAAATTAGTACTAAAAGGTAAGTATATTTAATTTACTAAATACCAGTATTCTAATAATAATAAACCTTAAACTGCTATTTAATTTAAGGTTTTTATTATAACTTAAAGTAGTTATAATAGAGAATTTAATAGAGTAAATAAATACTCTAGCTAAAAAGAGTAATATTTTGCTAAAAATACTAATAAATTACAGCTATAAGTATAAAAACTATAAAAACTAATTAATAATAATATAAAAGAGAAAGTTAATAAATAGGCCTATTAGTATTAAAAAATAAATAAAGAAACTATACTAAAACAATAAATTAAAATTAAATTAAAAGAATGCTAACTAGAGCTATACTAAAGTAAGAAAGAAATAAATATTTTAAAAAACCTGAAAGGTAGTTTCTAAACTAACTTATAATAATAAAAAATAAACTAGTAAAATATCTTATATTATAGCTATAGTATAATAAGGTAAATTAATTTTAAATAGATAGCTTAAGTTTATTATACTATTTTTAAGCAGTAAAAAAATAAAAAGTAAAAATATCTAAAAGAATATAAAAAAAAATATAAACTCTACAGGTAATTTTATATTAAAAAGAAAGAAACTTCTTAAGTATACTCTAAATAAGAAATATATTTAATAAGATATATTAATCTATTAGTAGATAATTAAAATATTATTACTTATACTAATAAATATTTAGAAATAGAAAATAAATAAAACTCTAAATTTATCTATAAAGAATATTAAATACTTAATAACTTTAAAAGCTAAATATAAAAGAAACTAATAGAAATATATAATAATCTTATAAATAAATAAGAAAAACCTAATAAAAATATTAAGATCTATATCTATATTTATAATATATAACTAAAATATAACTTATACTATATATAGCTTTAAAAGAAATAAGAAAATCATAACTTAAAAATAGTAGTAATATATTCTAACTATAAGAAAATCTTATAAATATTATATATAGCCTATATATACTTAATATATAAAAAAGACAAAATTTACTATAATTATTACTCTATATAAGTTAATAATAAACCTATTTAAAAACTTTACTTAAAGAAAAAACTTAAGTATTTTTAAGTTATCTAATAGTATATAAATATTAGTATTATATAATTAGACAATAAAAAAGATTTTTTTCAATTTAGATATACTAGCTATATTAATATTATTAAAAAGTATAAAACTAAAGAATATTATATATATAAATAATAAATAATAAATAAATAGTATAAATATAAAAATAAAAATATTACTAGCTACTCTACTAAAAAAGCAGTATAATATAATAATAAAAACTTTAAGAAATACAGTTAGAAAATTTAAAATAAGTTTTTATATATATTAAGTATATAATATATAAAAACTATAACTTTAATAATTATTAAAAAATAAATAGCTTTAATAAAACTTAAAAAGGTAAAATAGAGAGTTAAAAATAAAAAGAAATAATCTCTAAATATAAAGATAAAAAACCTATTTAAAATACTTAATTTTATTTAGTATAAAATATAATAATCTGTAAAAAGCTTAAATATTTATAATATAATATTAAAACTTAAAAGATTTAAGCTTATATTAATAAAGTATATAGAAAAGAATTTAACTTTTTAATTTAAATTAAACTTAATTAAGATAATTAAGCTTAATATTAATAACTTTAAACATAGAAGAAATTAAAGCTATTTAAGTAGAGATATAAAGAATATTTAAATAAAAAGTATCTTTAAGAAAATTATAAAAAATATATAAAAAATAATAACTGCTATCTATAGAGAAATAATAAATAGATAATATATATAAAAAAGAATTACTTTTAATAAAAACTCTATATATAATAAAATTAGTAAAGAAAAAAAAGATATTTAAGCTATAAGTATAAGTTAAAAGTATATAGCTTATTATATTAATAAATAGTAAAGTAAAAGTAAATTATATTAAGTTTATAGTAATTAATTAGCTAAAGTTAAAATAGAGAGATAAAAGAAATCTCTATATAGTATATAATTTTAAAAGTAATTTATTTAAGTATAATAATAAATAGATAATCTATAAAACTAATTACCTTAAGGTTTTTATTAATAGAAAGAATTAGAAGGTTATATTTAATATTATATTTATATAAGGTATTATAATATTATTTTAAGCTATTTATAGCTAAGAAAATATAACTTATAACTAAATTAAAAAACTAATTAAATATATATTAATTTTAATAATATTCTCTTTAATAATAATAAAAGTAACTTAAATAATAAGAGATTTTAAATTCTAACTTTTAAAAATAGTAAAATATAAAAACTAATATAAGAATATAATAAGTATCTTATTACTTCTAAAAGAAATATAATATAAATATTAAAAAGATAAAAAAATATAACTTTAGAAAATAATTAAATATCTTTAATAATAGTTTATATAGATAAATAAAAACCTTAAGAATTATAAGAAAATACCTAAAGAAAAATAACTTAAAAATATAATAGTATAATACTATATCTATAAAAAACTCTTTATAGAAAAACTTAAAATAAAATTATTTAAATTTAGTTAATAAAATTATAAAATTATATTAAAAAATAGAATAATATCTATATTTTATAAAGTTTTTAACTTTAATAAAATATAACTTAATATACTAAAACAATATATTAAAAATATACTATAAAAAGAATATATTAAAATTTCTAAGTTATTAGCTAAATATCTAATTGTATTTATTTTTAAAAAGAATAGTAAACTTTAACTTATTATAAATTATTAATAATTAAATAATATTATGCTTAAAGATTAAATTTTATTACTTTTTATTATAAAGCTTAAAAACTAACTTTATAATAAAAAGATATTTATAGTATTAAATTTAAAAAGAGTATATAATTTTATCTATATTAAGAAAGAATATAAATAGAAAACTGCCTTTTAAATTTAGCTTAAACTTTATAAATATCTTTTAATACTTTTTAAATATATAAATATACTAGCTATATTCTAATAAATAATAAATAATATACTATATAAATATCTAAATATATTTATTATATACTATTTAAATAATTTTTTAATTTTTTTTAACTTAAAGAAAATATATAGAATATATCTATAAGGTATTATAAGGACTTTAAAATATAAAACTACTAGTTAAATTAAAGAAAAATAACTTTTATATTTTAAAAGTAAAGTTTCTTAAATATATTGTCTTATATAATAAAATTAAAATAAAATTAAAGAAAATTATAGTAGTTAGTAAATAGCTAAAACTAATAAATATTAAAGAAGTATAATTCTTTTTTAAATTTACTAATTACTATTAAAAATTTATTAAGAATTTTAATAGCTATATTATACTACTTATAGAACTTATTAAAAAAGAAGTAAACTTTTAATAGAATATTACTATAGAAAAAGTATTTAATACTATTAAAAATATTATTTTAAGTAAGTTAATACTAATAACTTTTAACTTTAAATAAAAAGTTAAACTTAAAAGAAATTTATTAAACTTTATATAAAATACTTAAATTAATTAAAGAAATAATAATAAATTATTATACTTTATTATTTTTTTCACTTATAAAATATATAGTATTAAACTTAATTACTCTATTTATAATAAATAATTCCTTATAATTATTAACTTATTTAAGAAATTTTAATATTATTTTTTAAAAAGTAAGTATTAAATTAAGATTTATATTAACTATATATAATATATATCTTATTTTATAATTATATAAGAACTTAGTAAATAATAACTATAATATACTAAATATCTCTTAGAATTTAACTATATAATTATTTATAGAAATAAATCAGAAAATAAATAAGTTAATATAATTAGTTAATAAGCTAATTTTAATACTAGTAAAACTAAAATAAATAAATAGATTTTTAACTTTAATATTAAAAAATATTTTAAGTAGAAGTATATTATAAGTATATAAAAGATATAATTTAATTTTAAATATCTAAGTATATTATATAGAATAAATACTACTTAAAACTTTATAAAATAAATTTTAAAATAAAATAAAAACTTTAAATATAAAAATAGATATATTATTATTCCCTATTTATATTAATATAAAGTTATATAGAAATTATATAAAAAAGAACTTTATAATAGAAATATTAATATACTGAAATAACTTATTATAGAAATATATAATTTTTATAATTTTTACCTTAAAATTCAGTATACTATTAAAATATATTTAAAGTATTTAAATAGGAAAAAATTATAAAATAAATATAAAATAAATTAAGTTACTAATAGAATAATTATTATTAAATAAAAAAAGAAAATTCTAAAGAATACCTATAATATATATAATAAGTAAGTAGGCTAAATAAATAAATAGGCTAAAAATCTCTTAATCTCTTATCTTTTTAATTAATTAATTAATTCTTAATAACTAAAGATATCTCAATTAAATAAAGAGGAAAATATTCTTCTTACTCTTTAAGCCCTTTAAAATAACCTAAAATTAAATATCTAAAGTGCTACAGAGATCTATAATATATATTATAATACCTTATATTGCCGGCAGACAGATATACTGTCTTAATGTAATACTATCTCTAAATTATATAAACTATCTAATTTAGAGGAGTAGATTATTATTCAGTTTATTCTCAACCTAAATTTATAAAAATTTCCCCTATAACTATATAGTATTAAAGAAATAGCTAACTAACTGCTTACTAACTGTAATATATTACCTATTAGTAAGTACTAAGCTTCTAACTTTATTAGGCAATAACTAGACTTTAAGATGTATTTTTTTCGTAAATATAACTATTAGAGGGCTAAATATAAAGATCTAACTATTATTTGCAATTAGTTCTAGCTTATAGAGAATATAATTGCAAAATATAGTATTAACCTAGCTGATATTTATAACTTTAATAAGACTGGCTTTATAATGAGTATAATTGCAAGCAGAATAGTTATTACAGGTATAAATAGATATAGAAACCCAAAATCAGTTCAGTCTGGAAACTGAGAATAGGTTACAGTTATTTAGGTAATTAATATAGAAGGCTGGGCGATTTAGCTGTTTATTATAGTTGCAGGCTAATATCACCTTACTAGCTAGTACTGAAAAAGTAACCTCCTAGGCAATTAGGCTATTATAATAACTTAAAATAGCTGGACTGATAATAAGATAGATCTTAAGTAGTTTAAGTATTTTAATTAGTATATAAAAGATTAATTAACTAGTTGCTATTATCTTCTAATTCTTAATAGGTATAAAAGTTATTACTCTATTAACTTTAAGAAATATTATAAAAAGAATAATATTATTACACTTTATATACTGCCTTATTTATCTTATTTACTTTAGCCTCTTAATATTAGGTGCTTTAGGCTGCTTAAAATAGCCTATAGTTAAGTAATTAAGTAATTAATTAAATATTCTATAACCTACATTTTGAAGACTGAGTTCTTCCCAGCCTTCTATACTGCCTATAAAGCTGCTATAATAAGGAGTAATATTAAGAGAGGTTTTTAAGGGGCTGGATTTATTCCCTTAAACCCAGAAAATATTATATTAAAGCTTAATATACAGCTATAGACTCTAATACTAGCTATAGAGGAGGTTAGCCTTTTTAACCTTTAGGTCTTAAAGATCCTAAAGATAGTACTTAAGGTCAGTTTACAGTCTGAATACCTTAAAAGATAAGTAAGAAGGTATTAAAATAGCTCTTTAGTATTTATTCTTAAGATACTTAAGTTATTTTCTAAAGAAATAAAGATAATAATATATTAAATAGTATTATTAAAGTCTAAGAACTAAATCCTTTAACAGATAAATAAAACTCTTAGTAAGCAGTATAGAGTAAAAAGAACCTACCTATAGAATAGAGGGAAGATAACTATAGATAAGAAAAGAAGTAAGATAGATTAGAGAGATATTAATATACAGATAGCAGCTAAATTGTTAAGAAGTAGTAGTTAAGGGAGGTTAGTAATACTAAGGGAAAGGTACTGTAGAACTTATAGAAAGGCCAGCTATAATATAAGGATCTATTAGGCTATTATTAAGACTTCTAAAGAAGAGTATAGCAATTAGTTTTAATTGATTTAAGATATTATTGTATTTTTATTAAAGTTTTAATTTTAAAGGTTGGGATTTTTAGCCTACTTACTTATTTAGTCTACTTACTTATTTAGCCTACTTACTTATTTAGCCTACTTACTTATTTAGCCTACTTACTTATTATATATATTATTATTATAAATTATAAGAAACTTTATAACTGAATTTAATAATATAATAATAAGCTGTCTTTAAATAAAAAAATAGAAAAGTTATAAGTTCTTAAAGAATTATAATATTAACTTATATAAAAAATATATAAACTTTTACTATATAAATATTAAGAAATTAATAAAATTCTTAAATAAGTTAAAATAATATATTAATTTTCTAAGATAAAAATAGTAATAAAAACTATTACTAAATAATATTTATTATATAAAAAAACTAAAGCTTAATACTGTAAACTATATAGAGAATTATAATTTCTATTAGTTATTAAATAACTTTAAAACTTTATTACTATAGATTTTATTATAAATTTACCTCTATTAAAAAACTTTATAACTAAAGTTATATATAATAATATTTTTATTATTATAAATAGAGGTATAAAACTTTTCTATTTTATATTCTATTAGAAATTAATAAATATAGAGCAGTTTATTTATATCTTTTTATGAAATATTATTAGTATTTATAGACTGTTAATAGAGATTCTTTTTAATTAAAAATAGCTATTTACTTTTAAGTTTTAATAAAGCTTAATAAACTATATAAAATTAAACTATTAACTTACTATAGTATTCTAAATATAAATTAATAAATAGATAGAATAAATAAAGTAAATATTAAAATAGTATTTTTAATACTATATTAACTATAAATAAAATAACTAAGTTAAAAAGCTTTTAACTATATAGCTAAGCTATAATATATTAATATATAAAACTATAAAACTCACTTTAATATATACTAATTTTAAATTTACTTTTAATAAGCTAAAAAAAATAAAAATTTCTTAAAGTTATTTTTATAATAAAAAATTAAAAGATTTATATAAAAAAATAAAAATTAAACTTAAATTTATTAAAAACTAAATAAAAAAATACTATAACTTAAAAAGAATAAAAACCCTATTTTTTTAGAAGAAAAATATAGTTTTTCTTATAATAAAAAATAATAAAATAAAATAATAAAATAAAAAACTAAACTATAAATATATTAAAGTCTATAGGATCCTTAAAAAAAGTCTTAGAAAATAACTACTAATTAAACTTACTATTAAAAGTTAGACTTTACTTTATATATTTTGTATTTTACTTTTAGAGAATATAAAAAATACTATTATAGCTAAATTTAGTAATAAATATAAAATAGAAATTAAAAGCCTTAAGAAATATAAAGTTAAGAAAATTCTTAAAATATAAAAAATTAATAGATAGATTAAATATCTTATCAAATAGAAAAACTACTTAAATAGTAATAACTAATAAAAATCAGTAAAATATATCACCTATATATAATACCTTTTAAAAGACTTTTACTAATAATACTAAAATTAAATAAAATTAAATTATTAAAATTTAAAAAACTCTAATTAATAAGATTAATATAAATTAAAAACTATATAATAATAATAGCCTTTAAATCTATATACTTTACTATATTTAAATTATTTAATAAATAAATACTATAATAGATAAATTTTTTACTATAGGAAATTACTTAATTTTACTACTTCTATAGATAAGCTAAAGAATTTAAACTATTTATAATCTCTTTTTAAATAGCTTTAAGTACTTTATAAAATGTTAATAAAACTTTTTTAATAGCTTTCTTTTTATAATTAATATAATATTTTTCAGTAATAATTTAATTTACTATTTTCTTTATTAACTTTAAAAATATAGAAAATATTACTATATATACTAATTACTATTAAAATACCTAATATATTATAAGTTTTACTTTAATAAATACACTTTAAATAACAGTTTAATATTATTATAATATAATAATAAAAACTCTTTATTAAGTAAAAAGAATAAAATATACTATTATAGCTAAACTTTTTAATAAGTAAAATTTAAATATAGTAAAAATTAATTAAACTTTTTTATTTCTTAATAAATAAATAATTTTTAAAAATACAGTTAAATATTATATTAGTATTTTAAATAGATAAAAATAATAAATAAAAACTAATTAATATTTTTAAAAGCTATAATTTTATATATAGATTTTAAGAATAAAACTATTAAAAGAAAGATATTATATTATAGTTTAAACTGAAATTAAACTATTATAATTAATAGAACTATAATATATTTATTTTTTCCTTATATTTATTAATACAGCCTATTATATAAATAGACTAAATATTAATACTTTATTTATAACTCTTATTAATAAAACTTTTAATTTTATTAATAAGTATTATAATAAAACTATTAAAACTATTTAAGTACTATTTAGTATATAGATACTCTTTTAGTATTTTTTATAAAATAGATAGCTTCACTAGCTATTAATATACTTAGTTATATTAAATTTACTATTTTACTATTATTAAATTATAACTTATATTACTTATTATAATATTTTAATTTACTTAATTATAAACTATATACTTTTAATTTATTTTAAACTTCTAAATTAAATTTAACTATTATATTAATATATAAAATTTCCTTAATTTTCTACTTTTTATTATTCTTATTATTCTATATTAATAACAGCTAAAAGTTATTTTATATTTAATTAAAGGTAAAGTTTTATAGTACTCTATATAGTAAGTTAATATAAAATTACAGATATATTACCTTTAATATATTAAGCTTTACTATTTAAAAGCTTATAATTTTTATTACTATTAAAAGTTATATAGTAGTAATATAAAATAATATAATAATAAAAGAAATATTCTTATAAAGAATATATAAATTAAAAAAATAAGTAAATAATAAGTAGATAGTATAAAATAGTATATTATAGTATATTATAATAGTATATTATAATAGTATATTTAAACTTTACAGTTATAATTATAAGTAAAGTTTATAGATAAATTAAATAATATATTATTAAATAATAATTTATTATATAAACTACTTAAATAAAAGAGTAATTAGAATAATAATATTATAGTTAGTAATTAGTAATAATACTACTAAAAGATTTTAATAAATTTTAATTAATATTAATTTAATTAATAGTTAGTTTTAATTAACTTAATTAATTATTAAAATACTGAATAAGCAGTTTAATTAATCTATAGAAAAATCGTATAAATATTAATAAATTAATAAGTATCTTTACTTTTAGAAACTTTAGTATTTAATTTAAAGATATTTTATATTTTTAATAAGATTACTATATAGCTTTAATTTATTTAAGCTTTAAATAAAAAATTACTAATTAAAAACTGTATTAACTATACTTAAGAATATTATTTTTAAATAATCTTTTTTTATTCTACTAATAGTAGTATACTAAAATAAATATAAATATATTAGCTTTTTAAAGTTAAGTTATATCTACTTACTATTAATTATTTTAATATTAAATTAAATATTTAGTAGGTATTTAATTTAGTCTATATAAATACTTATACTTTAAGATTTAAATAGCTATTTACTTATAATTAGCTATATATACTGTATTCTTTTTTTAAAAATATATTTTATGTCTTCTATTAGCTAAGAGATTTAAACTTTAAAATAACAATTTATATAATTACTACTATAATAACTCTATAATTAATTATAAGTATTAAGTTATTAGTATATAGAAATACTAAACTAACTATAATTCTAGTATAAATAAGTTTAAAATTAAGCTTTAAATTGTATATTTTATAAGCTGCTAAAAGTTATTAGAATTATACTTTTCTATTAACTAATTGCTATATAATAGAGAGAGGCTCTCTTTATTACTATAAAGGTAAATAAGTATTTTAAAAAGTAATATAGAAAATAAATACTATTATTATTAAATTGTTAATTCTTACTATTTTTTTAAATAAAAAGAGAAGTTTAAATAAATAATCTTACTTTACTAGCTTTTAGCTCTTTTAGAAGAATATAATTATAAATTTCTATTCTATAAGAATATTAATTAGTTATTTTTTATTTCTACCTTAAGAAGAAAAATTATAAGTTATATAGCTTTTTAGAGAGCCTATAGCTTTACAATTAAAATAAAAATAGTAATTTTTTCTTTAAGCTTTATAATAAAAAATTACTAAAGAAAAATAGCTTATAATCTAAAAGCTTAAGTTATTTAAAGCTTATTATTAATCTAATAACCTTACTATATAATATTAAAGTAATCTATTTACATTTTATAAAAGTTAGCTCTATAATAAAAATATATAATTTTACTTCTTTTTAATAATACTGTTTATAAAAGTATTTTAAAGTATAAAGCTAATTAGCTTTATAAATACAGCTATATATTTATATTTAAAGTTTTTATTAAAAAGCTTAAATAGAGATAATTTAATTATGAGTTTTACTATTTAGTAGTATTTAAAAAACTTATAGAAAAATAGATAAGTTTTAAATAGTATTTTTAATATAAGTTGGGACTTTTTCTTTATAGAGAGACTACTATAATAACAGATTTAAAACTTCTCTATTTAGGCTTTTTAGAAATCTTAATATACTTTACTTACTTTAGCACTTTATATATTAATATTTAGACTGCTAAAGTAGTAGAAAGTTAATAAGTAAATTAGCCAGCTAAATATTAAAGATATTAAAACTTAGTAAAATATCCTATAGTTTTTTTATCTTATTAATATATGCAATAAAATTATAGATAATAGATTGCTCTTTAATAAGTCTATTTATTTTAAGCTATAGTATTTAAATACTAACTAAAAAAAAGAAATATCCTTTTAGCTATATCTTTTATCTTACTTTTATAATAGATAGTAATAAAAGCAGTAATTTTATATAAGAGGGTCTAAAGAATAATTTACTTTTTTAATAATTAAAGAAAATAGAAAAGATAAATAAATAAATAAGAGATATATAGAGCTATTTAAAAAGTTAAAAAATTAACTAAATTAGATTCCTTTTAAATAGAAGTAAGAATTTTCTAAACCTTATATTACTTAATTTAAGATATTAACTAGTAAGAGTAAAAGAATATAAGTTATATACTTCTTAAAGATAAAGAAAGTAATTCTCTTACTCTCCTTCTTAATTACACTAAGAGGTAAGTATAAAACTTTATTTAGTTTATAAGTAAGTAAGCTGAATAGCTTATTATCTAGCCTTAATTACTAAGAGGAACTAAATAAAAAGTATATATTATTAAGTAGTTAAAGGCTTTTATTACTCTTTCTTTTAACTGTAGTATAAAGAAATAAATATTAGGCTTTACTTATTACTAATTATTGTTATTTCTATTATTAAGCTAGTTAATCTTATAGGAAGTTATTTAATATACTTTTAATTTAAAATTACTATAAATTTATATTTATCTTTAGATATACTCTAAGGAGATATAGTAAATATTAGGGGTAAAGTCTGAGTAGGTATATATAGTGAAATTGCTAGCTATTTTAGGATACTTATATAAGGCGGAAAGAAGAGTAACGCTTAAATAGGTATCTTATTATATAGGGCAGTATAAATTAAACTTCAGCAAACTGTTTATTCTCTTTTTAGATCAGTAATAGATTTAGGGTATTAGATTTCGCTTATATTTAGAAGGACTCAGCTAATAAGATTGCGTCTTAAACGAATAGCACTCTTGTTAATTTTAGGAACTAGTATATATATTGGTTTTAAATAGAATACTAAGATAAGGGATAATCTAAATACCGCAATAAATATTAATCCGGATATATCTAACCCCCTTATTAGTTACCCTATTAATATTAAATACTAAAATAAGATTATCTAATATCTTCAAACGGCACAATAATTATATTGTATGTGCGTCAACTATGCTAACTACTAGTATACTTAAATGGCTGAGCGGAATACCTAATACTCTACTACAAGAAGCTATCTCTACTCCCTTGCGTAAGCGCTATCGTCTCAACCCGGCCACTCCAGATCCCTCCGAAGGTGATAGCACTAAAGACGAGCGTATCGCCAGTATATCTTGCAGACTCAGCCTAAGTAAACACTAAATGCCGACTGACAATGAAACCCCCCGCCCGAAGTGCATATAGACCCTGCAATCCGAATCTAACTACTCCCTCTCCGAACGTTCCCAAGTTTCCCTTCAATCGTCCAAGCAATCCGGATAGCTCTCTCTGCAGAAATAATTCCGAATACTCAAACTCAATCCCAAGAGCATCCAATTCAGAGACCTCACCCAATTCGACAATAGACCCGAATGTCTGGACACACTCCTCGAGACTGTCGATGTCATTATAGAGGGAAAGAGGATCGTTTCCATATCGACTAGGGAATCATTAACAAAAGCTGCACAGTCATACAAGAACTTCAAGTGGGCTTATAGAGGCAATGATTACTTTTCAGAGAGTCGTGATGCAATTGAACACACGCCGTCACCAGAGGATGTGTTGCTCGTCATGACTGCAGCGGCCGAGTGCAGCACAAATTCGCATCCAGAAGCCAACTGGAACTTAGAGGTTCATCAACATCTTCTGGAGTTGGCGTTTCGGCCGCCGGAGCAAGATGTCTACAAGTATCTTGTCAACTTCATGGGCTGGTAAGTTACTAACTATCTTCTCAGTGAGAACCTCACTGACTCCTCGCAGTACGCAGGCAAGCATCATTCCGGAATACTGCGCATCAACACCCCCTAAGAAAGTCGACTTTTGTATATATATCGATCCATCAAACAACCCGCCATCACCGTCATCAACGATCTCGGCGCAGTCTGCCTTCGAGCGCTGCCGAGGTGAGCTCCCAGGGAGAGTCTTCAACTTCACCGATTTTGTGCCATTGGACCAGCGACCCATCGCTCTGAGCATTGAGACTAAGAAGCCCAGCGAGGGATTTGATGGTGCCAAACTCCAGCTTGGCGTCTGGCAGATGGCACATTGGTCTTTCTTACGACACCTACAATATCTTGCCGAGACGTCATCGAAGGAAGACCCCACGATCTCCGCGCTGCCCTTATTTATCCCGGGTATCATAATTCAAGGGCATAACTGGCATCTCATCATCACCACGTTGGAAGAACAGAAGACTTTTTTTCTGGCAAAAGGTTCTGATTGGGAGCACATCCAGCACGAAGGGAATTTACCAAATCATCTACGTTTTACATGTTCTGCGAAGGTGGGTGGAGGACACGTACTGGCCCTGGCTTCGAGACATCGTGCTCAGGGGATGGGCGAGGCCGGAGATAACGGGGAACATGGTACGGCCGGTGTAATACTGCGCTCGTTGCCCAGCGATCCTACACGAATCGGGCTCCCGCCAGGCTTAAGTCCGCGGGGACTTGGTAGAATTCACGCAGGCAGTCGATGGGGATATTTTATTTCATCAAAATTCAAACACACCGATGCATACAGTAATACCTACATGAAAAGATAGAGAAGAGCGTAATTAATCAATTGATACCAAGAAGATTATTTTTTTCTTACTCTTGACCAAGAAACTCACAATAGAAGGCATCCATCCCGTTGTCAAGACGAAAGCATGGTCTGAGCTCAGAGAGGCTGCTTACGAATCTAGGAGGGAATCAGCACTTACGTTTTCAAGGCCGCAACCAATTCTTAGACCCAAATGTAATTTTAATATATGATTTACTGTCTAAAGAATACGGAAAAAGAAGTCTATTATTTGTTAGATCTATAGAATAGTGAATCGAGCTGTTAATTGGCTAAAGCTTATAGTATTTTTCTCTGAACTCGACGGTGTCTGCTGTCCGCCCGTCAAGTGAATAGCCATCCATATTTGCTCTCGGAATTGCTCGATTGCTCGGCCATACTGGCGTAATGCCTTGGCTTGATATGGATACTGCTTGTCGAATGAATCTGTCACCCATTCGTCTTGCTTTTGTGCCGACTCGGATATCCGATTCATAACCCAATCCTGCCCTGACTCGGTCCACCACTGGTTGGCCTCATGGTGTAAAAATGAATATTCCAACTTGCTTTCGCCATACTGGTCCTCAATGCGTAACCATAGGATCCGTGGCAACATATCTGGATGGAACCCTGACTGCTGCTCCACGTTTGCGGTTGCTGTTGTCGTTGCTGTTGTCGTTGCTGTTGTCGTTGCTCCTACTGTTGCTCCTGCCACTCCTGATGCTCCTGCACCTGCTGCTCCTGCTGCTCCTGGGGCCACATTCGTCATTGTCAACACTGCCAATGTCCGCCGCGCCTTCTCCAATACATTATGCATGATATCGGATACCTTGCCCATGCTTAATCGAATATTGTTGTGTATAATCTCGTCTCCTCGCCAATCAATTGTCTCGTCGCCTGGGGTTGTATATCGAATCTTCATCCCGTATGTGCGTGTGTTGATGATCCAATTCATTGGCATTAGTTCTGCATTCTCTTCTTCGGATATTCAGGTTATGAAACGCCTCACCTTACTCCAAATAATGCGGAATACACTGTCGGCCTTCTCTTTGGCCTTCCTCTTGCCTATAGTAACTCGAAATCTGGCAATCTGGTCTTCCCGCTCCAACATGGACTGGTATAATACCAAATACCGGGCTACCTTGATCACGGCGGAGTATACTGATGTATAATTCACCATAGATACCTATCGCGCCAACGGGATCTAACCCCATAACGGCCAATACGCTGATGATGATATTGTCATAATGCCGCCCGCTCTTTAATGGATGGTCGATAAATTGGATGACGGCGTCCAAATAAGCCCGCTCTAACCGACTTTCTATATACCAACCAATGGTATCGGTTCCGGCCACAACCTGCTCGACTCCTTAGCAAAACTGGCCCCATTTGGTCTCTTATTGTATTATCATACGGTATAGCGGCCGTTTGTTCTTATTCCTGCCCGTATCCATGTTGTCGTCATCTGTATTGTCAGTATCATCTGAATCATCGGTATCATCCTCCCCCTTCTGGTCCCACATCTGTAATCGCTACCAAATGGATATAATCGTACGCTATTGTTCTTTATAAATCTTCTATATATCTGGCTCTATAATCCCTTCAAATAGCTTGCTAGTTGTTATGTATACCTCCTTCCGCTCAATCTCAAATAACTCGGCTGTGCCGGGATTGTAACGACTGGCGGCTACATATACATTATCCAATATGCATTCGAAAATCTCCTTTATCTTCTGCAATACCGGCTCGTTCTCACCAATCGGCTGCAAAACCTCCTCTCGCAATCGTTCCTTGTTGATCTTGGCCAAATAACGGGCCCATCCGCATCGCTTTAACTATCTCTGCGCCTCCCACTTATCGTTGACGTCCTGGATTCCGGCCTTAGCCTCGCTCTCGAATAACGCCTCATCCTCACGCTGGATTTCCTTCAAAAACTCGGCCTTGCTCTGCCTGTCTTCTGCTTCGCCATAGCTTGACGGTATATTCCGGCCGACCTCAAACCAATTACTGGCCACCCAATTGCGGAAAAATTGCTGACATAATACACCAATTCTCTATGGTACTGTCGATATGGCTGCTGCGGACGCCCTGGTGGGCCGACCTTGTTTCTGATTGTTCACCTGTCTACGCTTTTTCCCAATAATACTGGCTGATATATTGGGTCTAGCGGGCAATATATCGATATTAATTACATCCCAACCTATTATTCTTCAGCAGCGGGATAAACAGAATAGGGGCTATTATTAGTGGCAGTACTAACTATTACCCCCCCCCCCCCCCCCCAACCCCCTTCAGCCCGCATCAGCTCTGACCACCACTTTGGCTGAGTAGCCTGGCGGCCTGTTTCGTCACTTCTGCCTCTTCCGATATTACCGCACTTCCCTAGGTCCAACAGTACTTACCGTTCTGCAACATCCTTCACTCTACCATGAGGTCGCCGTATCTTCTTGCCCTTATTGCGGCTGCAAGCGCCAACTACGACGGTTCTGATGAACCTTTCCCTACCTGCGCCGATTGCCTGCCTGCTAGCGTTCATGATGCACCTGGGGTCGGGTTCAGCCTTTCATTCTCCTCTGGGTAAGCTTCATTCTCTTCTTTAAATAGCCGCAGTTCTCTCGACCCAATTGCGATCCAGCTCAATTAACCAGCAACCCAGTACTGCTGCTGCACATCTCCACGACGACACTGTTAGGGACATCGCCCTCATCACTGCAACGCCAGACTATGCCGCGCTTTTAGCCCGCCTAGCTACCTCACCTCAACCTCCTCCGCTGTCAAGGTGGGAAACGTGGCGACGGTCTATCAACAAGAAGATCGGAAGACCAGCGACGCCCGACGTCGGCGTGCTAGGGGCTATGATTGCCTCCCTCCGGGACGCTGCTTCTACCGCGCTCGGCAGCCCGCTCGACAGGGTCGCCGTGTCGCACCCGCGTATTCAAGGCCTCGCGGAGCGAGACCTTTGGGACGCCCTCGAGTATTCCGGTCTTCGACCATGGGTGGCCGACGATCTGCCCCGCCCCAAGCTCACGCTCCCGTTGCCCGCAGCCGGAGGGTATCCGTCACAGCTCACAGAGGCCTATGCGGTTTTTGCGGCTCATGGACAGGGTCTATGTGAGCATTATAAGGATTTCTGGGAGTGCGACAGAGAACAATCGACAGTGCCCCTAGAGACGGCGCTGGTTGTAGGCTTTACCCCGAGCTGATCTACGGGGCGAGGTGATCAGGACGTGGTCGGCATTCACGGACATGCAGCCCAGGAAGGGCGATCGGGTGTTTGTGGATCTAGAGGCGGGCCTGGATGCCCGGGATAGATTCGACTCGAGAGCGCGTTTTGGGCCCGCGTCACCGACAGGTTGCAATCATTCGCGAGAGAGCTTCCCGGAGGGTTCCGGCTGACTGAGATATTGCTCGCGGGCGAGAACGCAACCCACCCGGCCTTTCTCGACGCGCTAACGGACGCGTTAGTGGGCAACGGGTACGTACTGGGCGACAGCGAGGGCGGCGATGCAGGAACACAGGTCTTGGATGTCAGGGGGAGGGAGGCAGTGATTGATCCTGCATTTGCTAGCGCCAGGGGGGCGGCTCAGTATGGGCGATGGAGACAAGAGGCGCCTATCGGATGTAAAGAGCAGAAGAAATGCGGAGACGAGAGAAGGAGGGAGGATAAGCGAATTGAGTTGAGGTAGCCCTGTCGGTGATGGAATGCTCGATCGAGAAACGAGGTCCATTAGCTGGGTGGATGTCCAATTAAACGAACTGTGGTGCATTAGTGGAGTCCCAAAGGCAAGTGGCAGGACGCCACGACCAGTTCAAGCTCGACAATCCGCCGCACCGGACAAGACCTGGGTGCTGGACGACGAATCGGGCGTTTCAGCCCTCGAGGAACCCCCGGCAGGCTGGGAGCCACCCGAGAGCGTCAGCGAGACTGTATTCAAGCCTCACCCGAGGTATGGGGCCCAGAGGCTCTCCGACGTTGGCTCTACAGAGCCAATTCACTTTTGGTAAGCCCCTCCTCAAGCAGCTGCAAAAGCGCACGGCAACGTTGTTCTGTCTGCTAACCTGCATCTTTTACCCCATCCAGGGCTGGCTGTGTTGCAGTATATACAGACTATGCCTCGATCTAGATCTCCCAGATTGTATGGGCGGTGACAATTTGACTGCTCTCCGCTGCTGCCTCTGCTTGAGCTTGCTTCAGCCGAGAAAGGATTGGGATGCAACTATATCCCACGTTGGCCTGCACCTTATCCCGATATAAGTGCAATTTAGCAAGGAGTTGTCGATGATGCACTCGGGCAATCTCTTCTGCAGAGAGCTTAATAATCCAGCTAGCCAACTCCTCTTCTTCCTTATCTCGTTCCTGAGTGAAGGCTTGTCCGGCTTCTTAGAGCCACTCTTGAAGAAAAAACTCAACTGTAATCTGAGAAGTCGTAAGGGTCTGGATATTGACCTGAGAGGCTAGATGGGTCTGAAGAGGACTCCAAGGGATACAGAGCTGAGTCAACATCTTAAGTGCAATATATTCGCGCCGCCAGTCAAATTGGGCAGGGGGAATCCAGAGTATCGCAGATGCAGCGAGGTGAGCCTTAAGCCCGAGACCTCGCCGCTCATATAGAGACCCTCCCTTAGCACACACTTTCCAAGCTGAGTGCTAGATCCACTTATTATAAGTAGTTGATCTCTCGCTCACTGCTAAAATTATGAATAAGCAGCCGGCAGAAAAGTTGAGCAGTATAGAATGCGAGAATCTGCTGAATGCACCACTCGGCGGGATTAAATTAAGCAACTTTTTCCGGCTGCTCCAGATTTTTTGGGCCTACTAATTGGCTTGCCCACTTCGTACCTACAGCTATATTTAAGGGAATTGATAGAGACGCATGACACTTTTGATACAGACGCATGACTCTTACAGACGCATGACTTTTACAACACCCTATTGGCCAATCCCAGCTCTAACCCAGAAATACTTTTTGACAAAGGCGGTGTGACTAGCTCACTTAACACAATTGTATTTTTGCTTGAAGTCTCTCTAGTGCTCTACAGCGCAGTGTATTATAGCGTCTTAAAAGGTCTTGTTATTAATTAGAAGATTCTCGCTCTGTTTGTGCTCGTCTGACGCTCTACTTTCTAACCACAATAGAAGGAAGAATATCCCCATCGCTGTCAACTAGCTCCCATTGACTCCTTGTCCTCCGACCGCTGGCACGAACTCCTGTTATTCTTCCAGATCCAAGGGTAGCTGACTGACTACGTGTCTGGCGCTGGGTCGATATGCTGACCTGAATACTGGCCTGCGTGTTACTCGCTTAGCTTGCTTCTTGCGAAAGCCTGGCGAGTGTGGATTTATTTCAACTTCCCGCTGGCCGACCTTGTTTACGCTCTGTGGGCTGGCTTGCCGGCAGGCTGGTCAATTGACTCATGTGTTGGCTGTTTCTGCTGATAGTCCGTCTTACAGGTACAGGCTGCAAAGTGTTCTTAGGCCTACTATAAAGAGTAGTAGCAATCTTAGGGTTAAGAATCCAGCGGTATAAATCTTAAGATAATAACTTCAGTAGTTATTAGTGTATCTATTAATTAAGGTAAGGTAAGGATTTTATTTTGCCTGAAGGGTATATTCTAGAGGGTCTTTATATTCATTCAACTCAGTACTCCGATAATGTGCCCCGTACCAGGATACATAGCCCTAACTAGGTACAAGTAGGTAACGCTAGAATAAAGCTAAGTGCGCCCTTTATTTGGCCTTATTAAAAGCGAGAGACTTCGATTTATCATCATGGAAGATTATATATAAGAAATCACCTCTATTGTAACGTAGAACAAGTGACGGCATATATTTTAATTTTTTTGGGCTTAAAAGGGTGGAAAACTAGTTGAGATGGCAACTTTAGCAAGGAAACCTCGGGTCCTAATGTGGTCCCAAATCTTGCTTGTCGTTGCAGGGAAAACCCACTCCGTACCATGCGTCTAATGCGGGAGAGATACGATCGCCTCTGACTGACTAGGCAGGGTTACGCATCCTCTAACATGCTAGCCGGACCGAAGGCTGCGTCTGACACCAGTTCCAGCAGCGGACAGGAGTTTACGCTGTTGCGTGAGCATAAAGCGCCAGAAAGATGGTCTTTGTTATATGTCGCGCCAGCCGGACCGGGCTAGCTGCAGGGATTGGCACCTGACTCACTAGACTACCAAACTACGTATAGACTAACTAACTAACTTACCTAGTCAGCGGGGCGGAACAAAGCGGAGGCGCCGAGGTTGCCCAACGGTCCGACACCCGAGACCACCACAGACAGTGGGATATCCCACATCGGGAAATCACCACTTGTACTTATAGGAGCGAGTGGGTGTTGATCGGCCTGCGCCATGACACTGCAATCCAGAACCTCATCCTCTGCCCAACTCTTCTCGTTGTGTCGTCACCTGGCGGCTTCTGGACCTATCGCTCATCAACAACCCGCTCTCGGCCAAGTCGCGTGCCACAAACATGGCCGTCGAGTCCTCAAAATCGGCCTTCTCGCTCGTCGACCACAACGGCCGCGCCGTCCAAGAAACCGATTTCCGCGGAAAATGCACGCTGGTCTTCTTCGGCTTCACCCATTGTGCAGTAGTGTGCCCCAGGGCGCTCGAGCGATTGATCGAGATTCTCAACCATCTTGGAACAGGTGCAAGCCGTTTCAATGCTCTATACGTTTCAGTCGATCCGGAGCGCGACACCCCGGGGGTCATGAAGGCTTTCTTGCACAACCGTGCTCCCCACTTCACTGGTCTATCGGGGACCCAGGAGCAAGTTGATTCGGCCCGGAAGGCTTTCCGGGTCTTTGCCCAGCGGAAAGATGACGACACGGTACCCGAAGGTTATACGATACCTCATACAGCCCTTACCTACGTTCTTGGCCCGGATGGCTGTCTCGTCGACCACCTCAACGACAGTCTTGACGTGGAAAATGCAGTCAAGCGTTTGCGACAAGTCCTGGCTCGGGATTCCGACAGTGGATCAACAGGTCCAACTGCGTCGCCTCGTCTCAACCCTGACTCAAGCGCTATCGGACAGGAAAGTCTGGCGTTGCTGGATAAGAAGCAAGTCGCTAGCATCAGACACACCGGCAATCTTGCCAGGCAACTCAAAGGGTGACTTGTCCAACATGATGGGTTAGACTGATCTCAACGACGGATTTGGTGCCTACCGTTTTCAGCTTGCGTACGGCGCATATGCCCTGGCCTTGGCACATTTTCACCGCCTCCCAGCCGCTCCCGGACTGTTCAAACCCACCCTAGAGCGCATGATTGAAAAGATGTGTCACCCTGATGTCTGGTTCTACTGGCGTGACGCCAGCACCGGCGGCGGCGTCGGCAGAACGCCTAGGAAGGAGCCAGAAGCAAACCCTATCGAAACAGACAACATCATGTACAGCGCGTACTTGCAAACCATGACGCTGCTGTATAACAGCTTGTTCCATGATGACCGCTATACAAAGCCCGGCTCCCTGACGCTGGAATACCATCCGTTCTTCTGGGGAGAGGCTGAGGGTTTCCGGTTCCAATATGACCAGAACTCTCTCAACGACCGAGTGTACTGGAACATGGTCGAGGGAGGATATCTCGGCGTCGCTTTCGAACCTGGCTGTGTGTTCCAGATTTGCAACCAGCCTCCGATCATCGGATTTCGCCTGAACGATGAACTTCATGGCGGGAATACGGCTGAAGAGGTCACTGCAGGCTACGTGAAAGCTTGGGAGGACTTTGGAGGCAGACGAGACGCTGAAGGGGGTTACCTGTTTTACGTGGTCAAGCACAACAACACAGTTGTACCTAGCTCTGGAACTGGCTCGGATGCTTGGTGCGCTATGTTGATGCACTCATGGAACCCTGACTTTGTCGAGGAAAACTACAAAACCTAACTACGGAGGTCGCTAGTATACCATGACGACGGAACGCTGTCGGTGACAATCGAATTGTTTGACGGTATGTCAAAGAACATGATCGGGCTCTTGAAGAGCGGAGAGTTTGGCTGGATGATTGCCCTGGCCGCTGAGTTGGGCGATTCGGATACTGTGAACGGGATGCTGGCCTACGCCGACAAACACTTCTCGCCTCGTTACCAGAATGGTGGTCTCACCTACCCACGAAGGGACGAACTATACGACAAAGAGGAGCAGTATGTAATGAGTACCCCCATGCAATCAAACGCGCTCCTCCCTCTTGTTCGGTTAAACGTGTCGGGCGGATTTGAACGGTTGTACAAACACACCTGGGGCCCCAAGAATCGCCAGCATTACGACGATCCGGCGCTCACAGAGGTCGACTTCAACATCGACGTCTACCGTGCAGTGTATATCCCAGCACAGCGTGCCCTGCTCTTCGATGCGGCGGCCTATGAGGAGGGAGAAAGAGGCGTGTTAGGCTTAGCTCGAGTATTCGGTAGAGGAGATTGGATTCTCAAGCGTGATGGTTCTCAAATTGCTCGGGGGGGTAGGTAGCACTGAGCTTTCTGCCTCAGAACCGAAGGCGGAGGTTCGGCAAGATGGGGAAATGCTTTTTCTATCCATCTCGGAAACCAGAGTAGCATCATTCGTTCTTGAATGGGCTTAAGTAGCTTTTGTTGTTGAACCGCTAATGTATTCAATTCAAATGATTTACTGCTGCGTGAAAACAAGTCGGATTCAGCAGAAACTTGAAAAGAAAACGGTTTCTCCACATCACCCAAGTCTTGACATGGAGCAGTCGTTTTCGTCATGTTACAATCTTCCAACTGCTATCGACCCTTTAAAACTAAACGAAGCGTGCTCTCCTACCCGCTGTGTGGCAATTGAGCGAAGTTCTGTTCTTGCACTGGTTGCTACCTACTTCGTCCTTTGGTCTAACCGGCCGCTTGCTCCATCAGGTCGCTGTGCAACATATTTCTTACCACGCGAATAAGGCAGAATGTTTGAAGTGAATTAGCTGACGTGAGCCTGCGTTTCTGACGTGTGACGAGCATGCTCTTGTCCGTCACACAACTATTCTTGAGACACCTGTCACGTCCGTTACAGTTAGAGTCCCGGTTATTGATCAAGTTATTCAACTAATACAATGTATGCGATTTTGACCTTGACGAATTAGCCGATAGCCATACTTGCTTCTTTTCTGCAATCTTCACTGGACATACTTTTACGTAAATTCCCTAGATAAGAATAATACCTGCAGTAACACAGTCAATAGAAAAGTGTTAAGCTATTAAGATTGCTAGTATAGCATTAGTTACAAAACCAAGGCAAAAGATCGAGGACAAGAAACTTAACATATTTTCGATTTTAAGATAAAGATCTGAGCGCAAGCCAAATATCGCCTTCGAGGGAGTTAGTAAACTCGCCGATCTCTGTAGAAGATGTACTTTCACTTACAGCCTGGGAGAGCATGGTTTTGTCGTAGTATTGCAACCCATAAGTAAGAAACATCAGGGGCATGAGCTTTCTGTCGATCTTTTGGACAACATGCCTTTCTTCGGCTTTACTCCACTGCTAGTCGCCGGAGTATTGAGCAAGCACGTTGACTGCGTCATCGTCGTGGGTAGCGTGGATCAAAGCAGTCCCTTTCCACTCCTGGGGAACCGAAGAGGGATTGGTACCCCTCTGAGCATCGTCAAAATGTTGCGAAGCACCTTTGATAGACATCTTCTGTTCTTTTCAGCTGACTGATCAGGGAAAGTTGGCAGTGCTGTGTGACCGTCTGGCTATTGGAGTCTCTTGTGCCCTTTGTTTCCTTCTCCCCCCCCCTTAATGGACGGAGGGGGTCCTTTCTTCTACTATACTGGGCTTGACGCTCTGCGAAATCTGTACATCTCATTGCAACACATAAAATGACGAGACGGTGCTCGGAATACCGTTGGAGGCGACTGTGCCAGTGGCTTCAAACCTCTTTGATACCCCGCAAGTCTGGACGGTAGAATCTGGGGAAGGATCCATTCAATTCCTGTAAACTAACTACTGCAGGCTTTGTCCGGTATGAATTGTCTTTTACCGTTACGCTCAATCCGCGGAAAGCCTTATCTACACGTTGGAAGGCGTCAAGTAGCCAAGGTTGTGGTCTAAGTCGAGGTTTTGAGTTCAAGATTGTTATCCGACGATGCAGAGTGCAATAAAAACGCAGGTTAATTAATGTCGCAAAATAAGGGGGGTCTATCTACTCCAGTATAGCGGATTTATTTTCAATCAGCCACTGTTCCAAAGTTTTCGGCTTCCTTCCCAGGATCCTCTCGCAAAATCATTGAGGCACCAGGCGACCTCGTTTTCTTCTTCGAACTTGAAAAGCTCCCATAGATACTTCAGCTTCTCCTTCTTCATCTCAGTAGTATACCCACTGACAAATCTTTCCTTGCTGGTATCAGCAGTAATCTCCACCTGCCACGCTAGGATCATGATTTGAGCAACATCTTCAACTCGACAGAAATCAAAACCGTTATTGATAGTGTAAAACTACCCAACGTGTCTGTGATCTAGCGACAAGAAAATTCGTGCCGCTGCTTCTCCTATTCCGTCAAGATCCACGTAAGGAACCGCCCTGCTTGGCCAAACAATCTCGTGCTCTTCTTTCAGCGCTCTCTTCATCCAGTAAAAGTTCTGGTTGAAAGTAGTACTAGTATTTAGGGTGGTAACTGGAAGAAGACTTTCGTTAAGAATTTCTTTGGCGTAATGCGACTGAATGGGCAGTACGAATCCGTGATCCTACAAGGACTTGGGGATACGGCGATGGATGAAGCCTGGAAACATTCCCGCAAAACGAATGATATGAATAACATCGTCGCCGCTTTCCTTTAGAGCCTTGACCGAGTTGGTCATAGCCGGGCGTGACGATTACGACTCCTTCCATGCCCTTCACCGCCTTGTGCAGTGACGGGACGTCGAAAAAATCAGCCACGACGACTTCTGCAAACGGCCAAGCCATTTTGAGATCCGCCACCTTGGACTCATGGTTGTAGCCAGCCTCAGTCGAATACTCGGCTGCAGTTCGAGAAAGTACTTAGCAACACTAGAACCTGTTCGGCCGCCGGCACCGAAAACCAAGGCGCTCTCGGGGACTTTTTTCAAAAGTTCGGGCATTGTGATTTATCATGTCTGCTTGAAATAAACTATGCTTTGTACGAGAAGTGCAAAGCCAGCCGTTCCTACCTGAACAGGAACTCGACAATTGGGTATCAACCCTCAATCCATACTTTCGGACTTCGGGTTGATTACTTGGCAACGGAACGAAACAAAAACGGGGTAGTCTCTTTCACAACTCACCTCAAGCAAATCCCACTTGACACCCAGAATCAGCAGTTCGAGCTCGACCCTGTGTTAGAAGCTAGGGGAGAAGAGTTTACTAACCCAGAAACAAATCAATTGATGTATTGTCTGGACCTTGCAGACTTTGAACTAGCCGAGCGGCCTTTTAAAGCCTATATCAAACTTAGAAGTACGATGATGGAATTATACGGTCCTGGCGGAAAGTTTTTCATGAAGGGAAAACTCCATCGTACTGTCGAGATGTGCATTCTAAAGTCTTCGCATTTAGAAGTTGAGTATCTAGGATGCAAGGAGGGAACAAGGTTGATGATTTTAGAGGATCTATAACGTTGATAGAGACACTGGGTTTAATCCGCTTGGAGACGCTCCGAGCAAGTTCAAAAATCCAAACTGAGAAGAGCATCCAAATTTCACAAGAGTTTCAGAAACAGGCTTGGCTTCAGGCCAACCGAGCAAGGAGTAACCCGAGCTTGGCCAATGATTTCCCCCCCCCAGTAGCTATCATCTCATTATTGATAACCTCATTGAGTTTCGGTATATTGCGCAAGGTATGGAAATATATTTCCCAGAACGGTCTTTCCTCGCGGCCCCGGCAGAGCCCGGCAGAACCCGGCAGAACCCGGCAGACCGTCATTGTCCGGAGACGATCAACAAAACGTCGTTATTCAGCAAAGAGCTTCCTGTGGCATCGACTTTGTCAGCATAAGGGGACCCAAGGCTGCGGTTACCCCGCCCTGTCACTCTCTTGCTAGGTTCTCTTATCATCACGAAAAAGTGGTTTCAATGACCTGACTAGGGCCCGCGAACCTTTGTACTTATATATGTTCTTCAAGCCGGGCCACTTTGGATGGTGGAGTGGGCCGACGGCGCTGATAACAACTAGGAGTTTGTCAGGGAGATTGTGTGTATTACTGCTGTTATAGAGGATCATACCATATCCAATCTCGGTCGACACTTTCCCGGTATTCAAGTCCTTTACCATAACAGTCCCCTTGGAAGACTCGCCATCCCACTCGACCTGGATGACCTCAGTATTGAGCTTGAAATATTTTTCGAGTTTATTCTTCTTAACAATCCCTTGAAGGTAGCCACAGATGTCCTGTCCTTTCGCTGGTATGATTGTCAAAACATGCATTTTGGGGATTACCACGAGTAAACTCAGGAAAGGTCGTTCCAATCTCAACAACAGATCACGTTAGCAAAACAATATTTTAGGGGACCACCCAGCACGAACCAGTCTTAACTTCTTCAATCAACTGGTATGTAATACCCTTTCAAACAACGTCAGTGAGGTTTAAAACAAATGATTAGTAGTGAACTTCTTACCGGGTTATCGCAAGCAATGCCTGGGTATCTTTACTGCCGTAAGCTGCTGACCATCTTCACGTGTGTTCAATGTCATTCACTTGTTCCAAAACCAGTTACCACTGGTCTCTGGGGCTTTGTTATAGACAGTCAAGTCGAACTCGTCTCGGCGTTGATCAAGCTGCAGAGCAGTAATAATGCCACCCAGTCCTGCGGTATGCATTAATTCTGTTCAGATCTCAGAATGGCTTTACAAACTTACCTGCTCCAATGGCAATGATCTTCATGCGCCTTGGCGTCAACGCAGGCCTGGAACATTCAAGAGGCTGGAGTACCGCTGAATACTTATGGGCAATGTTTGAGAAGACGCAAATCTGATCCTACCTTTCATTATTACATTTTGGGATCATCGTGAGACGCCTGGAACAGCTTCCAGACCGGCTGCTAGGAATCCGGTCTGGACTAGGTCTTAGACCTCCGGCAGGTGGGCCCTCCGGTCTCAGACCTCCGGCCCTCAGTCCCGGAGGCTGCCGGAGGCCGCCCTTATCTTCATCTATAAGACCTATAGTATTAGCTATAATATATAATAATATACTAATAGTTAAAAAGAGAGTTTTAATAAAGTTATATTTATACTTTAATAACTTCCCTCGATAAGGGAACCTAATGTTTGAATTTACTGCATTTTTATTGTGTACATCATAATTGCCAAGACTTAAGTTTGGGTTTCAAGCTGCTTTTTTTTCTATCTGCCGGAATCCTATCTAACTTTTTCGCCTCATTCTAACCTTAATGTCTAGAGTTACAAATCCCACGACCCAACCTAACGCCCTAAGATCCTCATCTGAATCCGCCCTCTAACTAGCGCCCTAGCTGGCTATTATCCGCACCACCTCCACATAACGTAAGAGCTCTTCGAACTAAAGGTTATATGCCTCTTTGCTGATACTGTTAATAAAGTCCTTCTGCTCTTAGGTTAACTATTTGATTTTAAAGGTTTTAGCTAATATTAATGGAGTAGCCTTCTCTATTTAGATAAATAATAGATTAATATAAATAATTTAATTTCTCTATAAATTTAATCTATTAGTATTATTTAAAAAGAGATTATAGCTAAAAATAGCTAATATAATTTTCTATTAAATATTTAGTAAATAGATTTTATTTAAAGGGAATTTTAATAAGTTAAAAAGTCTATAGTTTTAAAGAAATTAATAATATATAGAATTCTTTTTATTTTTTTTTATTTTTAATATTATATTAATATTTAATATTATATAGATATAAAAGGTAATTAATATATTTTAAATTTCTATTAGTATTAAATTATAAGATTTAATAGATAATTATAGCTATAATAAAAATTTAAAAAAATTAAATATTTATTAAAAAGAAAAAGAAAATTTTAATAAAAAAAAAATTATTTTTTTTTATATTTTATTATTTAAAATAAAATTATTATTTTAAGATTATTATCTATAAATAGTAAGATTATTAAGTATAAATAGTAAGATTATTAACTATAAATAGTAAAGTTAAAATTAAAAGAATTAAATTAAAATTAAAAGTAAAAATTAATATATAATAATTTTATTATTTAATTACTATTTTTATTATTATTAAATATAGTATTAACTATTTATTTTTATTATTTAAAAATACTATATAGTTTTAATTTATTTAATAATATTAAGTAAAATTGAAAAAAATGAAAAAATTTAATAATTTAAAATAATAAAAAAGAGAATTTAATAATAATATTAAAATAAATTTTTAATAAAGCTATACTATAGTTAAATTATAGCTTAAACTTCTATTAAAAAAGATAAAAATATTTTTATATATATTTTATAATTATTAGCCTAATAGAATATATTACTATTTTAAAAAGAGATAATAGCTAATAGTAAAAATAAATATAAGAAATTATTTTATAGAAGTACTTACTCCTATTAATATCTACAGTTAGCAATCTCCTAGCATTACTATAGAGTATAGCGCATTATGGACGTATTGGGTCGCTCACTACTTTATAGGCGGCTGGAGTGTATGGCATGCGTAGGACGATCGTCAAAGTCTGTTCCGGATTAATAGGCGCAGGACCAGTTGCTCGGCCCTAGACTCGTCCTGGCTACCAATCAGCCACGAAGTGTTCGGCATTCCAAGAGTGTGCCGACAAGATAATCAGCTGAAATCTAAGAATAGCTATAATAGCGGTAGTATGCAGATCTCAACACAGGAGGGTCTCGATAATTGTATCTACCACCATAACCGCTAGCAGCCCGGAGTTCAAGCCATCCTAGAACAGAGAGCACAAGGTGTCTGTTTTCAAACGCATGCGTCAGGTTAAACATAAGGCATCCGTTTAGACGAAGCAGCATACATGAATAACTACTCCGTAGCTTCTGGTCTGTTCTTGCATACCTGAAGTCCACTATTATCCTCTTGGTCGATGTATCTGCCCCCGCAGACCAAAGCTTGAACCTTTACTAGCGCCCCAGGACGTCCGTCCCGTAAGACACGACGCGGTTCACCAGCGTCTACCACGGCCTCAGCCATGTGGCTGAAATTCCGCTCAGAACTCGGCAGACGTTGGCTGGGTCTCTAAGGTCCCCCTCCCACTCACTCTCTCAGGCCGACAGACAGAGTCAGGCCCCCGTGCGGCTGACACCGCGTTGCCTCAGCGGCAGTTCTTAGCACATGACCATCGCCTGGGTCCCCCACAAGTATGCTGGTGACGATCTCCAGCTAAGCTTTCGGAACGATGGACGGCTCACCGCAGCACCATGCCCGACAATGACATTCGCTTACTTGCCCTCGACGGCGGCGGAGTCCGCGGCCTGTCCTCGCTGATGATTCTACAAAATCTCATGTCTACCATCAACCCCAACTCCCCGCCCCAAGGTACAAGCCAGGCAATTGGGTCTATCTGAATCTGAAGAATGTAAAGACCACAAGACCATCGAAGAAGCTGGACTGGCTACATACCAAATACCGAGTGGTCCGGGAAGTCAACTCTCACTCCTATTAGCTGAATGTACCTAATAGGATTCACCCAATCTTTTACGTTGACCTATTACGCCCAGCGCCGACAGACTACCTGCCCTCACAGAGACCAGATAATATACAACCGGCACCCATTCTAGTTGATAGCGAGGAGGAGTGGCATATAGAATGTATTTTAGATAAGCAGTAGAAGACTGAGGAAGGCATAAGGCACAAGAAAGCTTTAGTAAAGTAAGTTAGTTACCCTAAGCCTATATAGAAACCTATTAGCAACCTGTAAGCTACCGCTCAGTGGAAGCTCTTGCGTAAGAACCACAAGAGGAGCTGTAGATTGCTCTTAACTTCTTCTCTTGGGAGGGAGGGGGGGTAATATTATAGGCTAGAGCCTATATTCTTATAGCTATAATGTAAGATATACTAGACTTATATATACTAAGAGTGAGAAATTATTCTATAGCTTAAAGGCACTTAGAATTTTTTTCTTTCTTTTTTATCTTTAATATAAATAGTATTCTAAACTAAATAGCTGGAATCTAGCTACTAGAGGCTGTTTATAAATAATAATAATAATACTAATAATAGTAAATTCAGTCTTTTTATTATACTTTTATTCTTTTTCTTTTTTATCTTATATATATTTTTTATTTTTTATTTAAAAAGTATAGTAAGCAATTTATATATAGTTTATAGTTATAATACTAAGAAATAATAAAATTAAAGAACTTTTTAAATAAAAAAAGAAAGAAATAAAGCGAATAGCAGTTCTTAAGTAGGACTAAAGTTAGTATATTAATAGTATATTGTTAAATTGGACTATATACAGAGCATATACCGGACGCTGCCCGAATAGAAATGCAGTCAGAGCAGCCTATTAGCTAGATGCCTCAGGCCCCCACTTTTAGTAGTGACTGCAACACTTACGCAGTCACGGTCGGGAGACCTCCCGGCCACACACACACACAGACACAATACACACGATCAAGTCATCTGAGTGCCACGCTAGCTTTCCGACATATATTCCCTTTTTAGACGAAAGAGGAGGAAAACGGACGTTGATTAGGCGGCGGAGGCTCTTTAGAGGAAAAAGGCAGGCCGACTACAAACAGTAGTAAGCTTCTAGCATTATAATAACAGTATCCAAATCAAACTAGGTAGCTCTACCTAGTCTCTTGTTCTGTACCTTGAACCTTGGTTCCGTTAACATTTGACAGTTCAATCTTACAGCTCACTCAGTCTGATCCACTTCAAAACGCCAAGCGACCATTTTTTGCTTTCGTATAACCTATCTCTAAGGAGTGCTCCCGTACGTAAGACAGTAGCTAGGATTGTCAATCTCAAAGCAATTCAGCATAACTGCATATGAATATGGGTCGTTTGAGCCGTTTGGAAGGCACCATAATTTATTCTGTGGCGAAACGTCGCAGTAACCTTGCCACGCATCTGTTTCTTGGCCTCGATCGGACCAATCTTAAATCACAATTAGCCAACTGCCATGGGCTTGTCACTTTTCAAAAGCGAAAGGGGTTCTGTGGGGACGTACAGAATCGCGAAGTACCAGTCTTCTTCTTTTGGAAGTAATACTCAGTGTCCAGGCCGCAAGGCTTATTTGTCTGTTGGGCGCCATTGTGCCCGCCTGCCACGGTGAACTCGGCATAGTTGAGGACACCGGTGCTGTTCTGCAGCAGTGGATACGGGTCTTTAGCCCCTGGCTCGAGTACGGAGAATGTCATAACCATTGCGTACTCATCCGATCTCGTCGCGATGTCCGGGCAGTTAACATCGACGCCATACATTGCAAGACGCTCATACCACGTTCCGCCCGTAGTTGATCTCTGGTAGAGGACGCGAAACGAGGGATCCTGCGTGACGTCGGGAAGGTCCGGAATTGACTGAGGGCAACCGGCGGGCGGAGTGACATCGGGGAGACCTGGCAATTGGCCACCGCAGCCATCGCTCGGCTGTGTTTTGGTCACGATCAGCTAAGAACCAATGGATCTCGGCAGGGGTGGATGCAGCGACAATGCTTACCGCGCCGTCGCTCTGGATTATAACTTCGGTATCACACGTGTAGGTTTGATTCAAGACGGTCGTGATCGTGATCCATTCTAGGAGAAGTCATCAGATACCTGGCGCCACAAAATCCGGTAAGGAGAAGGGCGGCCATCTGCTGGACGACTAACGTGTGTTTGGTGCAACCTCGAACGTGACATGCCTCGCGTCTGCTTCGATGATGGTTGGGGGAGTCGAGTGATCATCTGCGTAGACCGAGAACTCGTTCATGATCCCTTGGAGATCCGAGAATCTCCACTGAGTGTCTGGGTCAAATAGCTCTGGATGATCAGTTTTCTCTAGGATAATGAACCCAGTGTTCACTCCCTTGCTGATAGTATACTGCCAAACAGTTGATGCATTACGGAAGGAACTATCCGGGCAGCTTTCATCATCATCAATCAAATCGAGAATGCGAATTTGATCATCGAGCCATTGATAGCCCGCACTCTGGTCGAAATGACCCCAGCCAAGGTCCTTGCAGGGACATTCCAGGTATTCTTCCTATAATATAATAAGAAAATAATTAAACAAGTATGGATAATTTCTCATTTTGGGACTAACCGTACTGCAAGTTACGTGGTTGGTACCCTTGCAATCATTGTCAGTACATAGCGGAGCGTACTGAATTCCTGGACAATCATTGTTTTGCTGACAGGGGCAACCTGCATATGGTTCCTATGAGAGAGAATTAGCAAAAAGCCATACCGATTCCACAGCCGGTCCAGGGTCCTCACTTTGCTGCAAACCTTGCCATTCTTACTATCACAAGTTGCATCCTTGCAAGGCAATTCATCTTCTATATATTGAGGGCAAGATGTTTCACAAGGACCTGCAAGTTGGAGTTGGATTAATCAAGAAATTTTATCAATAGCTTTTGTGACAAGGTTCTTGGGGGTACCTACATTTATAGAGTGCGCCAGTGCAGTATCCTGTATTTCCGCCTCCGCAAGTAGAGCATCGTGGAATAGTGAGGGGACAACCATCATTTGTCTGTGCGGAGGCGTCGATTGGGATCTTGCCAGATAGCGGTACCCTGTGATCATCTCTTAAGTTGCCAATGGTATTGTCGGTCATCATAAACGCCATCTTTGGCACTGTAAGCTCATTTCCTTCAAACGCTTGTGGGACGGGTATGCCAAGATCATACAACAGACTCAAGAATTCCATTTGTATTTGCTGCTGCACAGAATCAAAGAGTCCTCCATCCAAGTTGCGTTCGGGGTAAGAACAGAAGAACTCATCTCTCTTTGTCATTTTGACAGATGAATTCTTGGCTGTTCTGAAAGAGGCATCGGGCGTGCCGCACAGAGTCTCCCCGATTTCTTCGATGTGATCTCGAAGAGCGGGCGCGATCAAGTAATTAAGATCTCCAGATGACCCTGTGTAGAGCGCCACGGAAGCTGCAGTCACAGTGGTTCCCACCTGACCGTTTGATGTTGTAGTCAAGGTAACAGCAGAAATTGCATTGGTGTCCTACACCAGGTTGTCAATGGTTGGCAGTTGGTTGTCAGATTCGCTGACGCTCATTGCTCGTACATACCTGCGGCACCCAAACCGTGCTGGTGCCACTGACACTGAGAAAGGCTGTATTTGGGTCTGGCACATAATTCGAAAGATCAGTAGATACGGATTCGTCCGTATCCCTTCGCCTTGGCTCCCCACCATCACCATGCCCCTCTACGACCGCAGCAGAGACTTTATGGAGCACGAGGCATAGGCCAACAAGACTGGCGACTGCTTTCATTGTGGGGAAGAATGAATGGCAGCCAATATTGCAGAAGCAGAAATGGAAGGGAAGAAGTAGGGCATCTATAGATAGATGTGGAAAATAAGTGTCTGGGCGCAAATATATGCTCTCCCTAACCCTGTCTCGCGGGCTGACTTCTGACATCAGCGGATATATGGTGCCGGCGACGTCTGCAAGGTAGTTACCCAGAGGGGCCAGCTCAAGGAATACCGTAGAGACTCGGTAAATTGGCACGGAATCCTTCTTCAGATTAGCTCCCGTGCTGCGTGGGCCAATTACGCATAGGCACTTGGGCCGTAGGCTTGCGTCACCCAGCCAAGCCTGCACTATGTGGGGGAAGGATTCTGTGCCAATTTACCGATTCTCTACGGTATTGGCAGTCGTGTAATTGTCGTGTAATAAGTTATATTTAGGTATGGGTCTGAATGTCCAGGATTTACATAGCCCGACGGATGCGCCTTCTCGCGGGCTGATTTCTGACGTCAGCGGATATACGGTGCCGGCGACGTCTGACATGTAATTATCGTTCCGTGAGTTATATTTGGCTGTGTGTCTGGATGTCTGGGGTTACATCGTCCGACGGATGCGACTCTGAAGCGCCCAATTAGGCATGACAACATCCCAGTCAGTTGAATTGTACGAAGTACTGTAACCAAGTCTAAAGGCTGCACAGCCCCATATGGCCACATTTGGTTGGTAGTCCCTTGTCTGACGGCGCCAGAATCCAGAACGGGCGTTTGGGGGCCGCTTATTAGGGCCGCTTACTACCGTCACGATGTTGTATTTTTGAGATCAGACGCTACTGCCCTGCCCATCTCCACAGTGGTACTAAGCAAACAGCTGAACGATCCAGGATTCGATGCTAAAAAGATTGTTGAGCTGAGACGGAATCAGACTTTTCAGTGAACTGTAGAGCTATATCACAGTGCGCGTAAATAACCTTGACAATCGCTCTTGTCGTTGTCGATTTGTCCATTTCACCTTATCCTTTTTTTTCCCCATTACCACCTACAAATTTGGTACCCTACCCCAAGGCTAGGCTGTCGTCTATCGAATAATACCGTCAACATGTTCATTTTGTACCCTCTTCGGTTGATGGAAATTGCCATCATATTTTTGATCAGCATAAACCAAGGATACTGTTGGATGCTTCATCCATCTTGCACAGATGATCGTCAGTAGTGGCCCTGCAAAACTCTTCACGCTCGAGGAATCATCGACTCACGAATGATATCTATTCTAGCGACAATGAAAGAGATCATCGAAGAAGGCGTCCACAGTGCAATGTCGATGGCGGGCAACGCCGCGGGAAAGCTCAACCGACCCGACGTATCTCTGAATCCCGACGTTAGACACCTGGGCATTTATCTTTTCGGCAATACTGACAGAACCCGGCTGGCTGGGGTGTTCCTGAGCAGGGTAGCGAATGGTTTTGGCGAACAAGAAACATATGTAAACGATCATATGTGGGAAAATGTGGTGCGTGTGTACTAATAGCCGCCAACGCAAGGCCAGCAAGCTGAACTCTGACATTTATCTAGCTAATCTTCTGCACTGTGGACCATTTCCAAGCCCATTACAAAGAGAAGACAATTAATGGACAACGAAAAAGAGTGCTACAACCAGATACCTGGTTCGACCCTGGTGAGACATGTGCTGCCGCGAAATCATGGCCCGCCGCT
The DNA here is from genome assembly GCA_002991585.1 of Ilyonectria mors-panacis. Lineage (NCBI taxonomy): Eukaryota > Fungi > Ascomycota > Sordariomycetes > Hypocreales > Nectriaceae > Ilyonectria > Ilyonectria mors-panacis. The sequence continues at coordinate 800,914 of PPHJ01000067.1, forward strand.
AACAAACAGGGAAAAGACCACCACCTCACAATAGAAAAGAGCAGTTTGGCTGAGTGCAGTAGCCCGTTGGCGTTTGCCGCTGCATTTACAGTAAACCTTAGGGTATGTTAGGGCGAATTTGATGTTCAAGTTGAATCCTCAATTGCTGCTGCGCGCTAACGAAGTTCAGTCACCCAGGCAGTCTTACATCCAATTATGCCCTTGGTACCTTCAGTCAATCAAGGCTTCACCTTACCCTGGTTCCTGGGCATTCAAGAATTGGCAGATGTTCCTGAACGCGGGCAGAGCCACCGTGCAGTACCTACTCGGGGGGAGGACGACAATGGACCTTGCCGCAAGGCTTGACCATTTGCTAATTCACGAAGTAGGTGTGAGACTGATCGATTCCGACTTCGGTTGACTGTAGCTAATATTCAACCCCCAGCTCACACACACCAAGACAGTAATACCTCAATGCTCATTGCATCCATCAAGTTGTCCTTTGGACCAGATGCCATTTGACATTGACGAAGGCGGAGGTTCGCGTGACATAGGTTTTGGCGGGGTTATCGGCAATTTGCATGCGTACTTCTGGACCAACTGCGTGGCAAAGGCTGGGAACCAGAACTGGGATAATGGTGTTTACAACGCAGGTATATCGAACATTGTTCCTTGGATCAGGTGGCCATGATAGCCTTTGTCGCTAACAAGAAATCTTCTGAGCAGACAGCCTGGCCTATGCAGCACTTGGTACATAAACCCCATCCTCTGGCCTCCACCGCACTAGCACCCGCGGCAAAGAGTTTCTATGCTGACCAACTGTTCCAGGCGTGCAGCAGATTCGCGAGGGTAACCGCGTGGAGAGGTCCGGCCAGTTAATGAAAATTTCATCTGCCAAGGTACGAATCCGACGGTTTTTAGGCTTGATGAGATGTAACAGTCTGCGGACGTTTATCATCTAGTGATAGTGAGAAGGCAACCGTACCATTGCCGCAGGGCTGTGTCTCCCTTTCTCCTACTTACGCACCTGCACTTGCCGAACTCGAGTTCCTCGTCAGTTATAGACACGAGGCAGCATTTGGTAACGATCTCAGGTTTAGATAGCAGAACAATATATTTTTACCAATGCAGATATATTTTAAAGGCATTGAAAGTAAGGATATTAAAAAGGACTTCCTTTCTCTTTATTGATGACTGGGACTTGGGGAATATTAGTATAGGGGTTAAGATAATTGTAATATTAAATGTTATGTTAAGAGTGGCAATAGTAGTAAGGTTGCTACTAGTTTGCGAGATAATACTCAGGGGGAACTCAAAGTCTTAATTTTGCAGCTTCTTAGTTTTATAACTTATTTATAAGCTTATTAGTAGCTTTATTAACTTATTTTTATAGCCTGCCCCTTTTTCTTAATTTTAGGTCTCTTCATATAGAGAGAACAAAATAGAATGGGACCTAACTCCACCGGGCTTAATGTAGGTTAGCGTATTAAGGCCCAAGAGGAATAACAATCTTAATGGGTATCCTTTAAAGCGCCCTTAGGATAAAACCCTCCTAGGGAAGAGAGCTAAGTGGGTTAGTTAGGAGGAGATTAATGCGTGATGGCGCGAGTACTGCTGCCTCTACTGTGGGAGAGATAACTGTAGAATCCTTATATATCTATTAGCAGTACCCCTACATCTGGATTTACAGATATATATTAGCGTTCTATTAATAAGGTCTTATATTATTAAAGTAGTATTTAAGAATAAGAAGAGTAAGAATAAGATTACTAAAGATAAATAATAAGAGTATATAATAGCTTAAAGGGAATAAAAAGAAGATAGTAAAGTAAAAATAGATAGATATCTTTTTCTAGTTAATATTAAACTTAATAGAACTAACTTTATTATAGGTTTAGTTAACTATAGTTATCTTTATTATATTACTATAAATAATTAACTCTTTTACTTTTTAAAGTTACTATAGATTTCTATTTCTCTTTAAAAAGTTAAGAATATTACTAATAACTTTAATATAGTAATTAATATAGTAACTTATATATTAGTTAATATTAATAGTTATTAATACTAATAAGTCTTCTTTTATATAGTTTTAAAGCTAAATTATAATATTATTCTTAGAAAGTTTTAAATAGAAAATAAAAAATATATATATTTTAATAAAGAAGAACTATCTTATAATTAAGTTCTTTAGTATATAGATATAAAATTAAATTAAGTAGCTAGCTTTAAGTATAAAAGTAAAATAAATTTTAATATTAGTTTTTATAGTAAAGATATAATAAGATAAAAAGCTATAGAATATTAAAGTGTTTATTATTACTTTAAGGAATATTAATAAAGCTTTAAAGTTAAAAGTAAGAATAAATTTAAAAGAGAAACTTTTAGAGTATTACTATTTATAGCTTTAAGTATTTAATAAATAACTTACTAATAAACTTCTACTTTTATAACTTAGTATTAACCTTTAAATTAAAATTATAAAAAATAAAAATAAAAATAAAAATAATTACTTTTAGAGTCTATTATATAGTATAAAAAGAGAGAAGCTTTTAGTTTTAAAAAAGATTTTTATTAAGCTATTAAATAAGAAGTTTATCTATATAAATAGCTCTTTAATAGCTATTTTAATTCTATTAGTTAAGAAATTAAATAGAGAAATTAACTTTTATATTAACTACTAAAAGTTAAATAGTATTACTAAAAAGAATTAATACTCTTTTTTACTTTTAAATAAAACTTTAAGAAATATTATAAAAATATAGTAACTTATAAAACTTAATATTATTACTATCTTTAATAAGATATAAATAGTAGAAAAAGATATATATAAATCTATTTTTTATATAAAATATAGTTTCTTTAAGTATTAAGTTATATTATTTAGGCTAATTAAAGCTTTTACTGCCTTTTAATACTATATTAATAGTATCTTATAAAACTACTTAAATAACTTTACTTTTATATATATAGATAATATTTTAATATATTCCTTAGAACCTCTTAAGAATTATAAAATATAAAGCTTTAAGCTAGCTAGTTAAAAGATAATAATACAGTAAATATTAACTTCTTTTTAAATAAAAATAATTATAGGAATAATCTATTAAAAGCTAGATCTTAAGTAAGAAATTAAGTTAAAGTTAAGCTTAAAGAAATTAATATCTAGCTATACTATAAATATATAGAGTTTTTATAGTAACTCTATAAAAAGAAATCTCTTTTATTTCTTTTTTTCTTTTTAGCTTAAAATACTTAATATATAGAATCCTACTATTAAATGAACTTAAAATATACCTTTTATATTATTTTAAGCTTTATATCTTTATATATTATTATTATAATAAGTAGGTAGTAATAAAGCTTAAATTAATAGCTTACTCTATAAATAATAACTAATTAATTTAATCTTTATATATATTATTCTTATATTTATTTATAGTAATCTTAAGAGTACTATATATATTTACTATTAAACTTTAATATATACTTTCTAGCTAAAATTAGCTATTAAATATATTATTTAGTAGTTATTAAATTAGCCTACTTAAATTAAAATTTATATAAACTTATAATAATATAATAAAAAAGATAAAGATAACTTTATTTATTATACTAACTAAAAGAAAAACTAATTAAAGCTAATTTTAATAATAATAGCCTTTAGAAAATATTTAAACTTAATATAAAATTATACTTAATAAAATTAAGTTTATAAAGAATTTTCTATTTTTAAGTAGAATATTTAGTATATTTACCTCTTATTAAAAGTCTATCTTCTAATAGCTAGAATAATATTATATAATTATTATTAAACTTATAGACTTATAGCTTAATTTTACTATTTATATATATTATTACTTAAATAGATAGTCTTTTTATATAGTAAAAATATATATATTAAGTAGTAAATACTTAATATTTAACCTTATTAATTAAATTAAAAGTAATATTAACTCTTTTAGCTTCTATAAAAAGTAAGATTATAAAGTTCTTATTATTATTAATATTTTCTACTATAAAATTAAAACAGTAAAAATTGCTTTTATTATCTATTAGTAGCTACTATAAAATAATAGCCTAATAATAACTACTAAAATATTTTATTTAAAAATATACTTTTAGAATTTAATTATAACTTACTCTAGCTTACTTTAAACTTACTTCTAAAGTTTTTTAAGTTAAAATATATTAATTTAAAATATAATATAGCTTTTATAAAAGAATAAATAAAAGATAAAGAATGTATTTATATTAGTAATGTTAAAGTTTAATAAATATATAAATATATATATATATATAACATCTTAAAGTTAGAATTTAAGCTTAAATATAAGTTTAAATATTCTAAATAAAATCTTATAATATAATACTAAAATACAGTACTAATAACACTATTTATACTGTATAACTAATCTATCCAATTTAGCTTATTAATCTATTTAAGCTTAGAAAGTAAATATTTTAATTTATAAGTAATTATTTTTAATTTCTCTGTAATTTAAAATTAAGATTATTTAGTAATCAGAGAACCTAAGGAGACATATCTAATACTATCTTAAAGCTGAATTTCTGGGCTTTCTAATAGTATTATTTTTATTCTAATATCTATATATCTACCAGCTGAATTTATCTACAAAAGAAGAGCTACTCCTAAAGCTTATTTCTTTTTTTTTTTATCTATATACACTATTAATAATACTATATTATACTATCTTATATACTATTATTACTTATCTCTTATCTTATCTCTTATCTCTTATCTCTATATTCTTTATAAGAATATATCTTTATCTATAATTTATTTTATTTTTTTACTATTTTATAACCTCTAATAAGTAATAAAGAGTGTATTTACTAATAGACTATTATTAAAGCTATATATATATATATCTCTATTTATAGTATTTATAAATCTACTAGTTTATAATTAATCCATTTTAGAAACTTAACTCTTAATAAGCTATACAGTTAAAAAAGAATATCCTTTTAGTAGCTATAGATATATTATTGTGAAATAGTTACTAAAATAAACAGTGGGTATTCTAAATAGATAAACAGGCAATAGTATAATAGTCTATATTTATATATAGCATATCTAATAAAAGCTCTCTTTAAGCTGCGCAGTTAGATTGCAACCTGTTTTCTGGACCCATATTGAGGAAGCGGTCATAAGCGGACCTGCTTGTTAGAGCTGGGATCTAATTCATCCTGGCGGGTTTCAGGGAGGGTGGGGTGGTTATGACGTGTGCGGTTAGAATCACTGCTCAGGATCTCGTAGCCAGACCGTTGGGAGACTTGGAAAAAAGAGAAGAGGTCGGTCTTGAAATGCGATAAGCCCCTGGCTTCCAAAAAAAAAATCCTTTGCGCCTCGGATACGTGCCTTTTTGGGTGTGTCATGATGTGACGCGCCCATTGTGTAGATGTAAAGGTAAGATCGGTGGTGTGTGTGTGCGGATTTTTGGTGTGCGGTGTGTTTTTTTCCCACCCGCTTGGCAGCCATACTATCGGGTAAACCATGGCCAGTCATTCCTTGACGCCATGGTTGTTTTGGCACACCGTTTGGCGTCGCGTCGAGCCGTGTCAAGCCAAACAATTCATAGCTCCTGGTAGTCCCCGCTCTTGTATGCGCGTATGAGCGGCCAGGATTATCCGCCTACGCCAGGTCCTCCCCTCAGATGAGATCCACGCAGCCAGAAGAGGAAGCTTTCTGAGCGAGGCCTTAATTCTTTTGAAGAATTGAATGAGGAGGAAGGATCTGAGGCGATGGGCCAGCACTCGCGCGCTTTATGCAAAGCAGAGCTTCCCTGAGGTATTTGCTGAGTTGCGCGGCATGCTCGCGGAATTCGGAGGGACATGCCACTTTGTGGGGCCACGAGGTCGCCATGCTGTCTGAATCGCACTGGGCAATGCGATGGATTTCAGGCCATTTAATTGGCCCTTCGTATGAGTGTGCCGTTTTGGAGGTGTTAAAATTTTTGCCGAAAGTTTTGGTTTACGGTTGGCACGTGGCTGGAGAATCATTGGGTAAGACCCTCTCCCTTAGCGAGCGCCGAAAACTTTAGACCGAGATCATACAATGACTCCTGATCGCAGTAGAAATGGCGGACCCGCTAAGCGTCACCTCTGGCCTACTAGCCATCGTCACCGCCACAATCCAGTCTAGCAATGCGCTTTACCAGGCTATTCAAAGCTTCAGGGATCACCCTCGGGCTGTTCGACGATTGAGAGACGAGCTCCAGGCTCTCGATGGTGTCCTCAGTTCGCTCCAGGCTTTCTCTGGAGAGGACCCCTCTATTTTGGTTCCGCTGAAGCTCCCGCTCGCCCAATGCGCCACGGCCTGCGCGGACTTCCAGGAGCTTCTAGTCAAATGCACTAAACATTCTGGTGGACCGAAGACTACCAGCTTTAGGGACTGGGTAAAGCTAAGATACATGGACGACGACGTCAATGGCTTCACGGATATGTTGGCGGGATATAAATCCACCATCGCCATCGCTCTGGCAGATGCGAATTTGTAGGGTACTCGCTCCTGGTACTATATCTCGGCTAACATAACGCTCAGACGTTCGAGTACAGTGACCCTTCAGGTCCTCCACGAGTACAAGGACATGATCCGAAATACGAAGAAGGACCTTGAGGATCATCTTGAAGAGATTAACTCCAAACTCCAGTCATTCAGCCCTCCAAGCCGCATCGGCCCTACAATGGATGTGGAACGATTTCAGAACGAACGGGACACTACCGAGCAATGCCTCAAAATTTGTACTGAAGTGTTACACCATATCAACGAATTAAGGCTTCAGCCCATTCCAACTGGAGAGTCTCTTATCAGGGACATATCCCTCGGGCTTTCTGCCAGAGAGCTGACTCATGCTCATATCATGACTCTCTTGACGCTGAGAGAGTGTAGCGATAAGCTCAGCGATACGCTTTATCGACTTCGGGCCCACGGAGAAGATACCAAGAGCCGACTGTTAGCGGGACAGGCTATCCAAGAGCCCGGGGGTATCCTAGGCCCAAGAAGTGAGGCTCGAAAATTTGCAAGCGAGTTCGATAGTACGAGACAATGCCTGGCCATCTGCTCTGACGCATCAGAAAGAGCGTCCTCTGGAAAGGTACATGTGTTGGACGATATCACGGTAGGTAAAGATGGAAAGCAAATGCTGATTGCTACGCTTGGCGAGCTCTTCAACGCGAGACGGGTCAAAATTGGCGAGGGGGCAGTACAAATAGTTGCGTCGTCATCAGACGCATCACTACAGGAGTTGTTCAAGGCTCAGGCTCAGAACCGAAGGTAGCACAATTGAAATGTCATTTCCATACAATAGCCAGAACGAGTCAAACACTGGTCTCTTCCATTATTAATCGCTTCCTCACGATCCTCCACGCCCAAGTCTTTGTCGGATTTGAAAGGAAGACGCCACAGGATCAACTTTGGTTTGCGAAGGGCCTGTCTCCCTTCGCTGTGTAACAGCAGCCACAAGTGCCTGGATTGATGTGTCGTTCATGGTCCCCTTGCATTGCCAACTGCTCTCTTCAAGTTCCACACGTCGTGAATCGTAGAGGTGATCTTCGGTTGACACAAGGAGCTGCACCGAATTCTTGTGCAGCTTCACATCATGTATATGGTGTGTCGGGTGACCATCCCGATCGGCCAAAGTTTGGGAATCCTTACTAGACGATGGGCGGTCCCCATTCGCGAGATTCGACGGGTTCGGTGGCTGTGGGGCTCGGAAGGTTTGGTCCATCGCGAGTCGATACGCAGAGGGGTTGCAGAAAAGATAAAAGAGTTGGCGCAGTCGCGACGCTTGTTGATGCTGGAGAAGACTCGCGCTTATTTGATGATGGAGGACATCATCTTTAAGAGTCACGAGTTCTAGTCACGAGTTCAAACAACACCAAGACCCCGCCTTTTAGCATTTTGATCAGGTGATGTCGCCTGCCGAAGTTTAACCATTAGTGGGGTGATGTCGTGGAGCACTAGCTGTTAGCGCTTCGCTAAGGGGTAAAAAGTGTGACATGCTATGTCAGGTCTCGTGACTCCATAAGTGGGGTCTGACGGTCTGAGTTGGGTACACAGCGCACCCGTTCCAGATCTGGTTTTAGCTACATTCCGAGTCCCCGCACACTAGTGCTAGCATACTGCTCAAGATAGATCAAGAGGCGCTAAATACCCTTCACCGTCTACCAAGAGCAGCCGCCGCTAAAAGACTAAAGACCTCCCGAAACAGAGAGATATCTATATAACCCAGTAACAAGTGTTTCTACCTTCTTTAAATAAAGACTGACTACACATATTTAGATACTATAAGCACAGCTCTATATCTCTTCAATTTATATATAGATATCTATATAGTTTACACTAGGCTATTTTTTGTTATCTGCTCTAAAAATACTCTAGAGCTAAAATTATCCCTTTTCTTACTTCTTTTTCTCTACTACTATAGGCCTTAAAGGTACTGCAGTAATAATACTAAATATTCTCTATTCTTTTTTACCTTATCTATATTAACTCTATATTTATTCTAGAGTGTATAGTTACAGAATACTTTAAAATTATACTATAATTCGACCTTTTTATATATCTATTATATATTAATTAAATCTATATATTAATAAGTATATTCTTTAGGTGCTTTTTATATTTAGTAATAAAGTTACTTAAAGGTATACTAACTTTATAGTAAAAAGTTTAATATTCCTTAAGGTTTTCTTTTTTAGTAATTTCTTCTTTAGTATTATTTAGTAGCTATAATTAAGAAAAGTAGTATAACTTAAGTTTTTAGTATATTATAATAATATACTCTTAAGTATACAGTTAGAAGCTAGAAATCTAATTTTAAAATAATATAAAGCAGATAAGTTTATAGTTAAATAATATATTATTATTAGGTATAAAGTTTTTAAATTTAGTAAAATAAAATTAAGATAATAGTAGGAAATTTAAATTCTTTTTATTAATTAGTATTTTAAAAACTAATTATTTCTATAAAAAGTTAGTTAAAAAAGAGATAGATATAAAATATTTAATAGCTTAAAGTATATACTATAACTTAATATATAATTACTTTAATATAGTATACTCTTATTTAGTAAAGTACTTATTTAAGTACTAATATAATTAATAGTATACTTTATTAGTATTTAATTATTTAATTATAATTTAAAATTATATACTTAAATAATTACTATTAAAGTAATTTAGTTTTATTATATAGAAAATATTATACTACTTTAATTTAGAAATTATAGCTGTTAAACTATTAAAATATTTCTATAATAACTCTTAATTAATTTATTTTATAATAAGCTAAATTAGTTTATATTATTAGTGTAAATATTTATAGAGTATTTTTACAGTTATTAGACTATTATCTAAAAGTAATTTAGTTATAATAAAAGTAATTTATATAATATAAGTAGATATATAATTACTAAAAATATATAAAAGTTAAGTAAATATAAATAATTAAGTAAATTATACTAATAAATATAAACTATTATAAAAAGTTTATTAAATAGAGTATATAATATACTTAATAATACCTTTAAGCTCCTAAATATATTAGCTTTATAATTAAGCTAAATATATAATATTAAATAGTTAATTACTAATATTAATAGTTTTTATTTCTATAAATTTATTCTTAAATAATTAAAGTGTAATAATATTAATACTATAATATTCTATAAGTTTAATAAGTATATATATTTTTATAACTACCTCTACTTAAATAATACTAATTATAATAATAATATAAATATTAGTATATAAGTTATAAATATACTTTATAAATTATATTAATATCTTTTTATTATTAACTACTAAATCTATTAAAATTACTATATATTAATAATTTAAATAATGTTTTTTTATATCTACTATAAATATTGTATAAATAAATATTATATATAAAAAATTATATTAACTTTAAAAGCTATAGCTTTTTTATTATATATTAATATTAAAATAGAGGTTTAATATTTATTATATAGCTAATAGCTAATTATATAATAATTCTATATATATAAAATAATATACTTTATAAGATAAATTAGTTAGAAAATAAATTTAATAGCTAAATACTACTTAATAAAATTATAAGTTTCTCTTAAAATAAAACTAGCTATTAAAATATTATATATTAAAAAAGTTAGTAATTTTACTATATCTTTATTTATAGTATATAGTATTTTAATAAAGTAATAATAATATATAATTAATTTAATAAATTACTTATTATTAAAATAAACTAAAAGTAGTTTATTTTTATTTAAATATAGTAATAACTATTTTAAAAGTAAAACTTATTATATTTAGAAGTTTTTATTATAAATAGTTTTAAATAAAGTTTTATTTATACTCAAGCTTTTAATTTACTTATTACTAATAACTATAATAGTCTAATTAGTCTTTTTAAGTATTAATAAATTTAAAAAAAACTATTTTTAAATATTTAAATATAAAGATAAATAGTATTTTAAAGTTAGAAAATAATAGTAGCTTTAATAGATATAGTAACTATAAATCTATTTAAGATTATATTTTTATTAATTATATTAACTATTTTTAATAATTTATATCTCTTTAAAAACTTTTTTAAAATATAATTAAAACTATATATAATAACTAAAGTATTAATATACCTTTAATTTATAATAAGTTATAAAAAAGAAATAATATCTAGATATATTATTATTAATAAGGTTATAATATTATATATAATTTTAAATTATTTATTATTAGTTATCTTTTTATATAATAAGATTACTTAATAAAATACAGTATTTAAATAGCTTAAAAAGTTATTAAAAAGCTTTTATAATAAAGATAATTTAATTAGATATAGTTAATTTTAAGTAAGTATTTACTAAAATAAAATATTAATATTTTTTACTATTAGAGTTTTATTTCTATTTATTATTAAAATTATCTTAAAATTATTATAGCTAGAAAAAATAAGAATTCTATTAAACTTAATTATTATAAGTTTTTAAAAATATTAAATTAAAATTAAAATTTTAAGAATTAAAGCTTTAAGTTTAAATATAAAGAAAAATAAAATATAATATTAATAATAGAGATTTTATATTATAAAAATCTCTATTTCTTACTATTTTATATAGATAATTAATAAATATAATAAAAAAACTTATATATAAAACTGAAATTATTAAAATCTCTATAATTTTATTATTAAAATTTAATTTAATATTAAAATTAAACTTAGTAATAAAATTTAATTTAAGGATAATACTATAATAATAACTATATAGTATTACTAAAAAAAAGAAACTAATAGTAGTAAATTTAAATTATACTAACTTTAAAATAGTAGTTTCTCTCTAAATATAGATACTTTTTAGTATAAGTAGTAATAGTAAATTAATATTATACTAACTATACTAACTGAAAAAGAAACTACTAAAAATACTATTAAAAAAAAGCTTATAATAAATTATCCAGCTTTATTTAAAGAGAAATTTTTATAAAGATATAGTAAATTATTTATACTTTTATTAATATAAAAATAATATATTACTTTAATAATATTAATAAGTAAAAACTTAAGAATCTAACTCTTAAAGAAATAATTTATAAAGTAGTATAAAAAGTACTATAAATAGTTTAAATTACTACTATAGGCTAACTAAAGTAATTATAAATAGATATTATATTAACTAAATATAATTTTTACTTTTAACTTCTTTTAAAGCTAGTTTTAATAAGATATAAAAGAAAGATTATAATTAAGTAAAAAGACTCTTTAGAAGAAATCTATATTAAAATCTTTAGTAAGATTATTATAGTAGTTAATAGAGTATTCAAAAACTAAAAAGCTATAGTAACAGTATAAAAACTATAAAGTAAAAATATAATTATTACTTTTTACAGTTTAATTACTCTATATATTATAATAGATAGTTAGATTTAAAAGGCTTTTAAAAATACTATAATAATATTAAGATAAATATATAGTATTATAGTAAAAAGAGTTTTAATAGAATACTAAAAAATAGATAAAAAGTCTCTTTATAAAAATATTAGTAAAAAGAATAATATTACTATAATAAAAGTAAATTTAATATAATATTAAAAAAAGACTATAATAAAAATAAAAATAATTCTTATAGTAAATAGAGTTATAGCTACTAACTAACTATATAATAAAGGTATAATTTATAAGTTATAAATATTAAATTATAAGCTTTTTAAGAAATTACTATAATTTAAGTAGTATTTTAACTGCTATAAAATAAATTATATTATTAAATTCTATAGAAAGAAAGCCTACTATAAATACTATAATATTATAGTATATCTAAAGAAAGAGAAAGTATATTTATTAGTAGTAATAAAAGCAGTAATATATTTTAACTACTAGAGAGATTACTTAATATAGTTATATTAATATCTAGCTATTAATATTTAATAGTAATAAATAAGCTAAGTTTATTCTTATAAATTAAGAAGATTTAAAGACTATTAATAGATAATATAGTAATATTTAAATACTTTTTAAATATATATAGAATATTATTCTTCTATACTATAAAAGTATAAATTAAACTGTTTTTTAAACTTTAATAAAGCTATAAAAATTCTATAAATAGAATTTAATACTATTAAAATAATATTATAGTATTCTCTATATACTCTTAAAGATATAATAATTAAATAAATATTTAGAAGAATATAAAGTACTACTTAGATAATAGTTATTTAACCTTTTAGTAAAGATAAAAAAAGTACTAATAAAATATCTATATTACTCTTAAATATATAGAATTAAAGATACTATAATAAAATACTAATAAGCAGTTAATATTTATACTTTTAACTTTAAAAGATAGAGTATAATATAATATAATATTTCTATAGAAGCTATATTAAAATTTAACTAATAACTTAATCTATCTAGCTATATATAACTATTATATAGTATATTTTAATAGCTATTTAGTAATTTATATATATAAAAAATATTAAGTTAGAAATTAAATAATTATAGTAAAAAAAATTAAGGTAAAATAGTTTTTAAAATATTAAACTTAAAAATAGTAGGTATTTACAGCTTAAAAAGCCTAATTAAAAAGAGAAAACCTATAAAAAAAGTTATAGTATTTATAAGATAATACCTCTATATAATTATAGAGAATATTAATTAGTATTACTTCTTATAGAATATATATAATAGAGTATTAATAGAAGTAAAAGTAGTAATAAAAATAGTATTTAGCAGTATTTAAATACTATTAACTCTTTAAAAAACTAAAATAAAAAGTTAGTATAGCTATAGAAATAGTATTATTAACTTTATATAGATATTATAAAAGCTATTAATAGTATATTAAAAAGAGATAGATATAGAAAAGTTTAATTATAAATTCTAAATAATAACTATTATAAATTAATACTAATTAATATCTTAAGAAGACTTTAATAATATTATTAAGTAAATATATTAACTGTAGTAAAAAGTAATAAACTATAAAAAAGTAGAAATTAAAATAGAAAGTAAGTTAAAAAAAATAGAAATTAAAATTCAGTTTATTAAAAACCTAAAGAAAGTAATAAAATAGCTTATTATAGTTCTTATTTAAATAGTAATTATTTTAATATTACAGTAAAAATAAAAATATAGAAAATTAAAATTCTAATAAAATATAAAGATTTAAAGAGTAATAAAGTAAGCTAAATAAGTTAAATATTAATATAGATAATATAAGGAAATTATTAATAACTTTTATAATATTAAGCTGATATTTACTGTTATAGCTTTAAACTACCTCTAAAAACTATTTCAATATTAAATTTAAACTCTATAAGCCTTCTTTAGACTAAAACTAATAGTATATTAAGCTTACAGTAAAAATACTATAGTATTACTAATAGCAATTAATTCTAGCTGTATTAGCTTTAAGTACAGCTAGTATAATTTAGCAGTAGAAAGGGACAGAAACAACACCCAACTCATTAACTTACCCTAGGGGAGATACACAGAGGATCGTTACACAGGCATCTTAGCTGGTCAGCCCGAAGCTGCACCAGATTACGCGTATGAGGTCGGGTCAATCTGAGGCTTATGTCTCCTGGTAGGGAAGCATCTAATGAGGTAGAATATCGGGTCGGTCGCAGGAAAGTTCGCTGGCAAGGCATCAATAGAGCCCGCGGCAGCCCGATATCTGAGGGAGGTTGAAGACGGAGGTAGGACAAGGATTGTAGTGACCGTCAAAGTAGACTCAAATAAATCTCTCAAAAATAAAGGCAATGAATTAATAGACTTCCTAGCAGCCTCGAGCCCTTTCGGCCTCTCTGACTTCTCGGAAGAATCTCTAATGAAAGAAAAAAAGTGATGTTTTTTTTCTCTAGTGACAGACCTAACCTCCCCTTTTAACCTTATCTGGGCCACCCTAGAGATATCCCCGCTAGCAACCAGCTAGCCTAAGTGTCCCTTACTGCCTGTTATAATAACCCCCTTATAAATACTAGCTAGTATACAATATAGACTAGTACTAAACCTATTAAAAAAGCAACTTATATACTAGCTAATAATATTAAAAAAGAAAGTATATAATATTATTACTAGAATTATCCCTTTTAACCTCTTTAGATAGATTTAAACTATTATTTAAACCTATACTAATATATATAAGATATATATCTACACTAATATTATAACCTCTACTATAGAGAAGTAGATAATAGTAAAAATTACTAAAGTAGTTATAATAGCTATTATAACTACTCTTACTATAGTACTTACTACTATAAGTAATTTATTCTAACTCTTTTATATATCTATAGCTGCCTAAAGTCTAACTCTAATATATACTGACTCTAATAAGCAGTTAACTTAAAGTTAAGCTAAATATAAAGTTACAGTCTAAATCTATAATACTCCTTTAGATATAAAGAGTAAAACTCTAAAGGATACTATAGTAGCTATAAATAGAGCTTAGAGTAATAATAATATTATTACAGTAAGATACCTCTTAAATAGAGATATAGTTTTAATATTCTTAATATTAAATAAAGTTAAAACTATATATAATAATAATTAGATAGATATAGCCTTTAGTAAGAAAGTTATATTAGTCTGCTTAATATTTAAAGTAATAGTAAAAAGAATCTAATTTATAGCTATACTAAATAATATAAATAAACTTATTGCTAATATTAAATATATAAATAATATTAAAATTATATAGATTAAAAAGACTAAAAGCTAACTTAAGTTTAACCTAAAAGTAAATTTAATTTTATATACAGCCTTAATTTAAAATACTAACTGTATATATAATAATAGATTACTACTTAATATTAAACTTTATAACTATAAGCTATTTAAAAAAGGCCTTTAGTCTATATAATACTTTTCCTACTTTAAATTCAGATATATTACCTAAATATATAAAGTAAATTTAACCTGTAAATAATACAGAAGTACAGTATATAAGAACTACTCTATTAAGAAAAATAAAATTCTATACTGCTATATTCTCTATAAAAGAGACTACTTAATATAAAGCTAATTTTACTCTATAGTAGAATTATATTAAAAAAGAGTAAAATAAAAATACTTTAGTAGACTTTTAAAATTTAGAGATAATAATACCTAATACCTTAAGTTTATCTTTATAGAAGTTTTTAAACCCCTTTTTAAATTTTAAAGCTTTAAATAACTAAATTACTCTATAGAATTAACTAATAAGTAACCTTAAACTTTATACAGCTTATTACTAATATAGAGCTATATTAAAAGTATATTATTACTTCTTATAAACTTTATTAGTAATATATCTTCCCTTCTATAAGATTAATATAGATTCTCTTATAGAATATATATAAAAAGCTAATCCTAATATATTTAGTACTATAGGTATATACTATATATAATATAATTATACTAATAGAAGTAGTATAGTTAGAACTAACTAATATTCTATTATACCTAAATATATTAAATTACTATATAGTTTTCTATAGTAACTATATAGTTCTCTATATCTATAAGTATTATAGGTTTAAGTTATAGATCTTTAAGTTAATAAAAAACTATATAAGTATAATATTTACTAAACTCTAATACTAAATAATATCTATATATAACTCTTTAAATAGTAAAAATAACTCCTCTATACTGCAGACTCTTATTAAAGCTAAGCTAAATAACTATACTATTCTACTTAAAGATTTTAATTTCTACTACTTACTTTAAAACTACTATAGATAATAATCTTAGAGTATAAATAGTCTTTTTAAAGTTATAATTTAACTTTAAATTACTCTTATTACACTCTATAGTACAGTTACTAAAATATCTAAAGATAGCTATAATAGTATTCTTAACCTTATATAGATAAGTAAAAAGCTTAATCTCTAGTATCTAAATACTAACTATAACCTTAATAGCTCTAACTATTTTATATAGTAACTATAACTTAACTCTATATATACTATATCTAACTTTAAATTTACCTCTATTTTAAACTGGAAAATAACTAACCTATAAACAGTAAAATATAAAGCTTATATCTACTTATAATAGTTAGAAGGTTCTATTAAGACTGAAGACTAACTTAATTAAATTATAGCTTAAATAGCTAAATAGCTTTACTTTATTACAGTCTATACTACTTTAATATATAAATATACTAAGTCTACTTAAAATCTATAGTAGAACTATAATACTGTAATTTTAACTAGATAACTTAAGTAAGCTTACTATAAGTATTAATAGATTAATCAGTAAGCTAATTAAAATAAATTACTAACAGCTTATATCTAGTAAAACTAAAGTATTAATATAGCTTATTAAACTACTTAAAGAAACTTACTAGCTAAAGTAATAAAATAAGAACTTATCTTATTCTAGAAAATTAAAAAATAAACTTAGCTTTATAGTAGAATTAAGCTAGTCCTACTATAGCTTTTACTTTTAAACTAGCTAGATAATATTAAGCTAGTAACTAGTTATATAAATAAAGTAACTATATTAGTAATAAGATTCTTCTTAAAGCTATAAGTAGATAATAGTAATACTCTATCTATTTTAAATAACCTCTTCCTACTAAATAATACTATAGGCCTAATATAAGCCTATATAGAGATTAATAAGATTTATAAAGCTCTTATAAGTATTTAATTCTAAAAGGTATTAAATAAAAACAGTATTTTAATAGAATTTCTAAAAGTCTATAGAAAACTCTTTCTAAAGGTCCTATAGATAATTATAAATACAAGCTTTACTCTTAAATACTTTCTAACTTAATTCTATAGTATATTTATTATAGTAATCCTAAAGCTAAATAAAATACTTAAATAATAATAAATAGCTACTAGCTAGAAATCTATTTTCCTACTTAATATAATAAATAAGATTATAAAAATAGTAGTTAAAAAGTATATTACAGCTAAAATAGAAATAAGAAAGCTTTTACTTAAAAGTTAAATAGATAACTATATAAAGAGATCTATAGAGCTAGCTCTTATAGCTATAGTTAAAATAGTATAAATAGTACAAAATTAATATAGAGTAGTCTTATTACTTTAAGCTAACTTTATTACAGCTTTTAACTTAGTAAACTACAGAAAGCTTATTATAGCTTTACAGAAAATAAATATCCTATTATAGCTATTATACTAACTTATAAACTATCTTATAGTATATACAGTATAAATTCAATTTAATAGTATAGTATTTAAGCTATTTAAAGTTAAAGCTAGAATACTATAGAGATTACTACTATTATTAATACTTTTTATTCTATTTATTATAAGCTTCTATAAAAACCTTAAAAAGACTTAAAAAGTAATTATTATTAAATTTATAAATAATATAAACTTATATATCGTTAGAACTTTAATAGTAAAGATATAAATATAACTTAAAACTGTATAAAAGATTTATACTAATTAAGCCTAATATAATAGAATAATCTTTAAGTAAGATAAAGCTAAATTACTCTATTTTATATAAAACTATTAGATAGATTAAACTTAAGTTTAACTTAATAATAACCTAATAGTACTAATTTAAATAGCTTAGTTGTTAAGCTTTTAAATTAACTGAAAACTACTATAGAAACTTTATATCTTTAAGCTTAAAAACAAATTAAAGTATTAAAAGTAAACTCTTACTATAATTACTATAAGTATATAGAGTGTTAACTTTATAGCAGTAAGATAAATATATACTTAAGTTATTAGAGTTACTATTAGCTATAATATTAATATATTCTAGAAGCTTACCCCTCTAAATAGAAACCTATAGAAGTTAGTAAGAATCTTTATAGTAGAGTGAACTTAAGCTCTACTTATAGTAGGAGGAGCTTATAAAACTACTTTAATATAGCTTTTTAAAAGTAAGTTAGATATATTACTACTTAATATATACTTTAATAAATATATTACTAGATTTTATAGCTGCTTTAAATAATAGAGAATAAAAATACTTATATAAACTGCAGCTATAGTAGTTATAAGGTGGATTTAATAGAAAAAGTAAAAAGCTCTATAGTACTGCCTAATATAGAAGTATAAAGACTAACTTACTAGCTAACTGTTTAGTTATAATAGATAGCTTAAATAAGCTTAAATTTAGAAATATATATCCTAAAAATAATAAGAAAAATAGAACTAAACTTATTATATATTATATAAAAGGCAGACTTAAAATAGAATTAAACTAGCTAAATTAAGCTTACTATTTAATAGAAAGAAAGTTATCTAACTCTATAATAGACTAAAGAAATATAAGAGTTTAATATTTATCTAACTATATATAAAAAGATTAAACTTATAAAGCTTTCTCTTTAATAGATATATACCTAATATAGTCTTACTATAGTATTAATATAGAAATATAGATAAACTCTAAATTATATCTTTTTTTTACTACTTACTATATATAGAATAATATAAATTTATCTTAAATTTACTTTAAAATTAATATAAACTTACTATTTAACTCTTAAAGCTAAATACAGTTTATACTTTTATCTATTAATTCTTATAGCTTTAATTAATTCCCTACTTTTAATATATAATATAGCTCTATAAAATATATTATAATAAGCTTAATATAGAATTAATAAGCTTAATATATAATTAATAAGCTTATAGTATAACTAGTAATAGTACTTTAAAACCCTCTTAAAAAGAATACTTAATATACTCTAAAAAATCCCTAAAGGGAAAAAACCAGCCTATATATATATAATATTATATACTAGGCCTATAATACTAACTTATTAGACTTATATTAATTATACCTTCTACCTACTAACTCTTTTCCTCCTCTATTACTATCTATCTTTCTATTAAATTTATTTTATTTTTATTCTTCTTCTTCTTTTTCTCTATATTTTCTATCTCTTCTTTAATCTTAATAACCTCCTCTTATTATAAGAACTTAACTAAAGCAGCTAGAATTAAACTTATAATAGCTTTAAAATACTTAAGTATTTTAGTAATATAAATTACCCTACTAATTAGTTTAATAAGCTAGTTAGATAATAATTCTATAGTAATAACTATAGAGGTATATAAGTATACTAAAGATATCTAACTTTTAGCTCTTAAGGCTTTATTTTTAAGCTTCTAGAGGTTTACTTTCTAAATAGATAGTATTAACAGTAAATCTAAATTAAAAGTAACTTAAATTTATATTAACCTCTCTATTCTTATATAGAAGAATAACTACTAATATTTAGATATTAGTAATTACAGTAAATATTAGAAGTATATATATCTTATATATATATATACAAACTATATAGCTACCTACTGCTATATCTATATATTATTAGTATATTAAACCTAACTTAAAAATAGAAAACTTACTAGCTTAATCTCTATAGAAACCTATTAAGCTATCCTTATATATTTATATAATATATATAGAATAAAGAGTAAAGTATACTAGCTTTAACCCCCTAAGAGTATTCTTTTTAACTTTTCTTTTTTTCTTTACCTACAGATAGATTAGCTATTAGAACTCTAGTAGACTTAATATAAAACTATACTAAAGTCTCTAGTATTATTATTATTATCTTCTTTATTATTATCTAATAAGTTAGCTACAGTATAAATAACTATAGCAGGCATACAGTAGGAATATACTATTATTATTATTATTATTACTACTGCTATTCTTACTATAGAAAGTTAGAAACTGCACTATAAACTGAAAGCAGAAAATACTAATTTATTAATAAAATTCTATTAATATAATAAGATTAGCAATATAAACCTAGATTAAAAACACTACTAGTACAGCAGGAAGAAGAAGTAGAGGTTAACTTATAAAGCTCTAAAGAAAAAAGGAAAAAAGAAGGCTATAACAGCTAGAGCGTAAGATTTAAATACCTCCTCAGACAGTTAATAACAGCTAGAACGTTAACAGCTAGCTAGTGCCAGGCTCTATTTTTACAGCTGCAGGCAGCTAGCAGACTGTTCTAGTATACTAAACCTACACCGAAATATATAACCTACCTACAGCAGCTATAAATAACCAATAATAATAATAATATACAGCAGGGTTAGATAATACGCCTAACTTAACTGTATATAGCTCCTGCTGTATATAGACTAACCTGAATATTTAGGTTATAGGATAATTTTAATTCTAATAGAAGGATTACTTTTTTAATCTATATAATACTAATAGGGCTCTAACTTAGGCCTAAAATACAGAATAGAGGTTTTCTTTTAGTTACTATAGTTTTTTCTTTATTTCTACAGTATAGAAGTACTATCTATCTTTAATTAGATCTATAAAGTATAAATAAATAAAGTAATATAAAACTACTATTTCTAGAGATAGATAAGCTATTATAAATAATACTAAATAAATATAATATATAGATTAAATCTATAATTATTATACTTAATAAAGATAAAAATACTTTTTTTAGTAATTAAAAGAGAATAAGTAAAACTTAATTTAAACTAGCAGTTTATTTCTAACTATACAATAATTTTAAAAAAATAAAAATTTAATTTTACTCTTTAGAAAATAAAATATATTTAGCTTTAAAATATACTTAGTATTTTTATATTTATATCTATTTATCTCTTTACTATTTAATAAGTTAAATTTACCTAACTTAAAATAGATAAAATTCCTATATATGTATTATACTAACTTTATATATAAGTTATAGATTTCTAATATAGACTATTAAATAACTAAGTGATATTAACTCTATTATACCATTTTGCTACTTCTCTTTTAAAGTAGATACATCTATAAATCGGAAAAGCTCTAAAGCCAGTAATTAGGCGGGACTTGGTATAACTCAACATCATATAGAAACGAAGAGATATCATATAGGTAATCAGGGTGGTATCTCGGGCTTTTGTGCGCACAAAGAATGGAAGTGCACACAAGAATGCACCGAAGTATCCATCAAATCTTTCCGCACCTTGACAAGGAAGAGCTCGACCTCCTCAGGCTTCCAACCCAGACCCCGCGTAAAGGGCCCCATAGTGATGGCTTGGAGGCCATCATAGATAACACTCCTATTATAAATGCCAATCTTCTTGAGGTTGGAATCCTTGGGCCACGGTCCGACTGGTACCTTTTTAATTTCGTGGCGGACGTTTACAAAGCCTGCTTCTCTTAGCCGGTCTTCGTTCTTCTCAGCAGCGTGCATTTCGACGCCAAATTTAGCTAGTCCATCCCTGATATTGGCTACCATCTGAGGTGGCGTGTATTCCGGGTGCATAGTTCCGTCATCGCATCCATACACCCAGCGGAACTCGGGAAGCTCAATCCAGCCACCAGGCGTTAGTGACCTAGCAAAATCAGTGGTTAGTTACATGATAGCACACACTTTTTCTTTCAAACGCAGTTCGGACGGATGATGTACCTGTATGCCTGCGCAAACAGAGCCGGCCAGTCTTTGACAGCAGTGGACATGTTCCGCAAATGGATAAGATCAACCGAGCCCTCTCGGTATAACCACGGCGCCTCAGCGTCGTCGACAAGGAACTGGACGTTTGGAGGCACCCAAGGCGGCTGGATAGGGCTCAGGTCAATGCCAATGACTTCAGCGGCCGGATACTCGTCGCCCACTAATGAAACTAGTCAGAATAATTGTCCCAGAAAGGCTCATTAGCATCTGGTCGTTTGGTGGCTGACCGTCAATAGCCCAACTTCCCGTTCCCGTGCCAATGTCTATTATCCTTTGCGGATTCTCTAGCGGCGCATTGTGCAGCTTGCCCCCCAATAGGTGAACTGCAACGGTATGTTTCATATCTTCTCGCTCTTGCTCAGGCATGTCGTTGGGGAACTGGTATAGGCCTTCCTTGAACCTGTGATACCTGCGACTGTTCTCGAAGCGGTAGTCCCGGACGCTGGACGACATTGAAGTCGACGTCGCCGATCTCGAGTCGGATGTGTAGCCATCGTCTGCGGGGGCATCGTCCACGTCGATTGGGGGCTGCTGTGGTTCTGAAACCTCCGATTGGATTGGCGGGTCTTGGCGAGGCGACTCTGCCTCCCTGGACGATGCCTCCCTAAGCGGAGGAGACGCCTCCCTGGGCGGAGGAGATACGTCTTGTTCGGCCTCTGGCATTGGGTCGGTAACCTTGGCAGATCTTAACCGGGTTGGGAAGAGATATTAGGCGAGGAGAACAGAACCGTGGTTGGAGTTGGAGATGGATGTGGTGGGGATCCGACCGTCGGATCCTAGTTCACCCGACTTGCCGACGTCCTGATTTACACCTAAATTATAAGGCAACAGCCGACATGACAGATCGAGGTGGCGACAGCGGCTTCCCCCTTTTTCCTAGCTCGTTAGATAACACAGTATTTCTATGCTCCCTGCCGCGGCCTAACTTCAATAAGTACCTACCCCGCAGGCGAGCTATCATTCGCCCTTTGTCACCACACATCGAGTCCCGCTTGCGGCGGTGTGATGCGAGATTTATTGCACATTGCACCTTGCCTCAAGTCTTGAACCGAGACCGTATTGATTGAAGCCTAGGGAGCGTCGTGTTAGATAGGCTTATACTCATCTTGCTGGAATCAGAAATAAACCACCATGGACGCGTTCAAGCCTCACCCTCGCCGACGACACCATCCTGTCAGGAATCCACAACATTCCCGCCCCAACGTCATCCAGAACCAAGTACTGCCCGCTGGTAGTCGGCCTTCATGGCGGTTGCTACACTAGCCAGTACTTCGATGCGAGTCCAGATTATACGGCCAGCCTGACAAGCAACTCCCTTGCCGTCCCGTTCGTTGCAATTGATCGCCCAGGATACAAGGACTCAACGCCACTTACGTCAATCCCCGAAGGCTCTAGCTTTCCCGAAGAATGGGGCACCAGACTGCATCAATCTATTCTCCCGGCGCTATGGACAGAGTTCGGACTCCCGAATGCGTGCACCTGCATCATTCTCCATTGCCACAGCCTCGGTGCCAACGGTGCCTTCGTTGCAGCGTCTCTGTATGCTACCGCGTCCACAACTCCGGCATACCCATGCGGAGGCATCGTCGTGTCTGGTTTCGGTTCTCTTTTAAAGGACACCGGCGGCCACACCGCACAGCCTGATCCTGCGCGCCGTCCCACGTCAGCATTCCTATCCAGGTCAAGGACAGTACTCTATTGTTGCCAGGAACGGCCGACGAGCAAGTGTACGCCCAGTCAGAGCGTATTGACCACGCCATGCCGTTTGAAGAGATCGCATCGTTGAGAAAGTCATGGCTCTCAACATGGAGGCAGAAATGGGGTGCCAATGTCACCGTACCCATCATGATTGCACTGGCCGAGAGAGACCATTATTGGGATGCAACAGATGACCATCTCCGAGACTTTACTTCATGTTTCCCCAGAAGCACTAGGATTGACACGAGCATCATCAAAGCCGCACCACATAATCTGGAGCTAAGCTACTGGTCCACTGGATGGTACGCTCGAAGTTTTGGGTTCGCCATTGAATGTGCAGTATCACATGCTCTGAGCAAATAATATTCCCATCTATTATAATACACTAGTCGATATTCTCCGGGTACTTTCCACTGCGGTTTAACTGCTAAGCCCTCAGAGTTCTTAGTTTTAAACTTCACAACCTTTCACCCGATATTAAAACTAGATGCAGACTAGTTAGGCACTAATAAACAGCTGAGCTACAGTTCAGTCAGATAGTGGAAATATTATAAAAGCCTCTACCTATGCTAATTATCTTGAAATTCTTATTATAATACTAAAAGATAAGTATATTTAGTTTTTTTTTAGCTTTACTTAGAATTATTAAATAAATTAAAGCTATATAGTAATTTTAAATAATAGAAATAAATAGTTAATATTATATTTAATACTAAAAGAGATAATAGCTAAATAATAAAATTATTATATATTAATTTTTACTTTAAGTTTTAATTTAAAAAATAATAATTTTAATCTTATTATTTATAGTTAACAATCTTACTATCTATAGTTAATAATCTTACTATTTATAGTTAATAATTCTTTTATTTATAGATAATAATCTTAAAATAGTAATTTTATTTTAAATAATAAAATATAAAAGAAATTTATATTTTTTATTATTAAAAAAGCTAATTTTCTTTTTAATAATTCTTTTTTAAATTTTTAATATAATTATAATAATCTATTAAATCTCAGAAAATAATATTAATGTATATTTTAAATATTCTTATTACTTTTTATATTAATATAATATTAAAAAAAACCTATAAATATTAAATATATTTTTAATTTTTTAAAAGTTATAAAATTTTCAGTTTATTAAAATTCTCTTTAAATATAATCTATTATTTAAATATTTAATAGAAAATTATATTAACTATTTTTAACTATAACTTCTTTTTTAATAATATTAATAAATTAAATTTATAGAGAAATTAGATAATTTATATTAATTTATTAAGGATCTAATTAAATAACTAATATCCCTAAAGACAGAAGATCCCTAACTCAATATTTAAGATAATCTAACTTGCTGAAAAGCTGGATGGTCTTTTATTCAAAACCTCGAGAACAAGCTAGCCGATATATGGAAAGCACTATTAGACAGACTTCAGTTGTCCAGCTTTCGTGGCAAGCCTTTTGTCAAGGACACAGAATGGCAAATCGAGACCTGTATCGCATATGTGAATGCTGGTATCGACCTCAGCAAGTCGGCGTTTCCTGCGTTGCACCTTTCTAGTGGGTTACCCGGCAGAGGCACCGAGGTGACTAGCATCCGATACATCAATACGACACTGGCCATACGCAATATTTTCTTTCATCGAAGCAAATTGATAACCATTATCAGCTACAACAAAGCAAGATCATAGAACAACTAGCCTTCTACATCGTACGATACCTTCCCCCAGGGCTTAGCCTAAGCCTTTCGAAATATCACACCATCTTCCGACCGGTGCTAGGCTTCATAGCACAGCAGCTAAGACTGCCTCATTGGTCAAATAGCGAGTTCTTCTTCCCGGATTCTTGTGGGAAGAAAGGACGCCTTAGCTCCATGCAGGCGTCTAACATCTTCAAAAGTCTCACCAAAGATCTTATCGCACTATAGACCCTCTCTTCATACAGGCAGGCTGCCCTTGCAATTGCCAAACGATATCTTAGCAAACTTGTTGAGAAATCAAATTTCTACTACCCAACTGAAGCTACCAACCCGATACGAATGTTTGCAGCTGGAGCTGGCCATCATCCTCGAATGCTATTAACAGCGTAGGCGATCGATAAAGCCCTCCCAGCCCGGCTGCAGCCAGAGCTACTCGAAATGTACAATCGATTATCCACCTTATGGCAGGAATGGAATCAGCAATACTATCAACAGAACCATTGGGAACCAGAAGCCTGCAATGCCAGTGTCACCAACTCTAAAGGACACAAAAGACCTGCCAGCCCTGACGACCCGAAGAGAGGCTCTAAGAAGGCTATGACGAGCGTCAGCAGCTCTAGCAATAACGACCATACGAACGATCTGACCGACGGATTCATCTATAATACTCAATACCGGGTTCTAATATGTATTTCTTGTGGGTCTATAATCCAGCCGGAAGCCAAGTCTTTCTACAGCTACCTTAACTCTATCCATCGGATCACTGGACTGGCCTGCAAAACTTTGATGGAAAGTTTCAGGGCATACAAACTTTGTCCGTTTGAAAAGCTTGCCGTCCCAAAGGAAAAGATTCTTCAGATCGCAGGTCTTCCTATTCACGGGGGCTTTCGGTGCAACATCTGCCCCCAAATTTCTGAGTCTTCGTACTTCACAGATCTCCAAACAAGATCAGAGACAATATGGAAATTCACGATTTGGGGATGATACCAATGGTGGTAGCACAGCTACAGAAGTTTCAGCCTTGTTACCTCCAGACGTATTTTACAGCTAAGGGCCGCATTAACTACTTCGTTATTGAGGGTCTGTCGTCGTCATTACTGCCGCCGGCGGAGGCATTATCTGCCCCTGGGTTGCTCACACCGCTTTTGTCGCAGGAGGAGGTGAAGCTATTTGAAAGCTTAGGGGCGGATATCGCCTAGGCATCACGAGACTAAGATGAAAGACCGAGGTCGTTCAGAACGCGGAGGAGTCACGAACAGACCAAGCCCCCTGGCTCGTCCATACTGGATTCCCTACCCATCTGCGGAGGCTCTGGGACGCCGAGATTCAGTCGTCGTACTCACTTCCGCTAAATGAGGTCCTAGACGGGGATGGTAGTGGCGAAGGGGACACCGACGCGGACCTCGTCCGCATCCTTGCAGCGTTGCTATCCATTCAATTTTTCACAATTCAATTCAATCCAACCCAATTCAATTTAGCAAAAGGGAAATTCAATTCAATTCAATTTAAGTCCGTCAATTAATTGAATTAATTCAATCCAGATAGGTATTTTAGTAGTGATGCTATTGAAATGTATAACTACCCAATTTATAATATCATTTGGTATTTCGTATGTCCCAAATCTATATCCATATACTCCTTACGCCAGTTATAAACCCTCATTACGGATAGTCGCTAAACCCCGCCGTCTCGCCATCCCGGTTCAACATGTACCGGAATCGCTCCTTATTTTCAAGCAGAAACGGCGGCACGTCCATATTGTTTCTCAACGCGGTCAAACTGGTCCCTCCAGCGACCCCATAGGTCGGAGCCGCTGCGCACAGCGTCAGCGATTCGGTTGCGATCCCGGTAGGACTTATCATTCATCCACATGTGTGAAAAGCTGCCCATCTTGTTGAGGAACTGGCCGATGGTTGCAAAGCACGAGCTGCAATGCCATGCAGCATTGGCCAAGATACCCTTTTCTAGCTCCCGCAGCAGGGGAATGCCTTCGTCGCCGTTGCGTAGATTCGTCGGCCGGATCGTCTTGTCCATGCCCTCGAAATAAGTCGCCTGGGGATGCTGCCACTCGGCTCCCTTGTGAAGGAATTGGAACGAGTAATAATAGAATCGGGAGGCGAGGGTTAGATACCGGGGGAACTCGCATGTTCGCAGGACGAGTAGGGTGGCGGGGCGGGGGATTTCATCAACATCAGCCACGATGATAATATCACCCTCGACGGGGGCTTTTCGGCCACTGAGAGATGGGAAGACTTGGAGGAACATAGCGTCACGCTGAAGGTTCTCGTAGTCCCATGGTGTCTTGGGTTTGAAGTCCTCGGGGAATTGTAGCTTGTGATATATCATCTTGTCGTGGAAATCGGAGAATCGGTCCCAGGTGTTGCGAATGAGGAGTTCCTTCACACCTCCTTGAAAGCTACGCGGGGACTCGACAATAATGAAGTAGTCGACATAGTCATAGAGGGTGCGTAGACGAATCTCAAGAAAGTCAAGCTCCGTATTCACCATAAAGAGGTCGTATACTTTGCGCTCGCCGGAGCGGAGTGCAGCACTGGGCCTGAAGACATTATATCCGTGGGCGGCGCAGAGGTCGTGTGCGGCTTCGGAAGCGTAGTAGTCGCGATGGGACGCGCCTTTGGCGGCAAAGTCGAGTCGTGGGAGGGAGGAGGAGAGGTTAAAGTCGGACCCGGAGATGTAGTGAGCGGAAGCCTGATTAAAGCGTGGCCGGTGCGAGATCCAGACGAGGAGGAAGACGAGGGGTGGGATGGCGAGGAAGAAGGGACGCGAACTGAGGGAGGCGGTCATGTTGGTGGTTACGGAAGGACGGCCCAGAGCGAATAGGGAAAAAAGAAGGGAAGAGAAAAAAAAATACGAATATTATCAAAGGAATGCTTGGATAACAATGGAATGGGAAAACGCTGTGAAATGAGCTGTTTCAAGCTCTCGATCCTGAAGAAGGAGAATGAAATGGTGGTAAATTCGAGAGAACTGCCTAGCCCTGTGTTTTTTTTTTTTCAGCTGGGCAGTGCTCGCCCGCAATGTATTACGGAACGTCATCTAATACTTAGACGTGAGGGCAGTGCCGACAATCCGATACGATGGCGCCAATCAGGTATGGCTGCGCCGTAATGGCGTAGACTCTGGCTTTAACCCCTGAGGAAGATCCAGCACCACTACGGCGCCCTTACCCGGTTTCAATCACTATAGCGCCCTCAGCCACCAACACTAAGTGGGACCATTAATATAACACTTTCTACCGCAAGAACCTCTTCTATAACCCTCTAAAGGATTACACAGCCTATCCCGCCCTCTAATTAATGTTAGCTATAAGTTAATAGGCCCCCTACTTAATAGGCTGTCTGTGCAATAGGCTACAGTTTTTAGAAATAAATAAGTGCAACTAATATACTTTATAAGTAAGCTAGCTAGATAAGTAAGCTAGCTACCTAACTATATCTTTACTAATAAATATTAAAATGAAATAACTATAATACCTAAAATTAATTAAAATTAATTACTATTCTCTCTTTTAGGTATATAGATATTATTTTTATAGGTATATATATTATACCTGAGTTTTCTATATTTTAATAAAATTCGTTTATAAAGTTATTTTAATTATTCTGATTGGAAATATTCTGGCTTAGAGGAGGTTTAGACCTTGAATACGTCTTGCATATATTGTGGGCAGACCATCCGGGAGATTCATACATTCCTGTGGTTTCAACCCGGCCCGAAATGCTTGGTCAGTCTTATAGAGCCGGGACCCGCAACCATCCCGTTCCGGCCCAAAATCTCCTAATTACCGCCCGTGGCATGAATTGCTCCCTTGTCGAAGCAGGCGGATTCATGCTGATTAGTTGGCCGAAGGCTCTAGCCCCGGAAGCCTCGAGGTGGTGGAACGGTGATAACGGTTATGCTCTAAAGTTACGAGCAAGATGACAAAGTCCCTCCCCACTCTCGGGCCCATTGTCAAGTCTGAGCCGGTAAACCAATCATGGGCGGGAATTTCAGTAGTCTGGGTTAGTGCAGGCCTAACCCAGTAGCTCCCCACCAGCAGACCGCTATCCACAGTAGACGTTTTGCGCCATTGTAGTCTCATCCAAGATGCTGTAGAAGCCTTTCCGATTCTTGGCCTAAAGGAGGACGGCCACTATCGAGACGGTATTGTTAATTGTCTCATACTTCCCCCTTACTGGTCAGTGTCATCAATAATCTAGATGGATAAGGAATGGATGAACTCGCGAAAGAGCAAATTCTAGTCCTGGAGCGTACGGTGCTGGGAGGTGTACTAATTTAACTTCTTTAGAGAGACTAGAGAAGTCATTTAATCCACTAGGGAATGTTATGAATGTGCATGTCTTAGGTCTCTAGCTGCACACCATCATCAATCACAGATTCGAGACGTGCTCTCGTGCGGATTAACTGGAGTCTTTCAGCGAATAGGGTGTAGTTCCTGTTACGAAGCTGACTAGGCAAATCTCCAACAGACGAAAAGCTCATTCAACATTTTACCTCCATCCAAATGGAGGTGAAGTGCAGTCTGGCTAACTTGTTACATTGTGCGAACAACACTAAAGCTACTCTCAAAGTTGAAAGCCCATGACCTAAACCCTAAGGCCATCCGTCTACGCAATCTGAAAGTATCAATCACAACGACCGATGCTTTGCCCTCATCTTATTGACACCTTGAACGACGATAGCTTCATCAAAAGTCGACGCCACACTAGGATGTTGCATGACTGCCTCTGCCCCACCTGGCGAAGTTGGGGGCCTTCTCACGCAGAAGCGTGGGCAAGTTCTCAGGCAAAACCCCGTGTTTGGAAAAGCAATATGTGCGAATGACGAAAGATGCAGTCAGAGCCTAAAATCTTGTGAGCTACACCACGATGCAATTCGGTGCTCAGTGGCGAGCGTCAACTTGTCGCTGCCACCAAAGAATGGCTTTGAATCGTGAAGCAACGGTTAGACCCACTTGCTCACATCCGACAGTGCGCCTTCGATGGCCTGATTGGTCTCGGTTTGAGTCCTTGCAACCAAGGCCTTCATCACTTGTCCTTGAAACTTCGAGAGATACGCATCCACAAAGGAAGGAATGCGTGCCAGATGGAAGGCACCTTCGAGTGAGCCAGATGGGCGCACCAGATGAGATGACCAGGCGTCCGCCAGGAACTGCGAGATGATTCCGGAATCACGGACGACCTCGCCGCCGTAAACAAGCGCGGGAACCTGACCACTTGGATTGATCTTGAGGTACTCGGGCGATCTGGGCACCTCAAGGTCGATGAGAACCTGATGGAATGGCTGATTTAACTCTTTTAAGGCGATGTGAACGCGGTGAGCCCCTATACTCATCAGTCATCACCATTGTTAGCCTCATGTGACGAAGGACTCACAAGGACAACCGATGTTGGTGTAAAGAGTAAGTTTGGAAGGCGGCGCCATCTTTGTTCGAATATTGCAGAGAAGTCGAGAATACTTCGAACAGCTGGGAGCAAAGTTGGGGTTGTGAATTCCACGATGCCCGAGTATAAAGACTGTGTACAAAATCTGGTCGCAATAAAATTGGCAGAGAGATCAAGATAAATTAAAGAATGAGAAAGTAATTTATGCGTCTTCATTGAAGTTAAACAAGCTCATGATTTTTGTGTATTGCACATCGGAACTTGGAGAGCACCTACAACCCGCTTCTCACAAGGCTTACAAATAATTAGAGCTGTTAGGCGGCATGAATGGGTCACCGACCTCGCTTGACAATTGCCTTTCCAGCAGCTGGAACACGCGTCTATGAGTATGCTAGTGGCTGACGGTGATGACCTAATAGCAGAGCAAAACAAGTTGATAGACTCTGTGGTCCCAAAATATGCTCGATGACGGACACAACGAGGCAAGGTGATCTGGTAGGAATTGCTGATGTGACAGTGAAACTCCTAATGGATTGAAGCACGAACGAGGAACAAACCATCACTTGTAATCTCAATCACACACGGCTGGAGCTCGCATAATCTCGTGAGATGTCAATCCTCACGCAATCATTAAGTTTTAAATACCCTCGTTGAACACGACAAAAGTCAGTTCTGGCCTGAAGAAGACTACAGCTTTATAAGCATTCCATCAGAGGCAAAGCATTCTCCGCCTATATCTGACACGACGGAGTTTCTACTATGAGATTTCTTCTCTAAGCGACCGTCTACAGGTTGAAAATGACACACTGTCGAAGTCCCCAAGCGCCGCGTGGCCGGAAGTAGCCAGGATGGGGGAATGAATGGAAAAACCCCGAGAGCCCATTGTGTATTTGATCAGTCATTTACGAGCTGAAGCCGTAAGAGCGTGGCTGCAAGGATTCTGGCCCAAGTGAGTAAAGTCCATTCATGTCCTTGACTAGAGCTTGGAAAGCATTGGAAAAGACAGCGGATGCTTCAACGTTCAAATTGGTGACGTTTCCAATAGGCCTTGAGCGAGACGTAGGTGGTCAGATGTAACCAACATTACAGAAAACGTCTACTGACAGGTTAATAATGTCCGACACAAAACTGCGACAGCTTGCCTGTATTAATGTCCCAGATTCAGAGTCTGAACTCATTGCTGGTTAAGAGTTAGTTGCCTGAGATCTGGCCTGGCTCGGCAATCCATTCTGCGCTTCCCTCACGGCGATTTTGGCGATCCATAGGAGAACAGTGCTGCACCCATCCACAAACTCTCCAAGATCGCAGCCTTCTTTCTGCATCTTGTGCAAGAATTGTACGAAAAACATGATCAGGTTCACATCCGATTCCGCGCGAGAATCGCCGGGGGATTCTAGAGCCTGTAATAGGAGCGTGATGGTGGCCCAGAGCGGGTACGGAAGGAGTCGCCTTGAGATTCGTTAGCAGCCAGATAGACAAGACAGTATCATGTCTACCATAGATCTGTGTATATGGGAGATTTCACGTTCCGAAGCACGCGAATTCTGCATCGGGCTGCGGTTTCTGAAGACCGCGAGGATATACCCTCCGCTCCCTGGTTAGGAGACGCTTCTGGCATGGACAATGTCGAAGCCATCTCGATCATACCAACACATCTGTAAAATTCGCAATGTAACATAATAAGAATCAAGTTGTTTGGCTCAACTGCTGGGATGAGCCCGGTGTTGTAGCCAGGCTAGATCTCTAGAGGGAGCGACTTTCTCCACATCTCAAGCTGAAAACGGAGCTCGAATAGGCCGTCTTGTAGGTGCTGGCCGAAATCTGCGGGGGCGTTCACGCAAAGAAGACACTTCTCCACCTCTGACTGTATTATGCCCAGTTGGATTCTCAGCAAGAAAACAATCACCTTTCCCGTCCCACCCGAGATAATCACATTTCCAAGCCCGTCTGGTGGATCTTCGGTTGGAAATTTGACCTTGAGCCCATCTTCTAGAAGGGCTGAAGGCGATCCCGAGTGGATGCTAATTGTTCTCTCAAGCAAAAATGCCACCCAAAAGATGCGCCTTCTTTGCTCCCTTTCCACAGGATCTAAGTCGCTCTCCGTAAACTCTTTATGCAGCCCAAGCACCCGTATCATTTCGACTGCCGATGAGAGAAGCAGTGACATTGTCTTGGTGTCCGTCGTTCCGCTCAGGAACATTGCCATCGAAAGCAGCGCTTGCACAGATAATATGGTAGGCTCGTTCTCCATCAACTCTGGATACACGGCAAAGGCATTCTTGAAAAGATTCCAAGAGAAATCTGACACCGTCCTAAATGCATCGTTCATGGTTTTGAGTTGAATTGCCATGGCAACGACGGCGTTTAGACAAGCCCACCAAGAAGGATTTTCAGAGCAGCCGTCCACTGGAAGATCGCCCTGGCACAGAGTCATGAAAGACTCGGCGTAAAAAAAAGGGATAGGTGTGTTAATCTCCTCAAAGAACATCTCGGCAAGGAGAAGGACTTCAGGTTTAGGAAACATCGGCATGAACAGCCGCTTGGGAGATATGCTGTCCACGATTGCGTTTCTGCGTTCCACCACCTTGTGCTTGGTAAGCTTCAAGACAGGAGCATCTGTGGAGTCCATCAGTGTGGGTCGTGGAGGCTGGTCTCGGCGTGGTGTTTCCAAGTCCGAAACCCTGGGGCTGACAAAGGCCAAGTGCTGTGGGTTGTATTCTGTAGATACAGGCTTTTCAATAGCCAGCGCGACGTCGCTACTAGGCTTACGCATGGAGTTTACGCCGGCTGGCCTAGAGTTCGACTGATTGTCGGCTGCAGGTTTGCCGATTCCGGGTTGAGTTGGTAAGACCTGAAGGGAAGCTTCCATTTCATTTAGTCTCTGTTCGAGCGTTAGAGCACGCTTCGAACTGCAATAGTATATCAGGACTAGGACGAGTCAAAGGTCAATGTGTATGCGCAAACCTGTTGGCGCTTTGCGCTCGAGGACCACGAATGCACTCGAGTTTCTTAGTCTGACAGGGAGAACATGCTGGTGTTTGGTTATCACATCGTATCTTAGTAGCTCGGCATCGGTTACATGTCTTTTTCGCATGGTTAATACGATTATGCAATGCTGAGCTCATCCGGCTAGAGTTGACTTACTTGGCTAGTTCGGTCCCTAATCCGTCGTTGGAGAGCCGGGACAGCTGATCCTGGATCCATGGTAGGTCACCAAAAAGAATAGATAGCAGATGAGCAACTTCGTGTCGAACCGCATGCGGTAAAGAGGTGGAAAGAGTTGCGAGACAGGGTGATGGAGATAGATGGGCGGGTGAATATTTGTTCGATCCGATTCGGGCGTTGCCATTGGATGAGATTTCGTCCAGCCAAAAAATACTCTACGTAGGGTGAGGATTAATAATTTAAGTGGACTCGGATCGGACTCTAACAAGACCCCGAAGGCTTGGCTTCTTGATATTGTGGCGCTGAAGCGGGGGCACATGCACTAAATCTTGAGTCTAGAATCTGCTGGAGATCGACGGCGAGCAATCAAGAGTGACGAAGTTGGGCTCATCTTTTTAGGTGTCTATGTTGTCCAGACTTGTTGTTCTAATTTAATGGTTGTTGCTAAGCCCATGGTCCTATCGAGTGGACAGAAATGTGGCTATTGATCAATGTTGACACTGAAGCCTTCATGCCAACATAATCACGGGACCAGTTTGGCTTGTAAAGGCTCTTCCAGGTCTTGCTGAACTGGGGTTGCTTCTCATTCGTCTACTAGATGCTATATATGCTACTCCGCCTCCGGTAGCTCATCTCGGGTGATGACCCAAAGCTTCTTGCTGAAAGGGCCCTTAGAAGTCCAGGTGATATGCATTCCAAATGTCAACCCAATTGCATCTCCAGCCTTGAAGCTATGCTTCGTGCCGGTCTCAGTCTCAAACCACATCCACCTCACCTCGAGTAAAAGAATAGTCTCATCGCCGAGAACGCCAGTGTAGGGCGTCGTCAGTGTCCCGTTCTCATCCACGTCAGACCCCGAAATGCCCTTGCCTGAGCGCCAAACACCACTCAGCATAGTCCCAGTCGATCCGCCGCTTTTGATGAAGTAGAGCTCTCCTGCGACTAGGTCTCCTTCCTTGGGTTCGGTAAAGTGATAGTCCGCCCACTCTGCGGGATTCTCGCTGATATGGTTGATTTGGATTGACGTTGCCGGGTTCGGGGTTGGCTTGGTTCCGTTCCAGATGCACCAGTACTTCTTGAAGAAGGGAGCATCAATTTCCCACTGCACCTCCAACCCCTTGGGAGAGCTCACAATTGAGCCAGGGCCAATGTGGTGCTTTTCCCCAGTGGAAATCACTGTAAGTGTCGCCGAGCCGTCGATGACGCAGGCCAGTTCATCTCCGAGTGGGGACGAATAGGTGAGCTGGTGGGAACCATCGGATCCTGCTCCCGGGGAATTAGGGCCCGTCCTCCAAAACCCGGATGACAGTTCTCCAGATGTGCCGAATGTACGGGCAATTGTAACCTCGCCGTGGGTCTGCTTGCCAAACTTAGGCTCAACCCACTCAAAGGGGGTCCATTTGCTCGCCGGAGGGACCTGTTGGCCACCATGAACAATGTGAGTAGTAGGCTGTGCCATGTTGATGACTTAGGTTCTTGTAAAAGGAGATATGGTATGGAGAAGAATTTGAGATCAAATGGTGCGGATGTTGTCTGCCCTAGTGGTCGAGAGATGAGAGAGCTCCGCGTCTATGCCGTGACTTTATACACAATCGCCGCCGTCAAACCCTTGACCTCCCTCTTTAACCTTGCTTCATGATGTCGAATGCCCAACATCCTCAGCAACGCTCTCATTGCTGAACGGTGTGATAGCTCTCGAGCTTGCATCAATGATTGGTCTGTTTTCCGAGTTGGCTGCGGACCTGATTCTGCAGTTCCGACCATCAAGATATCGAACGCCACGCTACCTCTCAACTAACAATGATTGGTTGCCGCCGTTTCCGTCGGAACACAAGAGAGGACGGTGTGCTAACCCCGCGTTTCATCGGCTAGCAAGCCAATGGCATGAGGCACATTACTGTTGGCCTTGAGAGACGAGAAAATCAATGAATGGAGCCTCAGATAAGGGCCTAGGTATAAGTAAGGTAGAAGTGGCGTACTCTCACGATATGTTTTACCCTTAACGACAAATTACCTTTCAAAGCTTCATACACCATTACAACACTGCGATACTTGCATATCAGCTTACGAAGATGCCCATCTATTTGAGTATGCAGCGGGTGCGGTTCTCCAGCCCAAACGCATATGAGAAGTTCAAAGTTCTCTTCGCCGACACACGACGCCACCTCATGACCCTCCCTGGCTTCCTCCACCTTACGTGGTGGGAACACCCCGACGACCGAAGTTGGTATAATGAGTGCAGCTTCTGGACCAGTCGCGGCGCACTTTACGATTGGCACAAAAACACGTACCATAAGTACTGCAAGACATGGGCAGCCAACGGCGCCATTATGGAGGACATTATCACCAACTTTGAGCTTGTGGGAACGCGGCTGCTTCGCGTCTGCCCCGTCTGCAGTCACACGGAAGATAAGAAGTACGATTTGGCAAGGGAGCAGGAGGTATTGCATGAGCAGTGCCCAGAATGTGGTTTCCATTTTCCTGTCTTGGAGGAGACCCCTTCCAGCTTTGCCGTTTTCAAGGATGTGCCGGGTTTGAATGGCGATGCTGGGAGAAAGGATGCTGGGAAGGAGGATGCTGGGGAATCTGCGTGTCCTGTAGCGAAGACAGATGAGAAAAAGTAACCATAGTGAAATGAGGTACTGAAGATGTAATTAAATCATGAACTTGTTCAAGTGGTCCCTCCAAAACGACTTGAGACTCTGCATCGATGTAGGAACTTCATTGTGAGGGGCAAGGAACGGAGGCCTAAGACGGGGCCGTTCTCGTGAGCCACTTTATCAGGCCTTGGTCTAGGTAGGGTTCCTGGGGAGTATATAGGTTGCTAGAGGTTGTCAGACGGAGATATGGACCACAATAACGCTACCGGCAAGAGGAGTGATCATTCCCTTTTGCCGTAGCGGCATTGCAATAGAGGTGGTGCGGTAGGGGAAAAGCCAGCAATCAGTCATCACCCCCTACCTCTTCATCTAATCTTAGACACTGGCACTCTTTGTCTACAATGGGTAATATTACTGTTTCACAATCTACTTCCACTAGGAACACGAATAGGATTGGCCCTGACGACGACAGCCACTAAACCTTAAGAGGCAATTGTAACCATAAATGGTACCGCAATTTTGATCTGCCTTCACGGTTCAGGATTGAAGGAAGTGTACAGATGGGTATCAGTTACCCGGCTCGTGTGGATACACCTCGAGTCAGTCTAGGCTGACTCTCAGCTGAGTCGGGTATCGGGAAATTGACCAATAGAATTGAAGACAACGCCCCTAAGAATAATAACAGTTAGATTATAGAGGCCTTATAGTATAATTCTAGATATTCTTTAAAACTCAAAGAAATCGTACGATTTTCGAACTCTTCTATTAGTGCACGCCACGGTATTCCCGAATTCCGAATCCCCGCAAAACCCATGGGTACCAAGACTGTGAATGTTTATCGTCCGTCGATATGTATCAGCCTGTGTAGGGGAGATAAGTGCTCTTGTTAGGTGAAGTAGGGACAATTGCCAAGTTGCCGTTCATACTCGGAAAGGAAAATTTATACCAGCATGGGACTATGGGATAGAGGCAGGCAAGGGCTTGGGCTTTTTTTTTTACAGAAGTTCCGTCCGATGTACTCAACGCTGCTCATTTAGATACCAAAATAGTAGATAAGATCGGAGGCATGAAGACTCGGTTGTTGTTGGAGGGAAAGATAACGATAAGGTCGGGGAGGTTGGGGAGCGTCTACAAAGCCATGCTTGGTAATGCGGGGAAGGACGCTATTGAACTCAAAGCGAACAGACGGCCTGTAGTACGGCGATTACCTAGTTATGGTATGATATGGAATGGGCATTTGGGGTGTAATCGTGTTGCCATCGTTGGTCACAAGGCAGGCCCCTCACAAGTCTTAAACTCGCGGAACTTTCTCCGGAGAGTCCAATATTTCCCAGCAGAAACAACAAGCCATCATATCATGTCTGATCGCGGTTCTGGACAACGAGACCGTACTCATATTCCCAACCGAGGGCGGGCTAGTGCTAGATCACGCCTGGGATGCACAACCTGCAAGCAGAGACATGTTAGGTGCGATGAGGTCTACCCTGAGTGCGGTCACTGTTCTCGACTACGGTTGCAGTGCCGCTACCTGCGCCCGCCTCAGAGCCATACTAGGGCTAGAAGACCAGATCATCAACGGACACTTCTCCCTCTACCGACGCCCGCATTTTCCTTCACTGCAGCCGACAACAATCCTCCACCTTCGAAGTTTCAGGAAGTAGGA
This sequence comes from Ilyonectria mors-panacis, assembly GCA_002991585.1. Classification (NCBI taxonomy): domain Eukaryota; kingdom Fungi; phylum Ascomycota; class Sordariomycetes; order Hypocreales; family Nectriaceae; genus Ilyonectria; species Ilyonectria mors-panacis. The sequence goes on from PPHJ01000067.1 coordinate 839,053, forward strand.
GTTCAGAATGGATATACTTGTCCGCTGACCCCTACCTCTGACCACCTGGCCCAATTCATGTCGTCCTTGCCTTGCTTTGGCGATAATTTTACGTTCCTTTTGCCTGATGTGGACGATGATTTGACGCGGGAACTTTCTGGAAACGCAAAGTTCCAGGCTGTGGGCTCCCTCATTTCAGCCAGTGAGGAAGATTGGGGATCAGTAACTCATCTCGAACACGAGCGAGGCTCTGCAGACCGTTGGATTCCTATCTCAACTGAGGTTGGAACGTCCCCCTTGGATGCAGGTCTCGAGAGATGTTCCCCGGAAACGGGATCGAAGTCGCCTGTCGATTACTCAACTGTACATCTAATACAGTGGACCGACCATCTAATCACGTCCAAAAAGATCATGCAACCGCCAGCAGCCATGTTAATGAGGGGTATCAGAAGGTGGCGCCGTCTACAAGCATATCTCCTCAGTCTCGGTTCAAAAAATAGCACCGTCCGAGACACTTTGCTCTGTCTTGAGGACGTATTGGCTCGCGACGACTGTGACCAGAGAATGGGGTCAGCCACAGATGCCGACCGAATTTCTGAGAGATACGAGACCGTAAGGGATCAGGTCATCAAAGCCACGGCTGTGGAGAAGTTGGGCGATCAAGAGCTTGATGAGATGCTTGCAGTTCTGTACTTGTTGGCCTGGATTCAAGTCATCCGTCCCAGGGGGCCACAATGCAGTGAGTCTATGTTTCCCAGCGAACAAGCAGACATCGTCATAGGCAGCGCCTGCAAGTGGAACTGGTACTCGCGACAGCTTTTATCTGGGTTTAACTCCCTCGATAGTAAAGCAACCCATCTCGGAGGATCCCCATTACTTTCACAAAAGGCCCTTGCTATCGTGTCCTGCCACCCACTTCAGATTATAAGTTGCGAATACGAAGAGATTCGAAGGACGACTCTCTTGAAGGCCAAGAGGGGTCTCAGTCCATGTCAGGCAGCTCGGTCACGGACGTGTCAGAGCATGCCGGGAGCACAGCAAGTATTCCGCCATGGAAGATGGTTGATGTAAAGGAAATAGTCCTTCGAGCGATTCTCCAACCCGGTGCAGAGTGGTATTTGCAAGCGCAAACCTACTTTCGCCATATAGGTTCCCTTGATAAGCATCAACGCTCACGGTTTACCCCAGACGACGAACTCGAGGTTACTTTGCTTGGTAAGCAAATCCAGTCAGAGCTTCGAGTTCTCTGGGCAGAACGAGCATCAGTTGTGTCGCTCACTGCTGCTGAACTCTCAAAAGTCATGGCACCGGATCTGGCGACTCGTCTGGAGGAAGTGTTCAGCGTCTATCTTGCCAGCTACTGGGTCCTATTTGTCTACCTTCATCGCATCTGCTGGTGGCACCTGGGCCACACAACGACTGTTCAGGATGGATTGACGGAGACGTGGAACTTCTTTCAATCCTCATACAGCGAGGACGGTTGTTCCAGAACAGTGCACCCGGCCTTGATGTGGCCAATTTTCGTGTTTGGCGCTGAGTGTCCCGACGAAAGTCGACGCAACTGGGCAGTCGAGCAGATCAAACGGTTGGCTACACCGAGGCCCGTGTTAGAGTTGGAAGCCAGTAAGCTTGACATGTTGCCGGCTTTTCGGATGAGTCGTGGTGCAACCCAGAACGCTCAACGCGCGGCGCTTTTACTGGAGGCCTTGATCGCAAAGCAGGGGTCTACTGGAGCCCGGGTAGACGATCGAGACTTGGCTATGGAGATGTTTGAATGCCATTTCTCTATAGTATAGCTATCCTAGCGTCCGACTTCTATATGTGCTTCAAAATTTGTCAGCGAAGAACTCGAAGTAAACCGACTTTCAATGTATGCACCCAAGTGCAGATGGAGTTGGTATTGAGGGGCTAGTCTAGCTGAAGTAAATACTAGATAAAAGGCCCTGCGCATTGGTGTGCAAGCTGATTACTTCTTCTCGTTAGTAGCTTGGAGCTTTCCTTCAAGGCCGCGTTTAGAGTTGACTTGCTCAGGAGCCTTTCTTTCAAAGATAAGTGTAATCTGCTCTAGAGAGTATCCGCGAGTCTCCGGGAAGATGAAATAGATAATCAATCCGTAAACGAGGAGCAGTACGACACACACAATGTAGTACGTCCAGCCAATAGCCTCAAGCGCAATGGGGTTGACAAACGTATTGAAGATGACTCCGATCAACATCGACAGCCAAGCCAAGCCCAGGCCGTGGCTTCGTAAATGATAGGGCCAGATTTCGACAGGATACGCGACTTGGAGAGGGGTTCTAAGCCAGGTTAGTAAAGGCGTGAGGGGTATTCGACGCAATAATGGACACTTACATCGCAATATCGTAACTGCAAAATAAATAAATTGGAAAGGGACGACTGCGGTTCCAACAGCCTTTGTACCAGTCTCGGCGAAAGAACCTGAACATGTGGTAAAGAAGAAAGAGCTTTCTTCGGCCAAATCTTTCGACGGCAGAGGCACCAGCAACAGCGAATATCCAGTTCCAGATCTGATGGCATCCGGAATTGAGAGTTTGATCACTGACGCTGGTGACACCGACAGTATTGAGAATCAGTGGCAAGTAGTATGACACTACTCCATTCCCAATCCATTGTGACAAGATGCCCAGTGTGATAGTGATTGCTGTTCGGTCAAGATTGGGTTTGGTTGAGAACATTTGAGAATAACCTCCTCCTTCAACGCGTGCCTCTTGAGCAAGGGCAGCCTCAATCTCGGACATCTCTTCTTCAAGAACCTGGTAATAAGTACCACCACCGTGAGTGTTGATTAACATGGTTCGTGCGTCTTCTATCCTACCTTTCGAGACGAGCCATCTGGGACTCTCGGGACAGAGGAACAGGCCTGGGAGACCAAGAAGTGGGCACAAAAGCTGCAGGATGCAGATAGTTCTCCACGACCACGAATCGAGAAAATTTCGAACTCCGAATGTAGCCCAAGCGGCCACCGTTGCCCCAATGTAGAACGCAGTGAAGTACAGTGGGGTTAACACGCCTCGTTGGATGGGATAGGCACACTCTGCAACGATCAGAGGGACGACATTTCCAAAGATGGCACCAGGAAAGCCGAGAAAGGTTCGACCAACGATCCACACAGCTAGAGAGGGTGCAGCAGTCTCCAAGATTGCGCCGATGATGAGGGGAATAAACGACATGTAGACGGTGAATTTGCGGCCGTATCGGTTTGCCGCCCAACCAGCCACAGGGATACCAATACCAAATGCCACCCAGTATATAGCGTTGATAAAGCCTAGCCATGCGCCAGTGGGGTTATCCATGAATCCCCTCCACTGGGAGAGGGCAAGCAATCCACCGCTCATGGAACCGTCATATCCAACAGCAGATCCTTTCGAGTTGTTAGTGATCCGGCCAAATCGAGACTACAGAAAGCTTTGCAAGAGTAAGGAACACGAACCAAACATGGCCATGGACACGAGACTGAAGTCGAGCTTTAGAAGACTTGGCTTTTGAAGGCTGGGCGCCGTCGTCGTCGCCAAGGCTTCAGCAGCTGGCTTCTCTGGCACGCTGGAAGCCATCGTGTAAGCAATGAAACCGAAGTCTTCGAGTGATAGTGGTGATTTGATGAAGTAAACCCAAGTTCGTATTATATTATGGGTTGCCGCTGGGTGACGTGTTTATAACCGGGGGCACTGGCAGGCTTTTGTATCCCAAAGGGTCAAAGAGAAGACAGCAGTTGATTCAGTCGTGCTGAGAACCCCAGTTTTCGCAATCTTCCTTCCCTATCAACGGAACACCCGCCGATATCACTTTGGGAATAGCCCTAGCTGGGCAACTGACCACTCCGGAGGGGGTTCAAGGCTAATCCGGTGCCCATGGGGTTCGAGAACTAACTACCGCTAGTGTGAACCGCCATCCGGTGGAGTTGGTGGTTCGTACAGTGTGCAGTAGAGAGTCGAGCACCGTCTCCAATTACAGTGCTTAGCATGCATAGTGGATCCCCCCCAAGCTGCAGGTTATGATAGAGAGGACACTCCTTGGCCGGCGACACCGACACCAAGGCATACGAGTTGATCGAATGTCAAAGGGGAGGTGTACGCCACTGAGCTTAGAGCATCTTGATGTTTGTCACATGTTGATGGTGGTGGTGGGAGGAATCAGGATCGTTGAGAGTAGCTCGTCCTCGAGCTATTGTTTCGTTGAGACGTATTTTTCGAGAGCCTCAGAGCTATCACTACGCAAGCTTATCGGATTTTGAACAGAGCACCAAGTAAAAATCATGACTTTGTGGTTATCATGTAGTCATTTTCTATCAACCGTCGAGGCTAATAGGCAATCGAGGCGCATCCAGAAGCGATCTGGGCCGTTTCCTCATCAGCGTCGACATTCATCCAAAGAGTAGCGCGCGAACTTCAATACTTTCGCGGTCTTCGGCATTAGGTCTCGTTCGCGGGTCTTCGAAAGCGGTATGGGGCAGTCTCCCACCACTGAAATCGCCATCAGGCGTAGATACATCGCTATCAAAACATTGGAGAAAGAGCCTCTCACTATTATTGTGATGGGGCCAACGGTCCACCTGGAGTTTTAATACAGTAGAGGCCAGTAGCTAGCTTATTACGGCCCTACTTGAGGCGTTTAGTCTGTCTGAGTAATTGAAATGACACACTTTTTCCTTCTTCTATAGCAGTTTCTATCTTTATTGTATCACACTTATTATACTGTAGCTGTTATAGTAGCTTTATTAATATCTATTTTTCCTTTTTCTTTAGAGGTATTAAAAAGTAGTAAATCTATTACTTTCTGTATTTTATTTCCTTAGGTAATAGCTAGATTATTGCTTTTTTTTTATTTTCTTACTATTTTTAGTTTTTACTCTATAGATAAGTATAGTTTATACTAATAGCTGCTTTTATTAATAAATTATTTATTTTACTTTAATAATACTAATTTTATATATAGAGTCATATTTAATACTTATTATTTAGTTATTTTATTTATTATACTCTATATAAGCTAGCTAGCTATATAGTTCTTCTTTTAAATTTTCTAAACTAATTTATAGTAAAGAGAAAAATCTAATAGTAAGCTATAAAATAAAAACTCTTTACTACTTACACTTAAAAGAGAAATAGATTAAATTCAGTATATATATATAGTAATATAATTTATAGATAGTTTACTTTATAAAAAAAACTAGAAATATACCTACTTATAAAAAAACCTTTTAAAGCTTAATCTAAATAGTATTTTAAATTTTCTTTAATTTTAAAGTAAGTTTAAATAGATCTTATTAATTTTTATTTTTATCTCTCTAATTACTATTCTTCTTATTATTATTTAGCAGACTTAGAATATTTTTTCTTACTCTTATTAATATAAGCTTTTTTATTTAGTTAATTATCTTAAATACTATTAAAGGTAAATTTAAGTTTAATTTAATTTAAAGCTATTTTAAAAAGCTATTTAAGTTTCTTATAAATTAAGTAATTTAATAGAGTAGTTAGTATTAATATATTTACTATATTTTATAGTAGGTATACTATATATTTATATTGCTTATTTAAAATATTAAATTGTAAAAGTCTTTTTAAATAGATATTTTTTATTTATTTCTATTTTTTCTATACTATATAATATATATAAAACTATATTAAGTATAGCTTATTACAGTTATAATATATTAAGGGGATTTTATTTATAGAAGTAGAGTAAACTATATTTTTTATATAGTAAGCTTTTCTATATTAACTATATTTAATATACTTCTAATAGTATTATATAATATATTTAAAATAGTAGTATTTAAAGTACTATTTAAGTTAGATATTCCTTAAATAGAGCTGAAATTAATAGATCTTTATAGCCATAATTATATTTTAATTATAAAGCTTATTTATATTTATTAACTTAGTTAATAATATAACTAGTAATTAATAAGAGCTAGCTATATAGTAGCTTTATAGCAGTTTAATAATATATATTTTAATACTATTTACTTATTAAATATCTACTATAAGATTCTTAAGTAAGTCTTTTATATAGCTAGTTAAAACTCTTTTAATAACTATTATAAACTGCTTTAAAACTTAATATATATTTATACTAAAGATAATAAAAATCTATATATTACTTTTTAGAAAATTTATAATTAGTCTATAAAAAAGAATTATAATATTTCTATTAAAGAGACAGTATAAAATATAATAGTTATACTTATTAGACTGCTATATATATAGTATAGAATAGCTAGATAATTAAATACTAGTAGATAAACTGTAAGTTTATATTAGCAGAGCAGTTAGAGTATTAACTTACTGATAAATATTACATCTAGTAATAGTTAAGTATAGTAATATATAGTAAGTTAAGATAATTAAAATAACTAAATTATATTAATAGCTAAATAGCTACTTATAGTAAATATATACTACTTAGTTATCTATATACTAATATAATTAGATATAATCACTTATATAGTAATTATAATTACTGGTAATTAGAGGTAATTACAGAGTTATTATATATAGCTAAACTATATTTTATTCTAAAAGACTAAAAAAAAGTAGGGCTGCACTTAAAGCCTAATACAGATTATAGCCAGACTGTAACATAATATCTCCCCTCTAATAAATTTTATCCTAAGATTCTATAGTTTTATTATCTATCTATTAGCTCTATTTTTAATAGGCCTAATTTACTCTTTAATTATTATAAATAAACTGACAGTATATCCAGTTATACTACTCAATATTATACAGCTCTTTTCTATACTATCCAAACTATTAGCTATTATATTATACTATATTCCTTCTATTCTAAGTGGGGTTTATCCTATAAAATAATTAAAAAGTTATCTTAATATAGTAAATATATCTAGTAAAGCTATTTCTATAATAGTTTTTAATATCTCTATTAGAGTATAAATATAATTTCTTATTATTTTATAGTATTTTCTGTATACTAACACTTAGAGTAGTAAATTGAATAAATACTAAGTCTAAATACTTAAAGCAGAAAGAGAAAAAAGCTAAAGAGTAAATAATAGCAGTATAAGCTACTCTAAATAAAAATTTAAATTATTTAGTATATCTTTACTATTAAAAGTATATACTAAAGTTAAAAAGTAAGAAGATAGTATATTACAGTCTTTAGTTCTTAAATAAGTTAGAGGAGGCTAAATAAGATAAGATATCTACTAAAGAGATAGTTTATCTAAATAGCTCTTTTTAGAATTACTCTATAGAGGCTTAAGTTAATCTGTAGAACTCCCTAAAGCTTAGTAATTTTATTCTGCTTATAGAATCTAAGGAGGCTTCTTCTATTTCTTTTAGTAGTAAGTAATATTCCTAGAATCTATTCTAATATATATTTCCTAGGGTACTTCTATATTTAAGAAAGTCTTTTAATTTAACTTAATAATATATAAGGTATTTATAGAATTTCTATATATCTTCTAAGAAGTTATAGTTCTTCTATTTTATAAGATATTTTATTTTATTATTTTCTCTTTTTATATTAAGAATAGTTTTAACTGTAAATTCTTAGTTATTTTTAACTTCTATTTTTTAATTATTATTTTATATTTTAACTTAAATAGTATCTACTACTAATTTAAGTAATAAAATATTAAATATTAAATAGAGCTTAACCTTTAGTAGTAAGTTTAATTTATAGTTATTTTCTGAGATTTTTTCTAAAATTTTATAAAATCTAATAAATTTAAAGTCTAATTTATTATTTAGCCTTTTTATTGTAATATTTTTTATTATAAGATAGACTATATCGTCCTTCTAGAAAATTAGTTCTTTTAATTTCTTTTAGTTATAATATTTTTTTATTTATTTTCTAATAAATTCCAGTTCTATCTTTATCTCTTTATATAGCTACTATAGCTAGTTAGTATTAAGAATTACTTTAGTATTTAGAGGTTCTTCTTATAATAATCTGTAGGTATTAAAGGTAAATCTAAAGTTAGTATAAGCTAATATAAGCTTTATTATTTTAGAGGTAGATATATTATAGGCTAGTTATACTATAGGCAGCTTTTAAATCTAATTGTTTTACTTGTAGTTAATATAATACTATAGATACTATTTAACTATTTAGTTAAGTCTTTCTATTTATCTATTTACTTATAGTCTTTAAGCTATTATAAGCTTATAGTTTAATTCTATTTAAGCTATTAATTCTTATTAGAACTTAAATATAAAGGTTATTTCTCTATTAGATATAATCTCTTTTAGCAATCTGTATATACTAATAATATTTCTTAAAAATATATAAGAAAGTTATTCTATATTAGTTAACTTTTAGTAGAGTAGAAAGTATATAAACTTTATAAGTCTGTCTATAATAATAAATATACTGTTATAGAGTATTCTAGTTATTAGATCTTTAGATAGTAGAAGCTTAATAATATAGTCTATAGTAATAGATTTCTAAAGTTATTATACTACTAGTAGTAGTTATAGTTATCTATAAAGCTTATATTATAGTGATTTTAACTTTTTACACAGATTATAACCTTTAGTAATATCTAAAATAACTTTCTTCATTTAAAAAAATAAATATATATTATTCTAAGTCTCTTAAGAATTCTATTAATACTTTAGTATCTATATAGAGGATATTTATATATTTCCCATACTAATTATTCTTATAGTTTATTAGAAATCTGTAATTAGTCTAATTATTCTTCCTTAGGTAGTATATTATTATATTTTTAGATTTCCTTTAGTAGTAGGTTTTCTTATTCTACTATATATATTGCTATAAGAGTTTATTAAGCTGTTTTTATTCTATTAAGCTTATTAATAAATTATACCTTTCTTATAAGGTAGTTATATAGTTATTAGAGTTTTATTTCTCTTTTTTTACAGATTTTATATTATTTAAAATCTGCTAGATTTATAATAAATCTGTAGTAAAACTTAGTGTATACTTATTTAAGAGTAAGATCTTATTCTTTATAGTCTCTTATATATTTCTTATTAAACTTTAATATATATTCTAAAGATATAAAGACTTATTTCTTATATATAGATATTCTATACTGATAATTATACTTATAGAGGTAGATAGTGTTATTATTATTTCTAAAATAATAGTATTATTATATTTTACTCTATTATTCTCTATTTAGTATTTCTAATAACTCTTTATATAGCTAGTTATTCTTATACTACTTAAGATATATAATATATCTCTATTTAAAATATCCTTCTGGAGTTAGCTTAAGAAGTTACTTATTTTCTTTAGTAATACTAATATTAAAGTTAGGTTATTAGCTAATAGTATTAGCTCTGCTATTTTCTAATTTCTTTTTATAAATAATAATATAGTTAAATTCCAATAAGTACTCTATATATAGTAAAGTTACCTGCTATTAAGCTTTTAAGTAGTTATAAAGTGTGAGATATTCTTATAATTAGTATAAATCTTAATTTTATACTTACTTTCTAAAAGGTAGTATTAAAATTCTTTAAATAAGTTAACTATAGTAAGGAATTCTTTATTATAAATAGAGTAGTTAAGCTTTATTCTATAAAGTTTGTATAAATAGAAGGTAATTAGATATAGTTTTCTATTAATATCTCTTTATTTAATTTAGAATCTCAAACTAAAATTAAAAGAGTTTATCTTAAGTTTAACTTCTTTTTTTAAGTTAAATATAACTAAAACTAATTTACTAAAAATTACTTTCTTAATATTATTAAAGGCTTTCTATATTTTAATATTCTTTTTAAATTCTACTTCTTTCTTTATAAGTTTTATAAGAGTATATCTAATATTTTTAAAATTGCAGATAAACTTTTAGTAGTAGTTAGTAAATTCTAAAAAGCTCTATACTTTTTTAATATTTTTAGGTTTCAGCTAATCTTTAATAGCTTTAATCTTCTTTTAATCTATATAGATTTTATTTAGACAGATAGTATATCTAAAGAAGTTTACTTTATCTATATAGAACTTACTTTTTTCCAGTTTAATAAGGAGGTTTATATTCTGCAGTTTCTTAAGTACTATATAGATATATTCTATATATTCTTCTTCTATATTAGAGAAAATAAGAATATTATTAAGATAATATACAATAAAGATATTAAGGTATTCTTATAGTATATTAATAATTATCTATTAGAAGGTTACTAGTATATTAATAAGTTTAAAGAGTATAACTAGAGATATTTAAAAAGTCTATACTTTATATAGAAAGCAATCTTCTATTTATCTTCTAACTTAATATAAATAAGATTATAAGCTCCTTTAAAGTTAAGAGCTATAAACTACTTTTTACTATATAATTAATCCTTTAGTTTATTAATAAGTAGTAATAGTATTTAGTTTTTAATAGTAATATTATTAAGCTATCTATAATTTATAACTAGTTATAGTTTTCTGTTTTTTTAGGGATAAATATAACTAGATATTCTGTAAAGAACTTTAATATCCTAATAAATCCTTTTTTTAATATATCTTTAAGATATACTTTTAATATATAGAGTTAAACTTTATTAAAGTTATAAATCTTATAGAATTTAGCTGTAATTCTATCTTTAAGTACTATCTTATAGTTCTATTAACTATACTATAGTAAGCCTATTTCTATTTCTTTAGTAAATAGCTTTTTATAGATATAGTAAGTAGATAGTATATTCTTAAGTTTGTTATCTACTTTCTTATATTTCTTTTATCTCTTATAGTTCTTTATTAAGCTTAGTGAATTATACTTATACTTATATAATAGTATAGTATATCTTATTATTTTAGGTATTACAGTATTTATATTTAATATCTTAAAGTAGTAAAGTATCTATTATATTATTATATATTACTCTACTAATACTATTATTAATTAGAGGTTAAAATCTTATATTATTATTTAAATCCTATTTATAGAAGAAATAATTATTAATATTATATAAGTTATTTAACTAGTCCTCTAATTAATTAGTAGGTTTACTTATTACAGCTATAGATAGCCTAAAACTAAATTATATTATACTAAAAGGATAATATTAAAAGAGATATCTTTATTATATTTATTTGTAAAAACCTTAAGGTAATTAATCTCTTTAGTAATATATTTACTATTATAACTAAAACTTATTTCTTTAAGATTCTATACTTAGTACAGATTTAATTTATCCTTCTATAGTAATTCTAATTTATTTACTACTTTTAGATAAATATAGTTAAGTTCTATACTGCTATCTATTAGTATAGTAAGCTAGTATCCCTTAATTTATACCTAAATTTCTAAGTAATCTATTTTTATACTTTCTATAGTATATAGAGTTTTTACTAAGAGTTTTACTTCTTTTAGCTTTTAGTCTATCTATTATTCTATTATAGAAGGTAAGAATAGTTTTTTATCTATATTTAGACTATTTTATACTATTCTCAGTCTTTAGCTTATCTGTCAGTTTATTAAGAAAAGTTAAATCTATCTATATATATATCTTATATATATATTTATAGATAAGTTTTCCTTTCTAAATATATTTTATACATTCTATAGTACTGTAATCTATTATAAATATTTCTTTATATATATATTATTAGATATAAAGATAGAAATATATTTCTTTTTTATTCTTTTATATATAGAGAGAATCTATTTTTATTTTAGGTTTCTTTCTGTAACTACTTTATCTATTTAACATTATATTAGTTTCTTTATTAGGTATTAATTTTTCCTCTCTAATTAGTTTAAGCTAGTTTTTAATTTCCTTCCACTAGGTATTATTATTAGATAATTTATTATTTCCAGTTTATCTAAATAGAAAGTATCTTTACTTCTCTCTATTTTAATATTAAAGGTAGACTTTAGTTTTTATATAAATTTAGTATTTTTAATATTAGTAATTCTAAGGGTTTTTATAATCCCTATATATATTGCTAAGGGAATTTAGTAATTTTTACCTCTAAAATTATAATACAGTACTTAAAGTAACTATTAGTATTTTTTATAATACTCTATATTATTCTTTATATATAGTTAGGTAATAGGAATTTTTAGTAGTTTTAAGAGGTAGTAGTTATAAGTCTATTTATTCTTTAAGTAGTAGTAGTATTATAGATAGTAATATAAAATCTATAAGATCTAATTATATTCTTTTATATTAAAGTAAAAAACTAAATAGTTTTGAAATTCTCTTTTTAATTTTACTATATAATCTCTTACTTTATATCTTATTATTATATAAAAATAAATAGTTTTATATTACTTAGCATTTTATTATTTCTGTATAAGCTATTAGTATATAGCTCCCTTAGTCTTCTATTATTATTTATCTTACTTATTAAGTATAACTTTATCCTACTATAGTTTCTATATTACTAATTAACTTATTTCTTTTAGTATACTAAGTATATATTCCTCTATATAGAAGTTCAGTCTTTTTTTATTACTGAAATTAAAGTATTTATTCCTAATATTATAGTATTTATTGTTTTTATTCAGTATAATATTTACTGTTTATTATTAGTCTATCTAAATATTATAGTCTTCTAGCTGTCTATTAGGGATATTATTCTAAGTGTTTAATACTTTTAGTATTTCTCTTTAATAGGTTTCTAGTTGCTTTTTCTATTATACTATAGCTATAGTTCTTATTATTTCTACTAATAGTTAGACTGTTAGAGGTTCTAATATTAATATTCAGTTTCCTAAGTTTCTTTCTTTATTAGTTTTTAAAATAGATTCTTCTTAATAAGGTGTTTTTACTTCTTCTTTAGATAAAGATTATTTTAAGCTAGATAGATATATAGGGCAGTTTAAGCTAGTATAGTTATATACACTTTATATTATAGTAATAATCTGTATTTATATTACTATTTCTATTTCTTTCTATCTTTAAATAGTATTAATAATTATTATTTAGTAGGTATAGATTAAAACTGTTATTCTTTCTTAAGTTTATAGTATTCTTATATAAAGTATTCTTTTTTATTATAGTTATAATATATAATATTCTTTTTATTTTAGGGTTACTTCTATATAGCTTTAAGCTCTATAGGTTTAATATATATTCCCTAAAAGGTATTTCTATAAGAGTTACTCTATTAGCTATCTTTCTATTCTTTACTATTCTCTTACTAATTAGAATAATAGGGATTATATAGAGTATCTTAACCTCTTTAGTATATTATAGCCTTCTCTTTATATTTTTCATACTGTTATTTATTAATTTTAACAGCTATAGTAATATATTTTATAAGAGTGTTAAGTTAATTAGCTTTATAGAGCTTATTTTTAACTTTATCTTTTAGCCTTTAGTAGAATATTTCTATAAGTATTTTATCTTTTCAGTTTAATTTAGAGGTAACTTATTAGAGTGTAATAGTATAGGCAGCAGTAAAATAAATCTATTTAAGTATATAAATTTTTACAGCTGTCTGTCTTTCTTTATTAACTATTCTAAATATATCTTTAAAAGCTACTTTAAAGTTCTTTTAATCTACAAATAGATTAACTATATCTTAATTTTAGTCAGCTTTATTATTATTAAGAAAGTCTTTAAGAATAAATTTAAACTAGTTTTTAATATTACTAGTTATTAAATTGCTTATAAATAGCAGTTATAATTCTATAAATACTAACTGTTATAAATACTACTAAAAGTATCTTTTTATTCTAGTAATAAAGAGTATAATATTACTAAGTATTCTATTAAACTTCTTTAGTAATAGTAATTTTATTACTTTTCTTAAGTTATACTTAGTATTTCTAGTAACTACTACTAGTATATTCTGCACTTACTATTATAAAGTGTAAATTAAATTATATAGCTGCTTAACTTTAGTAGCTATATTAATATTATTTACTAAAGCTATATAAGCTAGTAGTATAAGTATATTACTTAAAGTAGTAAGTATTTAATTAGTTCTAAATATCTTAATAGTATAAGATATTACTTAATAGTTAATATAAATAACTATTTTAAATAAGAGCTATTAATATATAATAGTTATACTTATTAAACTGCTATATATATAGTATAAAGTAGCTAGATAATTAGATACTAATGGATAAACTGTAAGTTTATATTAGTAGAGCAGTTAGAATATTAACTTACTAATAAATATTATATCTAGTAATAGTTAAATACAGTAATATATAGTAAGTTAAAATAATTAAGGTAATTAAATTATATTAATAGCTAAGTAGCTACTTATAGTGAATATATACTATTTAGTTATCTATATACTAATATAATTAAGTGTAATTACTTATATAGTAATTAGAGGTAATTATAGAGTAATTATATATAGCTAAACTATATTTTATTTTAAAAGGCTGAGAAAAGTAGGGCTGCACTTAAGGCCTAATACAGGTCGTAACTAGACTGTAATATAAAATTACTATAGATAAAAAGTAGCTTTTTAAAAGAATATAGTTAATAGCTACTACTATATTTAATAGTATATAAACTGTAATATTAAAAGCTATACTTAATAATCTAATAATAATCTTTCTATTAAAATAAAAAAGAATTATTTTAAATATTAATATTTAAAAAAACTAAAGTATCTCTTTTATTATTAATAATTTAAACTTAAGTTAAAGTCTTATTAAATAGTTTCTAAAGAATGGTAAATACTGCTTTTTTAATAGTAATTATAATTATTTTTATAAAAAGTAATAAAATTAAAATCTTACTATTAGCACTTTAAATATAACTTATAGTAGTATTAATTAAAATTACTATTAGTTTTTATATTAAAAAGAAAGTAACTTTTAAAATAATTATTTTAAATTTAAATTTAAATTTATTAAATAGGTCTTTAACTTAATTATAAGTTATTTCTATATAAAGCTTAATTTATAGTAAATATAAATTTTACTATAAAAAGTTTTCTTTAAAAAGAAAGAAAAATAGTCTATAAACTTAATATTTTCTATTTTATTTAGTTTGTATATTATATTTAGTATAGTAATAATATAAAAGAAATAAAAAGATAAAGAAATTTTATAGAAGATATTATTAAAGTTAGAATTAATTTTAAATATAAAATTAAAGTATAGTAAGAATAACTATAAAATATTTACTATTATTATTTATATAATTTATTATTTAGTTAATATAATAAAAAGTAAATAAGAAAAGTAAGTTTAAATTAAAAAGTAAGAAAAAAATAAAAGTAAATTAAAAAGAAATATTTTCTATTTAATTTAAAAAGAATTATTTTATAAAATTATAAAATATAGTAAGTAGTAAGTAAAAATAAGAAATATTAAAAATATACAATTTATTTAAAAAGTAACTTTAATAATAATTAAAGATATAATATATTTACTATAATAAAAAGAAATTAAAATTAAAAGTAGAGAAAATAAATAAAATAAATAGAATTAAAAAAAGTATAGTAATTTATAAATAGTAAGTTTTAAATAGTTAAATAAATATCTTTTAAAATAAATAAAATAAAAAAGATTAAATAGTAATATATATCTTATATAAAACCCTCCTTTTAATATTTATTTAGTAGTAGTTATAATATTACTTTTAATATCTTTTTTTCAGTATTTTTACTTTATTTAATTTTATTAAAATAGTAACTTAATTAATTATATATAGACTGCAGTAAACTAATTAGCCTTTAAATAAAATAGTTTTAAAATTTAGCTTTTTTAAGCTATTATTCTAAAAGTTATTAAGTTTTTTAAAATTTTAACCTTAATTATTATGTTTTTAGTTAGATTTAAATTAATAACTTCTATAAAATTTTAAATATTTAACTACTATATTATAAAGGTATTTAATATTATTTAATTAAATAATTTACTAAAAGAAATTAAAAGAAATAAATAAATAAAAAACTATAAATTAAGTTAAAAACTAATTATAAGTAAAGATATAACTAGATAGTTATTTTAATAATACTTTTATAAAAAGAATACTTTATATTTATTTTTATTTATATATTTAAACCTTTTTTATAAGCTTTAATAAATTAAACTATTAATTTCTATATTATAAAGCTTTTTCTATTAAAAAAAGCTATTGTAATTTTAACTTTAATTATAATAAGAATTTAATTAAATTACTAATATTTTTAAAAATAGTAAATTCTCTATTTAACTATTTTTCTATATAGTTTATATTTATCCTTAAGTATTTAAAAACTATATAAACTAATTACAATTTTAAATATAAGTTAAAAGAATTATTCTACTTAAAGTAACTACAAAAAGATATATAAAATAGTAAAAAAAAAGATATTTTAATTATAAAAAAAAGAAATAAATAAATTACTATATAATTAAAAAGAAAAAAATAAGAAAAAAGAAAAGCTTATTTTAAACTTTATAAATTTATTTTTATTATAAAAATAAACTTAAAAAATAAAATAATATTTATTTAAGTTTATTATAAACTATTAGTAAATAATTTATTTTTAGTTAAAGTTTTTTATTAAAACTAACTATTTACTAATTAAAATATTTTATAGAAAATTAATATTTTCTATTTAATTAAATAACTTATTTTAATTTTAATTTAAAAAAATATTAAAAAAACTCTTAAAAGTTAATATTTTATTTTATATATTTATTAATATTTTTAACTTTACTTTTAATATTTATTATTTAAAAATTAAAAGCTTTTAATAGTATATACTTAAAAAAGAAATTAAAAACTAAAATAGTATTAAAAAAAACTAATAGTAAAAATAATAGTATAATAAGCTTAATATTTAAGCTTAAAGTAATAATAACTTAAAGAGATTAAAGTTTCTATAATAATAGTATTAAAATATAAAACTTATAATTTTAACTAATTTTTTATAATATTTTAATCTACTAAAAAAGCCAGATTTTCAAAAAAAACTTAAATTTCTATAAAATAAAAGCTTAAGTTAGTTTTTATATCTTTTAAGTAATTCTTTTATATTTCTAACTAACTTTTTATATAATATAACTAACTATATAAAATATTTACTTTTTTTTAAATTATATTATAGTTTAAGAAGCTTTTATTAAACTTTAAATATAAAAATAGCCTTTTACATAATTTAATAGTATTTAATAAGGGAATTTAATACGTAAATTTACTGTATTTTTTATTATATTTATTATAATTATTAAAGTTTAAATTTAGATTTTAAGCTACTTTCTTTCTATCTATTAGAATTCTATTTAACTTTTTCACTTTATAGCTATTTTAATCTTAATATCTAGAGTTATAAATTTAATAACTTAACTTTTAAAATACTCTAAGATTTCTAATATCTATAGTAATCTATTTAAGTTATTTAAATTTACGTTTTAATTAGTATTCTAGCTAGCTATTATTTATACTATTTTTATATAATATAAAAGCTTTTTAAATTAAAGTTTAAAGGTTTTTTTACTTACTTTATTAATAAACTTTTAGCTTTTATTATTTTAGTTACTATTTTTAAAAACTTTAGTTAAATTTAGTAGAGTAATTTTCTCTATTTTAAATAAAGCTAAAATTAATATTAATAACTTTATATTTTCTTATAAATTAATTTTATTATTATTATTTAGAAATAAGTTATATTTAAAAATAGCTAATATAATCTATTAATTTATATTTAGTTATAATATATAGTATAATAAATAGTTTAAAACTTTATACTTTTTAAGAAGTTTTTAATATATTTTATATTTTACTCTTTTTTTATTATCTTTAGAATTATAAAAATATTTAATACTATATTAATATTTAATTTTATATTATTAAAATATTAAGTTAATTTTATAAAAGGCTTTATAAATAATTACTATAATAAAAGTTAATATTAAATAATTATTAAAAAAAAAGTTAGCCTTTTAATAATAGAGAATATCTCTTTTATATTTTATTATTTAAAATAAAATTACTATTTTAAAATTATTACTTATAAATAGTAAGATTATTAACTATAAATAGTAAGATTATTAACTGTAAATAGTAAGATTATTAACTATAAATAGTAAGATTATTAACTATAAATAGTAAAATTAAAATTAAAAGAATTAAATTTAAACTTAAAGTAAAAATTAATATATAATAACTTTATTATTTAGCTACTATTTCTTTTATTACTAAATATAGTACTAACTATTTATCTTTATTATTTAAAAATACTATATAGCTATATTCTGTTTAATAATATTAAATAAAGTTAAAAAAAATAAAAAAATATTCTTATTATTCTTTTTTAATATATATATATATATTATTTATTTTTACTATTTAATCTATTAAAACTTTACTCTTTATTTTTTAAAAGAATTCTATCTTTAGAATAACTACAATATTAAGCTAATATTTACTATTATAGCTCTAAACTACCCCTAAAAACCATTTTAATATTAAATTTAAACTCTATAGGCCTTCTTTAGATTAAAACCAATAGCACATCAAGCCCACAGCAAAAGCACTACAGTATTACCAATAGCAATTAATTCTAGCCGTATTGACCTTAAGTACAGCCAGTATAACCCCCTTGTAAATACAAGCCAGCATACAACGCAGGCCAGCGCCGAACCCGCTGAGGAAGCAACTTATATGCCAGCTGACGACATTGAAAAGAAAGCATACAATACTATTGCTGGAATTATCCCTTCCAACCTCCTCGGATAGGTCTGGACTGTCGTCCAGGCCTACACCGACGCGCGTGAGGTGGGATAATTTCAGTTCTGGCAGAAGGACTACTTTCTCAACCTATATGACACTAATGGGGCCCCGACTCGGGCCCGAGATGCAGAATAGGGGTTTTCTCCTAGCTACTATGGTTTTTCCTTTATTTCTACAGTATAGAAGTACTATCTATCTTTAATTAGATCTATAGAGTATGAATATAATAATTCTATCTTTAGTAATTAATAGTATAGTTTTCTTTACTATAGGAATTTAAAAGAATTCTCAAAAGAGGTTTTTTACCATTTTGCTAATAGGTTACAGTTTGGTAATATATAAAGGTAAGTCTTTATATAACTAAGTGTGTTTATTAATAGCTAAGAAGCTTAAGGCTTCTGTCTAATATACTGAATGAATATATTTATACACTCTAGAGTGTTACATTGGATCACGGTTCGCAACAGTGATCCTGCCGTTGGATCACGGTTCAAGATCGTGAGCCACGGGGGAATTATAGTTGAAGACCGTGATCCTGTCCTGATTGGTAGTGCACGCCACGCCAACCCGGTCCGTGACACGTTACACCCCCTCTCGTTTCGACACTATCATCGTCTTAAAACCGATGCAACGTCCGTAGCCAGAAGCTTGCAATTTCTAAGAGCAACAAGTACACTGCAAAAGTCAGCACAAGGCAATTCAGCCGAGCAGTTTAGTTAGAGAGATAACGTACGGTCGTCGAGCCGCGATCAGCCTGGGGCAAGACCGAGGTTTGACATCCGCTGGCCGTCTCGGTTGTGCTACAAACGTGTGCACCGCTCATACGATTGCAGACATCGATGGGCGACTGCGGGTTTCTGTGAGTAAATGTTGCTCAAGAGGTTGCTTTTACTTACACATGCAGTAGTCCGCGTAACGCAGCCTGCCGTGGCAAACGGCAGAAAGACCGCTAGAATCGCGACAATGTCAAATGGGCGCATTATGAAATCGGATCGGTGATGTCATGGGTTGTGTTGCTAATTGGGATAACGGATGAGTTTGGTCTAGAGATTCTATCAGCTCTGGAGGCAGACCGGACTTTATATTCCTTTAGTTCGTGTTCAGTACACCGCATGATCCTACTCATTTAATTGTCAGGATTCGCGTCAAAGGGCGGTCACCCAAATCAAACTTTATTCAACATAGAGCCACTTTAAAACAACACGGGCTTCTGTTTCAGGGTCCACACCGTAACCATAGGGCCAAAGCTACAGTAGTGTAGATATCGTAAAAACAACCGCTAAGCCCGAACCAGGACCACAAAAAAAGGTAAATAAGTAAACTTTAAGTTGTGTTATCATACAAGTTCCTTTACCCTTGTATCCGGCCATTCCGGACTATTACCTAATCTGTGGTTTGTCCTCTAAGGACAGATTGCTTCCACGATTTCAAGCACGCATTTCTCTATACATCTATAGCATTATGATATGATGGCTTTCATACTCAATCAACCCCCGTGCTGACAGTACCTTTACAGTAAGTTGACGCTTAGCTGGTAGTCTATCCTTAGTGATAGAATACACGGGATGATTCGACAAAGGATTGAGTAGATGTACCATAGAAAGCAGAGTCGGTGGGCTCAATGAGGGTGCCTTAGGCTCGAACAGGGGATATGCCGACCAGTTTGAGCGATAACGGATGTGAGCCCACACATATCCTGGTCGTGATAGTCCATGCTCAATCTTAAGAACACGCGGCGAATCATCGTGCCAGTGGGGCGTTCCGATATCATGCAGAACCTGGGAAAAGCTCGGTAGGGAAGGCGGTGCTGGCCCGGACTGGTCTTAAACCATTTTCTTAAGGTTTTCGTCTAAGGGACCTTTGGGGGGATTCTTAGAGTCGTTGTTAGTGTTGTTGTTATTACAGGTAACTGTAAATTGGGGGGCAAAAAGTATTTGCAGCCCTACTTTTATCTGACTTCTGATCTAGCTGCTTTTAGTTAGTTATTATAATACTGCTTTTACTGATTGAGAAATAATTCTATATTACTAAGATTTTTCTATTAGGTTTACTTATAGCTATTTACTATTACTACTCTAGATTATTACTAATTCTATAATTATAGATATAAAGTAAAGCGCTAAATTAATATTATTTCTGTTTTTCTATTAGTATATAAGTTTTTAGTAGGTATACTTTAAAATTATAAATTATATTAAAACTCTATTAATTTATCTAATTATTTTTTAAGCTTAAAATTAAGCTTACCTCTTTATTAAAACTAGTAAAATATAAGTTAGTAAGATATATTAAAGAAATAAATATATATAAAATACTATTATATAATAAGAGTATTTTGTTTTAAAAACTAATAGATATATATAACTATATAAGCTAAAAAACTTATATTCTTACTTTCTCTATTATTTAAAAATTATATATACTAATTTTTATAATTAAGTTATTTAAAAACTATATCTATAGAATTTATATAAGCTGTATTTAAATTAATAAGTTTTATAATACTAACTTTAAATACTTTATTAATATTACTTTAAAGTAAAATCTTAAGACTAATAGTATTAACTCTAAGTTTTATAATAAGTTTAGTATTATTAAAAAGAATAAAATTATAGTTATTAGCTATAATATTATTTATCTAATTAATATATTTATTAAAAAGAGTAATATAGCTTTTAGTTTAATTAGTCTTATAGCTATAATTAACTAAAATATAAAATAATAGCTATTTACTTTTTAAAAGTAAAGTTTTAAATAGGAAATACTATATAAAATACTTATTTAAATATTTAAGTTATATTTTAAGTTTTAATAAAAGTATAATAAGTAGTAGCTTTTTAAAACTTTATTATTTTTTAAAATAGAGTTTCTAAATGCTAATTTACTTAAGTTATTTAAAAGAAGTTACTATATATTTATATTATTTATAACTTAAAGTATTTTAAAAACTACTAGTTAAAGCTTATTTTTATTATCTATAAGACGTATACTTTAAGTTTATTTAATAGTAAAGTTCTATATATTAAGTATTTTAAGTTAAAAAAAAAGAAAAAAAAGTTAATTTTACTAAAAAGTTACTATAAAAATTCTATATACTTATTATATAGCTGAATATAAGTTTTTTTAAGCTGAAATTTAACTTAATATTTTATTTTAAACTTAGTTTTTAATATATCTTTTTTTAAATCTTTTTATTATTTTAATTAAGCTAAATTAATATAGCTTATTAATAATAGCTTATTAAATAGTTTAATTAAATTAGCTTTAACTTATTATTATTTTATAAATAGTTAGTACTATATAAATACTTTAGTTTTAATAGAGTTAAGCTTTTAGTAAAAAATAAATAGAAGATTTTATAGTATTAAATAGTTAATAGACTAAAAATATTTATAGCTAGCTTAAGTTTAAAAGTAAAATCTTAAAAAGAATACTTTAAAGAATATATAGTAGAATATTCTTTAAATAGCTTTAATACTCTTAATTTAAATTAACTTTAATTTAAGTATATTTAAAGATATTAAGTTTTAAAAGATATTAAAATCTAATAAAAACTATATATTAATATTTAATTAGATATAAAAGGTAGAGTTTCTTCTATATATAAACTCTATTAAAATTACTATAGCTTTAACTTAAATTAGTTAAGATTATAAATTTAAACTATATAGTTTTATTAAAGTTATTTAGTTTATTAAAAACCTAAAACTATTCTAATAAAAAGAATATAAACTAAGAATTATAATATAAAACTTAAATAGTTATACTTTCTATACTAAAACTATTAGCAGCTAATTAATTAGTTTAAAACTAATAATATTTCTTACTTACTTTTTAAAATACTCTTCTATTTAATATACTCTAAAATCTAACTATTAAAAAAATAAACTCTCTATTTAATCTAATTATTTAAGCTTTTTAATATAAAAATAATAATATAGTATTTTACTTTATTAGATTTAACTATATTATTATCTTTATTAATTAGCTCTATTTAAGCCCTATAGATAGCTTTAATATTAGTAAACTTTAAATTAAAGCTAATTTAAACTCTTTTTTCCCCCTTAAGTCTTATAGCTTTAACTTACTATTTAAGAGTTAATACTCTATATTATTAGATAGCTAATAAATAGCCTTTTTTTTAAATCCTCTTTAGATCTTCTAGAATAGTAGCTATTATATATTAATAGGTTAATCTAGCTATATATATAGAGCTAGCTAGTTTTTATTAGAGGTATACAGTAAAGAGTGCTAGTATAAAAGATTTAATAACAGATATAAGATATAACTAGGATTAATTGCTAGCCTCCCCCATCTGGGAGGCTATCTCTGCCCCTTATATACCTCTAGGGTTTCTATCTAAGCCCCTGCCAGCTACCGGGTTACCTTTGTTGGGGCCAGTGCTTTCAGTCCCTTAACAGTCCTATAGATCGACGGCCTTTCTTGGGGTCGACTAGGTAACTGTAGATATAGATACATCCTACTGCTGGATGGGCCTGGGCCTGAAGGCTCTCTCTAGGGTAGGGCCGCCTGTACTGCCAGCCTTGGTGGAATTCTCGAGCATTAGTAGGAGCCGGGCTGGGGATACAGGCCAGAGACCAGTCGATTTCCACCCACTCCGTATATATTCTGAGCTGTAAGGGTTAGCTAGCGTACCTTGCGGTAGCAATTAAAGAAATTCCTTTTGCCTACTAGGGCCTTAACTTCAGATAGTTGGGCATCGCTAATTAAAGTAGTAGTAGTAAAAATATGGGGATTTTCTCGGAGCTAACCCTCCATCCGCCGCCGCCGTCTTTGTGTTTCCCTCCTTGTGCCTGAACTGTGCCTCGATTACCGCTTGCCCCAGGGGCCGAAAAGATACCTGACAGGGGTAGGGAAACTTCGGCCTGCAACCACGCACGCTGAGCCACACGTCATGTCATGTCGTAATGGGGCCTGGGAGGATAGGGATTGGCCAGCGCGATATCGGTAGATGCCGATGTGTCGCGCTCCTTAGAATAGAAAAGGAAAGGGTGGATGGCCTTGTTTTAGGCAGTAGCCTAGCATAAACTATAAAACAGGCAAAGAGCTAAAAGGTCCTTCTGTCCTATCTCTATGCAAGGGGGAGCTGAAGAATGGTAAGTGAAATGAATGCGCGAATGCATCGCATGAATAGGTATAAGGTATGAAACGGGGGCTTGAACATGTAGGGTGCACGAAGCCGAGGCCGTGAGTTGTCAACGAATCAGAGCCCCGAACCTGCTCTTCCCGATACCGCTTGGGCGCTGGTGAGCCGGATGGAGCTTCGTCTTCTTTTACAGCTATCTTAAGGTGATGGATGGCTATAGAAAGCGGGCCTTCTTACTTTGGAAAGCGGACTAGGAGAGTTGCTCAGACTGACCGAAGGTCGAGTGCCGCAAGCCGTCTCTTTACACTAGATTGGCTCAACTGAGCCAAGCCTCTGAGGCTAAATCAGCTGGACAACAAAGTAGGTAACCAAAAAAGCCCAGTCAACTCAGTATTTCCCCAGAGGGGGCAGCCCACATCCGCTGCCACTGCGGCACAGTATAAAGGTTGTTCACCTTTCCAGGCCGAAATCCTGACCTTATTTGGTCATCATATGGCATCTCACTACCAGTTCATACTTCATCCCCTAGCTGCCAGTAATCTTTAACGTTATTACTTCTCCCTTTTATCCCCAGCCCCACAATCACCCATCATAGCGCCCTCAAAGATCCTCTCCCGGACTCTCCGCTCCATCACCGTCATCAAATTCGACTAACTCTCCAAATAAAAGACTGCCTATAAAGAAGCTAAACACACCCTTCTCCACGACGTAGACCAGGAACCTAACCCTAAGTGAACCAAGATTCTCATCGAAGGCGCTAAAAAAACTCCCCAATCAATTGCCACACGTTGCCAACCTCGGGATCTCATCGATGGCATCGAGCTTCCATGAGTACATAAAGCATAATGTTCTAGAGATAGTTCGTGCCGATTTGCCACATGTACTTACCCAACACTTGATGACCTTACATTAGAGCAATATATCCTAGCAACTTGGTAGCGTTGGCAAATACCGCGTCGCGGTTGCTCGAGCAGCTATTGTCAAATGCTTATATATCCAATGAAGAAAATGGGGAACTCATGTTAGACTTGTACTATAAGTCATAGTGTGAAAAATATATAACCCAAGGTAGTTTAATCCAACTAAGTAAATTAATAAATTATTTGTCTGGGAATTGATCCTCCATCTTCTCCCCTGCAATTATCTTATCAGCATTGAGCCTTACACTCCACCTTGTCATTCTAGTCTCGGCCGTGTCCCACCAACCTGACCATTTTGAATCAATGTTACTCGTGTCTTCCTTTGGCCCCCTTGTTCTGTGAGGGTTGAAGATGGGAGGCTGGATGGCGAGACAATTGTGATGCCTCCGCCCGCGTTCGCCATTACAAAACCATCGCATAAGGATATCGACTGGCGTAGTAGGGTCTTTGAGAGCAATCTCGCGTAGGAGTTCCTGGGCTCCCTTCTGGGTGACAGCATAGGCCAAAAGGCATATACCCTCATATGCATGATGAACGACACGAGTATGATCAGGATATTCATCCTTCAAGGTATACGGCTTCACGTATGAGAGTAAATACTCCTTGGCAGGGACCGTTTCATCGTCTTTTGAGACAACACGCCCCCTAGACAGAGAGCCATCTTCAGGTGGCATTTGCATGCCACAGTGGCCTAGCCAAAGAAGATCCCACTCATCTCCATATGGAGAAAAGGTTACAGGTGACGTTTCGGGGAGGTTATTGAAATCCAGGCTAATAATGCCGTCTGGGGATTTTTTTGCGGGTTGTCGATACTGATATGACGTATCTGCGTATGAGTTCTGTCCTGCGAGGGGCTGAGTGAGTGCTTGACTTGATAGAGCCAAGTCGTGAAGTTGTCGTCGAAGTCGTACGTCCCAATCTGCATCATCTTCGAGTATCAGAGCAGTAGAGATATTGTTGCGAACAATCCTAGGGGTGACATGTTAATACTATACAAGAGCCTTAAGAAGACAGGCCACATTAGAATGTTTCCACATATACCACTCACTCTTGCAATGCATTCATGTGGGCACGCCAGCACCCAAGAGCACCAGGTGATATCTTTTTATGTTTGAATTCCTTTGGAAGAGCCTTGTCTGAAATTGAATCACCCAGAACGCCATTGATAAACTGGAACGTTATGCCGCTCAGTGCAGTGTTTAGAGTCATGGCGTCTCGACGGTCGGTACGCTCGGGCAGCCCGACGACGAAGACTTGTTGAAACTATATTAATGTACGCGTTAGCAGAGACGATGCTGCATGTGGTGGAGATATCGAGAATGTGCGCGTGAACTTACCCCGAGAGTATGATTGCCAATGTCGTTGAGAAGGCCACGCGCCCTGGCAGACTTACCAAAGCCATGCCAGCTCGGGGGCGCGGCGGCGGGGACGCTGCTGAGGAGAAGCCAAAAGATGACAATGGTGACGCCGAGGGCACCGGCAACCCGTACCAGAAACTGTCGAGGAATCATGCGAGCGAATTGACGGACAGGCAAAATCTAAGTCTGTATTGTCCTCCCCATGGAACGGGTAAATAAAATAGAAATATTAGTTAATCCTCAGGGCAATGTCCACGGAGGGTATTTGTTTTAGTATGATTGTGGCTGAGGCTTACTATGACGTCTTTGACTTACGTGGGCATGATGTCATAATGAGTAGTGAAGTACTCATACTCCTCGTATGGATCCAACCAATAAAATTATTACGATTAATACTTTATTGCAGGAGCTCACTGTTATCAGAACCTTGTTTCATTATACCGGGTTTTTACGTTTCTTGCTAGATCGCGTACGCTATGCTCCGTCGCTGATTGACGTATGGATTGAGGCCGGTTGTTGAAAGTTATCGTCTATATACGGGGTGATTGTGAATGAAACTGTTTTCTTACGCCTCTAGCGGCTGAGTTTGTCACGACCACCCGAGGTGATTTCGACAGGCTCATTATTGCGCCGTAGGCCCTGAATTTATCGTGGCTTCTCTGATTAGCAACATTCAGAACCACACAATACTACAGGGGACAGGCCAGAAGATGGAGATTGCAAAGCACTATCGAAAGGTCTCTCTCGGACTCCGTTTGGTGCGACACGGGACCCAAAACGTCGAAGATTTCTCGAGATTTCTGCTCTCGAAGAAGAACTAGAGACTTTACGAACCGTGGCTCAGGTACAGACACAGCTGATCAGAACGTATCGAAAGGTCCTGGAACCCACAGCTTTTCAGTCCGCGACCACTGACTGGGCCTATCTCAAGGACCGACAAGCTATGTATCCACTTGAGAAGAAACGTCTCGACTTACAAGATCAGAAGCTTGCCGACGACAGTGAGGCTCTGGCTATGTTGGAACGGATTTCTCAGGTTACAAGACACGATATGAAACAGAGCATAGAAGTGCCTGAGGAAGGGCACGGGAAAGCTATCCGCGTGTTCACATTCGTCACCTTATTTTTCCTTCCACTGTAAGCGTTCTTCCTATCCATACCAATCCGCGCTTTCAATCTCCATCTCTTAGTGCAAGGCAGGAGTGGTATAGTGTTCTTACAGGAAGACTAACAGCTCGCCTTAGATCGTTTGTCACGAGTTTCTTTGGAATGAACACGACAGACATGAGGGATACAGATTGTGATTAGATCAGAGGTCCATCTAGGGTTCGGGTTGAGGGGTGGGCAGCAGTGGGACTTAGTAGTTTTAAAAGTGGGTTTAAACCGAATAAAAAATTCAACAGTAAATCAGTAATAGCGATGCAAATATAGAAAACTAAATCAATTGATAGAGCAGGACAGTATCTATATATTGCAATATATTATACTATTTTTAACCTCTATATATATATAATCTATATAAAAGAGTAAAATTAGAGAATTTTAATTAAATAGCAGTTATAGATCTTTGTTAATATAGATATAATAATTCTAGTTATTAAAGTAAGAATAATAGAGGGAGTAACTAATAAAATTAATTATAAACTAAATATTAGATAAGTAGTAAAGATAGTAGTTAATAATATTAATTATAAATTAAATACTATATATTTAGTATTATATAAAAAACTTAGAGTTAATTTAATAGTAAAAAGAGTTAATACAGTCACGGGCCATAAGTCTCCGTACACCCCACAGTGCACCACCTTAAAATAGCAATATTCAAGTATTTAAAATAAGATATATAGCTGCCATATTGTATATAATATAATAAGAAAAATACAGTACAGAGATATATATCTAATATATATATATATATATTTAATTTTAATTATTCAAATTTTAGTAAAGTTTTAAATAGAACTTAAACTATAGTATAATAATAAAAGAATTTATCATCTATAAATACAGTAGTAATAGCACTGTATTTTCCACTATAAGTCCACTATAACTGCACTATAACAGAATATCTATTTTATCTATTTATTAAAGATTTTATTCAACTGGATTTAAGGTATAAAATAAAATCTCAGATATCCGGATATAATATATATTGGATGGCAGTATATTACATATTTTTATTTACTTCAATATAATTCTTTAGAATTTAGAGCAAGTTTTTTAAGAACTCTTAGTTTCTTAGTAATTAGGTGGCGGCACTGTGGGGTGTACGGAGACTTATGGCCCGTAACTGTAGTTAATATTTAAATTATTTACTATTTCTTAAAAAGATATATAGACAAGTATTATATAGATATTTTAATTAGTTAGCTTAAAACTATATTTAACTATATATTTATAGTTAAATTAATTTAAAGCTTATACTTTTTAATAGGAAAATATCTAATTAAATACTCTATTAAGTTAGTTATAAAAAAAGATTATAGTAAGATATTAATAGAGCTTATAGCAGTCTATTAATTAGTAAAATAGAAAATTAAAGTTAGATAAAAATTATAACTATAGTTTAAAATAGTCTTATAAAATCTCTTTAAAAATTAAAAGTAAAAAGTCTTTATTAACTCTAATAAAAAGATTATTAAAATAACTGTTTTTCTAATTAAAAAGAAAATTTAGTAAAAAATATAATAATAATTCTTCTCTCTATTTATAGCTTTTTCTTCTATTTATCTCTATTATGTTTTTACTAATAACTAGCTAGCTTAAAAGTTTTAATTTATTTATTATATTAGTAATTAAAAGAACTTTAATAGATAAAAAAAAACTATATTTAAATTAATAGCTATCTTTTAGTAGTTAAAAAGTCTAATTATAACTTAAGTTATTTTATTACTTCTAATTAAGTATTAAAATAAAAGTTAAAATTAAATAAAAAATTATAAGAGGTTAAAGTAGATTTTTCTTAATATAGAAAGTAAACTTAATATTATTATTAAAATAAATTATTTTATTTTATTTAAAGGTTTTCTAAATAAAATAGCTATTTTCTAAATTAAGTTATAGATTCTTTTTTTTTTAAAAAAAAGAAAAAAAAAGGTAAAATAGAAGAATATTTTATATTAAAAATCTTAACTAATAATTAATTTAATTTAGTATAGTATAAACTTACTTAAAAAGCTTTAACTAATAATTAATTTAATTAAATATAGTATAAAAATAAAAAGACTTACTTAAATAGCTTTTTATAAGTTAAAGCTTAAAATAGTTTTAACTAAAAGAATATATTTAAGTATTAAAAATAGATATTATTACTATTTTAAAAACATTATTAATAGACTTTAAATAATAAAATAAAATAATAAACTTTAATAGTTATTTTATATAAAAAGTATTTTTATTAACTTATAAAACTATTATTAAAAATTATCTTTTTTCTACTCTATAGAATCTATAATAAAACTGTTTTTAATAGATAGCTAAATTAATAATATTTTATATTAAATTATTTAGCTTACTCTTACTATTAAAGTAATATTAAACCTTTAGATATTAAAATTAAAATAGTACTATATATATTTAAAACTTAAAATTACTCTTTCTATAGAGAGAAATTAATATAGTAAGTAAATCTTTATAAGAATATATAAAAATAAAGTAAAATATTAAAATATAGTATTCTAAAAGAAGTCTTTATCTAACTGCTTACTTAATTATATTTTAAGTTTAATTTTATTTTTACCTAAATTATATAATCTATAAAACAGACTAAAGTATATATTTTATTTCTTTTATTATTATTATAGTTTCCTTTTCTATATAATAAATAAAGATAAAATAAGATAATATTTTAATTAGTTTTAAAGTATTATAGTTAACTTAAAAAAGCAGTATTTAAAGAGAAGTAAATAGCTGAAAAATTTATATTATACTATATATAATTATAATAATACTACTAATAATAATACTAATAAACTATTACTTTTTACTATATACTAACTGAGTTTTAAAAAGTAAAATTTACATTTTATTATTACTATTATTAACTTTATCTACTTACTATACTATTAACTATTAGAAGCTAAACTTAAAGTAAGAAATTAAATTAAAGCTCAGCCTAAAGAAACTTATATCTAGCTATATAATAAGTATATAAAGTTTTTATAGTAACCTTTTAGTAAGATTGCCTCTTTCTTTCTTCTCTCTTTTTAGCTTAAAATACTTAATATATAGAATCTTACTATTAAATAAACTTAAAATACACTTTTTATATTAACTATAGATTTAATTATTAGTTTTTATATTAAAGCTATATCTTTATATCTCTATACTATTTAAGAATTTACTACTAGCTAAATCTACTTATAACTATAACTATAATAAATTAAATAAAACTAAAATAAGTTTAATAATAGTACTATATAACTTAATAGTTTAAAACTATAAGAAAAACTTATAAACTAACTATTTAAGCTTAGTTAATATATAATAATACTACTTACTTTTTAAAAACTCTAAGATTTAATTTAAGCTTATATTAGAAGAATATAATACAGTTAATATAATACTTATTAAAAACTAAATTAGCTTATTATAATTTAATACTTAAAATAAAAGATTATAAGCTTTAGTAAATACAGTTTAATAACGACTTATTATATTAAATTAAAAGATAATAAAAAGTAAGAAGAATTTAATAAGAGTTTATATTTTACTATTAGTATAATTAATATAACTAACTTATTATAATTCTTAAGTATAATAAAATTATAAAATAATCTAATAGAATAAAGCTTTTAATTAGCTACTTTTATTTATACTTTTTATATCTTTAATAGGCTATAGGCCTAAATATAGTAATAATTATATTAACTTAGAAATTAATTAATACTCTAATAGTAATAGAATACTCTATATATTTAGTTTTAACTTTTTACTTATATATTAAATAGCTTACTTAAGTTAATAAAAACTGAAACTTATAACTATAATAGTTTTCTCTTATTATTAGCTATTAGTATTAAAATATTTATATAGAAATATTTAGAATTTATTAATTATTCTTATTAAATAGTAAGAAATCTTAAAGTTAAATAGACTTACTATAAACTTTATACTTAAAATCTCTATTAGTAATTAAAATAGTAAGACTATTTTATTATTAAAAATATTCTCTATAGTATTTAGCTTATTATTAAGCTAAATAGCTATTAAAATATTATTATACTTATATAGACTATTTAGTTTGATAGATATAATACTATATAGCTTAACTTAGCTAAAATTAAAAATATATACTAATATAAAAATATAATTATATCTATTTTCTATCTGAATATTAATAATATAATTAGCTATTAATCTCTTATAATTTACTAGTAAATACAGTTATTTTTTCTTATTTTTAATTTACTTTACTTTAATAATTCTTACTATTTAATACTTTAAGAGATTTATACTATAGTAAAGTAAATCTTTATACTAATATCTATTTATAATATTTTAATAACTTAATAGATATATAGATAGACTTATAGTTTTATAATAATAGAGTATACTTAATACTTTTTAGCTATAGATAACTAAACTGTTAATTAATATAAGAATTTATTCTTAATATTTAATAAGCTTAACTAAATACAGTAAGAGCTATATTTATTTAAAGTATAAAACCTAAATCTAAAAGAGATTAATATAATTTTATACTAAATTAAAATTATCTTATAATTCTATAGTATAATAATTAATATTATAACTTTTAGGCAGACTAATATAGCAGTATAACTTAAAAAAGCTAAAGCTTCTACTAATAATAATACTATTTTTAGAAGAATAAAACTAGCTAATTCTACTATACTATTATTTTAAAAGTAGAGTAGTATAGTAGGATATACTTCTTAATAATATAAAGATTATTACTATATCTAACTAGAGATAGTAGCTATAAAGTAAAAAGCTTCTTTAATCTATTTCTTATATTTTTAGATATTATAAAGCAGCTAGAAGGTAATATCTTTAATAGTAATATAAATAAGTACTATCTTCTATTAGTATTTAACCCAGCTTACAATCTACTATACTTTAAATCCTAAGATATTCAGTTAGAAACTGACTCTACCTAATATATAGTAGCTTTTATAAGGCAGCTATAGAAGACTTAGTAGAAGATAAGCTAAACCTGCTCTATCTCTATATATATTCCTACTATAGTGGATTATAATAACTAGAGTATAACTCAATATTATTATTATACAATATTAATAGTCTGTGTAGCTTTCCTATATCTCTCAGTATCGCCCAGTTAGAATTCTAATAGTATATCTAACTGTATATTATACTAAACTATATTAATAATATTTATCTCAGTATAGATATTCCTTTACTGGGCGGATATAGTAATATTATATTAACTTAACCTCTTTATAACATCCCTAATTACTGCCTTAGGCGTATTATCGGCCTGGTAGATATATTTATATAGGTCTTTTTCCCTGCTCTATTTTACAGTCCCCTCTCTAACCCTGAGATTGCTGCAGTCATCTGGAGATGGATACTGAAACCAGTTCAGGCGAAGACGCGTGATGAGTAATTCGCCCTATCTACACTAAGGGGTGTCTCTGCAATTGAAGCAAACATCGGCGGCATTTGGGCCCTGGAAAAGTCTTGTCTAGGTACCTACTGTCCCCC
Organism: Ilyonectria mors-panacis; assembly: GCA_002991585.1. Taxonomy (NCBI): domain Eukaryota; kingdom Fungi; phylum Ascomycota; class Sordariomycetes; order Hypocreales; family Nectriaceae; genus Ilyonectria; species Ilyonectria mors-panacis. The sequence continues at coordinate 871,685 of PPHJ01000067.1, forward strand.
ATTTGGGGTTGTGGCTATGGCGAATCTGCGGAAGCGGAGATAGCTAAGCGGGAACTGTAAACTCCGCAAAGAGCTTTACTCGTATCGTAACGATATGGTGGTGCGGACTTTGTTCCTCGATGTGATGGGTATAAACCTTATAAATAGTGAACTGTCCTCAGTGACCTTGCTAATAATTACCAGAACACGCATCCCTTGCATTGTTTCCTCTTTCTCGAATACTGACTACTCAGCTGAACCTCGGTTTACACTTGGTATTCTTTCTTCCGGTCTCAAAAGCCTTCGTAAATGAAGTTTAACCCTGCAAGTGATATCCCAGATCTGTCTGGTAAGGTCATCTTCGTCACAGGGGGCAATGTTGGTCTCGGCAGAGAAACCGTCCTTGAGCTGAGTAAGCATAAGCCCGCTTAAATCTTCCTCGCCGCCCGATCCAAAGAGAAAGCCCAGGCTGCCATCGATGGGATTGTCAAGACGGTTCCTAATGCAGCCCCCATCACTTTCATCGAGCTCGATCTGGGTTCATTTGATAGCATTAAGCGCGCTGCTGCCGAGTTTCTTGCTAAGTCAAAGCAATTGCATATTCTCATCAACAATGCTGGCATTATGGCCACTCCTGCGGGTACGACTAAAGACGGCTATGAGATTCAGTTTGGCATAAATCACATGGGCCACGCTCTCCTGATGAAGCTACTCCTGCCAACCCTCTAAGAGTCTATAAAGACGAGCGATGTTCGTATTGTGTTGCTGTCGTCCAATGCTGAGGAATACGCTCCAGCGACACCGTGGGATTTTGACTAGATGAAGACCGATATGGCTTCTACTGTAAGAACGACTTGATACGCTATATCCAAATTGGCCAATATCTACTACTCCCGTGCCTTGTCGCGACAATATCCCGAAATCCGCTGTATTGCCCTTCACCCGGGCGTTGTGCACACGAGTCTGACACGAGGACTCCTCGACAGTTTCCCCTGGTTGGCCCCCATCATTTGGCTTGTTGGTTTTTTTTATAAGACCCCGGCTGATGGGGCGAGGAATCAGCTATGGGCGAGTGTGAGCCCCGACGTAAAGTCTGGAGAGTTTTATCACCCCGTCGGCATTGCGGGCAAGGGATCGGAACTGTCCAAGGACTGGAAACTTGAGGGAGATGTGTGGAAGTGGACGGAAGATGAGTTGGAGGCGTATTTGCGGAAAGGATTGTAACTAGAGATGCCAAGGCTGACGCTTATTCTATTACTATTATACTTCTTTTTTTTTAGCTTGTAGTTAGCGCTGCTGTGGATTGATGAGCTCGTTGCCAAGACGAATAAGGCCACGCTGTGGCCAGTTCTTCAAGCATTAGAGCATTTCTAAGGTCTCCGGCTCCATCAACTGGCGTTGTGAGGTCATCGCGAGCTTCGCGAGGCTGAAAGCCCGATAGGGTTGTTGGCGGCCTTCAGCCCAAGGGCGAAGTACTTCTCGAGCTCTCCGCCTATATAACTAGATTGTTGGATCCTCCGCCGCTTGCTCTTAATCCAGCCGTCATACCAGCTCGGCTCGTGCTTCCTCTTCGTCAACTTCACGTTCATTGTAAGCTGGGGTTGCAATATCTCGAAGGGTTCATCAGCATTATCGTCATACCATATGTTAAGGTAGATCTTAAGACCCTACTTCGCATCACAGAACTATTAAAGCTCTTGCTCAGTATTACCCCACAACTCTTCCAACTACTATATATTATACTCTTGGGTGAAGGATGATAGAGGCAGCGAATAACAGAGACTCCGCGAGGCGAGTGTAGTACTCGTTAAGCTTCGGCCAGGCGCTCTCGATCGAAGTTGCAACAAACTGACGCTCGCGAGCTTCGAGCTGGTCCATCTTGCTAACCTCGTCAGGCGGCGGTAAGGTGTAGTCTGATCGGGCATAATCGGGTAGGGCATCTTTGTTAAATCGTTGTTGTTGCTGGCGGGTAGCTTGATGACTCGGCGGGTGGCGGCCTTGACTCTGACGGCTTGGAAGGTCAACCTCATAATCATCGCGGTGTCTAGGTCAGGCAGAGACCCTCGCAGGCCGAGAGTTGGCATGAGGGATGGCCTCTGGAGAGGCCTGAATAGCTTTATGAAGGCCCGATGATGTTGACAGCTGTTCGCTGTTCTGGGAGGCAGATTGGATAGCCACGTTAGCCGTAATGGGCTTGTAATGCTGTCTCCAGTTCTCGAGATGCTCCAAGATAGCTTCCATACCAATCAAGACATCCCAAAGGCCTCTACCGGCGCCCCGACCTTGTGTACGTATCGTTAAGTTATATATCAGCTTCAAGATATTTATAACCTCGCTAAGTAGCTTCCAGTCGTTGCCTATAAGGTAGTTTTCGTGCGGTAAGCTGTTATTGAGCGCGATATAGGCCTGCAGCTCTACTTGCTTTCTTATAACCCTCTCGATCATCAAATAGATTGAATTCCGCTGCGTCTCGTTATTATTGACGACCTTAAGATAGGCAGTAGGATCTTCGCTCTTAAATTCGGCCTCCACCTCCTTAGTGACGTCTCTGAAGGCCTGAGATCATTGCGGCGAAGCCCTAATATATTTAACGATATTGTGAAGTTTGCCGATAGGGCCTGACCTGCGCCACCGTTAGAGGTCGGTTTCAGCACTTAGAGGATCGATCTCTAGGTCAAAAGAGTCAGCTTTAAAGCCAGAAAGGAAAGCTTTAGCAATATGGTTTAAGATGTAACTAAAACACTAGATCCTACAAGCCTTAATATCTTTATCGCTCATCCCTAAGTTGAAACTCTTATAGAGGGTGCTAATACAGCTATTATTGTTCGATGTATTGTCCGATACTATAACACTATATATATTATATTGAGCCCCCAGTCCGTAATGACGCTCTGGAGTGTAATGGCAATATTATTGCCATTATGGGAGCCGAGTTGACGCCGGAGGGCAAGGAGCAGGTCCTGGGGCTGCCCGCACTTGTCAATAAAGTGCACGAATATTGCGATTATTGTATGCCGATTTGGTGAGGTCCAAAGGTCGAAGGAGATGTGGATTGTCGAAATAGCAGCCTTTATCTCGGCCTTAATGACCGCCTTCTTCAACTTGAAGGTCTTAAAGAGATTATTGGAGAATGAGGTTCTACCCCAAGCTAATTAAGCCGCGAGGTTTGGGTCGAAGAGGCTGAGTATCTCTTAAAGGTAGGGATTTGAGAACGTCGAGAATAGTTAGTCTGTATTAATAATGAAGGTAAGGGCAAGCTCTCTGACGCATTGGACCTTATATTTAGGTATAGGCTCAGTCACTTGAGGGCGTTTTAAAGCAGCTACTTATTGGGTAAGGATGGAGTTGTCGTCTGTAGTATCCGAAGCCGACTCGCCCGTCAAGATCTTGTGCTTCTTTTAGCTGGTTAGAAGGCTCTAGATATAGGAGGATAACTTACTCTTTAAGGTGGCTTTAAGCAGCTGTCGTAGTAGATATTGAGAAAAGTTCAGCCAAGCCCTTATTATCACAAAGGATACAAAACCAATATGTGCCCTTCGTCGTGCCATTAGCCAGAATCCTGATTATAAAGATGCTGTGATTCTTAATTTAGGTCGTCTGAGCCCTCTGGCCCTTGTCGTGAACCCACTCTTCCATTATGAAATACCGGCCTTTGACGACGATGTATGGGAGGTCCCCAATACAGTTAACTATTGACAAGAAGATATCTACATCCCAGCCACCAATGGATCGGAATAGCCATTGATCCGTCAAACAACGGATCTCAACAGTACTAGCCTCTAGGACCCCGTTTTGTCAGAACGTAACAAGTTCGCTGATAAGGTAAGTTGCACGACCTCAGGTTGTTAATTCGTTTACAGAAGACTCCTTCGGCTGAAAAAACCATGATTAGGTTTCGGACTCCCCATCTGAAGTACATTTCAGGATGTCCAAACCACACCTCTCACTAGCGCCGCGCCGCGCCTGTGTTATGTTCGAGGGAGGGTTCAAAGAATCCTTTTCCGAAGAATTAGATGGTCTCCATTAAACCTTGCTTCTGGAAATCGACAAAGGTACTGTTCGTCTTCGCTATGATCTTATGGGCTGCGTCTTTCCGAACATAAGCGAAATCGAGAGCCTAAACCGATTACTGATCCGTCAACTCCGTTCCTTCTGTGTCCTGGGCCCAGTTAGCATTCACTTTGCGAACTTTCCTGAGCCTACACCATGCTGTTATTCCGTCGTGCTTATGGCCAACTTCAGTCCCGTCCTGACTGAACTTTAACCACGCCTTTTCCTCTTCCATGGAAAGCCCAGAAGATCTACATATACCCGGAATGAGATTATATAACTCGCTCGTGTCGATCCTCAATGCTGCGAGAACCGGCTCTTGAAGATCTGACGGTACCCTCAGGCGTTTTACCGCATAATGTTCAACAATAATGAACACTGTCCCCGAGATGACAGCAAGGATGACCAGAGAAAAACCAGACCCAAAAAGGTGCCTTCAGAATGTGAATAAAAATTAGCTGCTGTGGTCGGGAGAATTTTGCCTCCTCCGGCTTAGTTGTCTGAAAGGATTCTGTCATGACGTTCTATGTTGCTTTATATGAAAGAATGAGCTCCCCACGTATATAGCCCTCGAGGTTGTCCTACATTCTGACCTGAGTTGAATTCATGGCGCCCATATTGGCTATGACTTCGGGTATTGCGGCAAAAATCTCTTCTGTAAGGGGATCGGCAAGCTGGTTGGGGTTCTTGCGTAGGTCAGCTAGAGCGGCATCGTTAAGTAACACCTCAGCTACACCGCGTGAGACCACTCGAGTTTCGGATGTTTTGAATGATCCCGCTATCAGGGAAATTTTGGCGATGGCGAAGCAGCTCATCGCAGTAACGACGTCGTTAGAAATGGAAAGATATTTGATCTTTGGCATCTGACCGAATCTCGTTGACTGTGAGTTGCATTCTTTGATTTCGTTGTTCCTTTTAACGAGCCTATCCACGAGAATAGCAACGAACTTCTCATACGTAACTGGATATTTCTGTGGGAATCGATAATGGGCTGGATTGCTCTTCTCGTCGGGTATCACCTTTGTGGGTTCCTAAACCTCGTTCTTTAAGATTGCTGTATTACCCCATATCGTTCTTGCCAGTGGACTGGAATCTTTGGAGATTTTGAGATAGCCTTTTGATGAGTTGGTGATGGCCTTATATAAGTCGGTCGGGAGGCTTTTGGTATAGTCTTCAACCTAATTGAACTCTTCCACTATTAATATTGGAACTCTGATAGGGCCTAAAGTCGAGTTGACCGGGATGGACCCGTCAGTATTTGAGTGCGATGGTGTGAAGATCCTCCGTGGGGTGTATGCGTGCTCTTCAAACACACTGAAATTGCCGTACGAAGTCAGCCCAGCGCTGTTTAACAAGACGTTCGATCGTCTTTCCTCCTAAGCATTCTACTTATTCCAACCTTGCGACTCGCCGGCTTGCGGAAGCTGTATATTGGTGCGATTGTTGCTAGTTTCCTGAACAGGTACTCAGGCGAGGGTACCTGACAGCAGGGGTGTTGAGAGATATCGTGCTGGTAACGCCAGATAGACTGTCAAGAGAACGGCGAGGGATAATTTCCAGTGGTTCTTGAAGCGGTGTATGCGGAATGATGGCGGAAGAATCCAGCGACGCGGCCAATTTCACTGAGATCCATCCCGCGACTGGACAACAGGATATAGACGATTCTCCATGCTATGATCGCTAACTAAGAAGTGTAACAGAACTTGATGACGGCATCTGTACCCGAGATGATGAATGAGATTTCGGTCTGGTAAAGAGGCAGAAATGGCTCAAAGGACTGCTGATAGCCAATGCGGAAGCGTTGTTCTTCCAAGTAGGAGACAAGCATGAGGGCCAAACTCAGCCAACCTAAGGCCGAGAGAAGGAGCCAGAAGTGAGTCTTTAGAAACGATAGGGGATTGAAGACCTTGTGAGGAGCGCCCTCGCCCTCGGTATTGCGCAGGCGCTCAAACGCACCTGCTAGGTGGTTTATGGCGCGGAATGATAGTGTAAAGTTTTATAATCCAAACGATTTAAATGAGTAAGTTGAAGATGGCCCTGGTTCCCCGAAGCCGGGTTTTGAGGGACTTTGTTCAGTAAAGGCCCAGGCCCAGGGATGCCTGTCCAAATCTGACAGGTGCAAGGGTCTCTCTTGGGAAGACTTGGTAATTATTTCACAGCCTGGTGTTATTAGCATCTACTGTTATCATGCATATGTGCGGAGCCTTTTGAAGCGGATGGTAGTCAAAAGGGAAAGCCGAAAATTCAGCTCTCTGCAAGTCTTAAAGGCCTGAAAACTATTTATAGAACTGGGGTGCAGCTTTGAGCATGGCAGCCAGGCTGTGCCATTAACTGCATGCTAATTGAGGTTGTTGGAGGCTATTGCTAAGACCAGGCTCGCAGGTTTGCCCGCTTGGTAAGCCGTTTGGGGCTAGTTAACGCTGTGACTTGTATGGGCTTGGGATTTCGGCTTAAGTGAGGGTGGCGGTGTTGTTACTATTAAACCGGCTATTATTTGTGTATTCGAGGTGAATAGTGTTTTAAATACCTATAGGTACCCAGTAGTGGGTAGGTCTATAGGTACCTAAAATTCCTTTTAGGCTGTAGATAGCCTTCTGTAGGTACCTATAGGTAATTTAATAGACTCTATAATTTTTTTAGGTACCTATAGATATCTATAAGCATCTAAAAAATGAATTATTATAAAAAGTTAAATAGTAATAAATAATTATATTAAACTTATTATATATAATAGTAACTTACTGCTATATTATATAACTAATAAATTTAGATATTAAATAATAAAATTCTTAGTATTTTTTTATTTTTATATTACTATTATAATAATTTATTAGTCTTAAGTATATTATTTCTATTTTACTTAATAGTATATAATTATAATATTAATACTATTATAGTTATAGATACTATTACTATAGAGGTTAATATTTCTAACTTTCTTAAGGTTAAAGAAATTATAGAAGTTAGTATATTATATATTATATACTATATATTAAATAATATTAATAACTCTCTTTTAGTATATAGAAACTTTTAAGAGGTAAGTATTCTTTTATTATTATTTATAGTAACTAATTATATTAATTAGAGACTTTATAAATATATAGATATTTTATACTTTTAATATATTTTATATTTTAAGATTGTAATATTTAGTATTTTACTAAATATAAATAGCTATTTTTATACTATAAATTATAATTAATATAAAATATATATTATAAGTAGATTTAGTTATATTAAAATATAAAAAGTAGACTTTATATATTATATTAATTAATTATATTAATTAAAATAGATTATGTATTTAGAGATTTATAAAATAGCTATTTAATTTACTACTAGCTTTTTTTTAGAATTTAAAATTAATCTATTAAATATATTTATTTTATATATATATTTAATTCTATATTATTAAAAGTTTTATTAATACTTTTAGTTTTATAATATCTATTAAATAGCTATTAAACTTTTAATTATTATTATATAGCTTATAATAAATCTAAATATAATTACTTCTTTTAAGAAAGATTTTTATATAGAATATTCTAATAAAGTTACTAAATATAAGCTGGCTATTAAATAGGAATATATTATAGAGAAAAATGTTAACTTTAATAATTTTAAACTAAAGTTATTAAACTTTAAAAAATCTAATTTTAATATTAAAGTTTAAAAATAGAAAGAAAAAAATATTAAATACTAAATACTATAGTATTTAGTATTTTTAATTAGTTTAAGTAAACTGCTTTAAATAAAAAGGTTAAAAATTAAAATATTAATATTTCTATAATATAAATTTATTCTCTTTTTAAGGAAAAAGTTTACTAAATATATCTCTTTTTTTATATTTTAAGAGACTAGAATTTTCTATACTACTATTACTACTTTTATTATTCAATATAATTTAAGTATATTATAAAGAATTAAAAATAGAATAAAATCAAAATAGTTAAATTAAGCTACTAAAGAGAGAAATAAGATATTAAAATAGAGAGAGCTAGTTAGATATTTTAATTATATTATCTAACTTTTATAATATAAAAAAAGAAAAATATAACTGTAAATTCTTAATAATAGTTAAATATTAAAGGGATTTCTAAAGCTTATATAATAAATAGATATTAGCTAGATTTTAAGTATCTCTAAATATATTATTTTAAAAGAAAGAAAAGAAATCTACTATCTATTAGTATAAATAAATATAAAGACTAACTTACTATTAAATAGATTTAACTTTAAGCTAATAGGGTTTTATTTAAACTTATAAATATAATAATATATACTTTAAATATACTTAAGAAGAATAAAGCTAGACTAAATAAAAAGATAGTTATAAGCTATAAAATAAATACTATAATATTTAGTAATAAATAATATATATAATATTAAAAGAAAGAAAGAAACTTTTTTTTATATAAGCTTAAAAAGAATAAGAAACTAATAAGTTAAAAATCAAACTAATAATATATATATTTAGTAAAGAATTTTTAATAAACTATTAAATTATTATATTTATACTCAAAAGATTAATAAAGATTAATATAATAGACTAATATAATATAGAAGATAGTACTTTTTAAGAATTTAAAAAGCTTACAAAAGATTTTTACAGTTAGAATTTAATAGTATCTCTATTATATTAATTTACTTAAAGTAATTAGTAATATAGATATTAATAAATTTCTATTTTATATATTCTTTAAGTATTACTATTATTATTTTATTAATAATTTTATTAATATTAAACTATTATATATATTATAGTAGAATAAATAACTTAATAGTATAAAAAGAAAAATAATAAAAATTAGATTAATCTTTAAAAATATAATAATATATTTTTAAAGCTTTTTAATATTTAAGTAAATAGAGGCAGTAAGTATTTAAAGCTATAGTTTAATATATTCTTATTTATTTTTCTTTAGAATAACTTATTAATAAAATATAAAATACTAAATAATAATTTTTAATTAGTTCTATATAGGAAAAAAGAATATTTTTAAATCTTAATTAATATTATTAGTAAGCTATAGAAATAGCTAAATAAGGTTAATTAAGTAATTAATCCGCAGTTAATTTATAGTCTTAAAATAGAAGTTATTATTAAAATAGTATTTAAACTATATATTAATAGCAGTTTAAAGTATTTTTATTTTAATAAGTATAATTATTATTAAGTTCTATCTTATTATAATATTATAAATTAATTTTAAAGATTTAAAGAAAGATTAGCTATAATCTTTTTATAGTTAGACTTAAATAGCTTAAAATTAAAATTAGTATTTAGAATTTTAAGCTAATTAGATAGTAAGATATTAAATTTAAATAATAGTATTATAATTAATATAAATAATTAATATAAATAATTAATATAAATAATAAAAATAAATAAAAAAGTTATATCTAAATAATATAAATACTAATTAAATTAAAAGAAGTATTAATAATATTATCTTTAAGTTTATTCTATATTACTTATAGATTTAAAAATTAATTTTTATTTTTAGTTACTTTATTAAAATTTACTTTATTAAAATTCTATTTATTTTATAATAACTTATTTAGGTTAATAAGCTTTTTAATAATAAAATTAATAATATAAATAAAATAGTAAATAGAAAATACTATAGAATACTATTAGATATAAAATAGACTATTAAACTTAAATATAGTAAAATAAGCTTTATTATTAACTATAATAATTTAAATCTAGATATTTAGTTTATATTAGTATAAATATCTTATAAAACTATAATAATTAGTATTAATTATTTAGTTATTTAAAAAATCAATTAACTTTAAAAGAACTTTTTAAAGTTACTACTTATTATTATAAAAATATATAAAAATACTAAAAATAAAAAAAGCAGTTATAGAAAGTAAACTAACTATTAATTTATAATAAATATTTTTATATCTTAAGAAAGAGTTATTAAAATAGCTTACTATATAATATTAAATTAAAAAGAAATTCTCTTTATAATAGTTAGTTTAAAAAAGAATATAAAATTTTAAATTAAAAACCTAAAAAAAGCTTTTAAAGTTAAATCTATAAATAGTATTAATAGATAAATAGTTATTATAAATAGTAAAGTTTAAAAGTTTTTTACTTTTTAGTTTTTACTTTAAAATACTAACTTAAAGTAATTAATATAAATAATTACTATAATTAAAAAAGAGATTATTTACTTAAAATCTAAACTAAATAATATTTCTAATATTACTATAAAATACTTATCTTTATCTTTTAATATATATATCTAATTTAAGATAATATATTATACTTAAAGTTTTTAATTTCTTTAAATTTAAATATTATAGTATATAAATATAGTATATATAAATAAGTATAAATTCTTTTAAGAGAATTATAACTCTTTAGTAAAATAACTACTATACTATTATATACTTTATAGTATTTTAAATTTTTAAAATTAAAGCTTTTATTTAAGTATAAAATAATAAAGTAATAAAATATATACTATATTAATTTATTAATTTCTACTACTAAATAAAGATATTATATATTTTATTTTAAAGAATATTATAAAGAGAGTTTTTAAAAAATATAAAATTAATTTTATATAATATTATAATAGAAAGAAATATTATATTTATAAAAAAGATAAAAAAAAAAGTTTATATAAAATAAATATAGAAATTAAAATTATAAGAGTAACTATAAATAATTATTACTTTTTCTTTATGATAATTTCTCTATATAAAAAGCTAATAAATTTCTTTATTAATATATTTAATATTTAATTAATATATAACTAAAGCTTTATATAGTAATAATTAATATTCTAATATAATACTAATATTTTAATATAGTGTTAAATTTTCTAAGTATTTAGAATATTTTAAAATCAATCTTTTTTTAAAAAGAATTAATTAAGTTAAGATTTTATAGCTTATATAATAAATTTATAGTAATTTCAGTTAGAAAAATATAGTTAGAAAAATTCTACTTACTTTTTTTACTTAAGGATATTAAGGAAATATTTTTCTCTCTATTTTATCTTACTTTTTAAAATACCTTCTATATTAAAAGCTCTATTTTTAATAGAATTAAATACTTTATAAAAAAGCAATTTAGTAATAGCTATAATTATTTATTATTTTAAAATTTAGAAAAAGAGAATACTTAAATAAAAAAAGTAAAAAAGTTATTAGCTAATTAAAGTCTAAATAAAAAAGTATAGCTAAAAGTAAAAGCTGTAAAGTATATATTCTAATTATATAATTTATAAATACTAAATTATAATATTTAAATAACTATACTTTAAAATATTTATTAGCTTTAGAAATTAATATAACTTATTATATTATATACTATATTTAAATAAGTAATAAAAGATATTACTTTTATAATAAAATTTAATTTCTAATTTTAAAAAATAGTAATTATTACTTTATAAAAAACTTTAAAAAGATATTTTATTATTTTATTTAAATATAAGTTACTACTTTAAAATATAAAATAATATTAATTTTTAATAAACTTTTATATTTATACTATTTATTACTAGTGTAACAGTTATATTCTCTAGGCTGCTATAGATATAATCTAAAGTAGGTAAAAAGTTAGTTACTAGTAAATAAACTGTAAGTTTATGTTAATAGAGTAATTAAAGTGTTACTTATAAGATAAATATTAAGTTTAGTAATAATTAAGTATAGTAATATATAGTAAGTTAAGGTAATTAAGATAACTAAGTTATATTAATAGCTAAAAAGCTGCCTATACTAAATATATACTTCTTAGATATCTATATACTAAGTGGATTACTTAGGCTTATAAAGCTTAATAAGTAATCTATTATAATTCTATACTGAATTATAAGTAAATTACTATAGTCCTATAGTAATCCAAAATAATCTATCTTAATTAGTCCTATTTTAGCAGCAGAAAAGGTCAATAGCCAACACCCAAATCATCTGCCATTCCTTAGGAGGGTGCACAGAAAAGCATCGCATAGACGTCTTAATCAGTCGGCCCGAAGCCGCACCAGACTACGCGTATATAGTCGGATTGATCTGAGGCTTATGTCTCCTAATAGGAAAGCATCTAATCGGATGCTCTATCGGGTCGGTCGCAGGAAATAAAGGTGGTAAGGCGTCGATGAGGCCTGCGGCAGACCGTCAATTGGCAAAGTAGAAGACTGAGGTCGGACAAGGATCGTAACTGCAATCAAAATAGTCTCATAAAATCTCTTGAAAATTAAGGGCAAAAAGTCTTTATTAACTCTAATAATAAGGTCCTTGAGACGACTGTCTCTCCGACTGAAAAGAAAATTCAATGAAAGATACAATAATGATCTTCCTTCCTGTGTGCAGCTTCCTCCCCTACTTATCCCTATTATATCCCTGCTAGCGACCAGCTAGCCCAAAAGTCCCAGACGGCCCGCCACACTATATATTCAGATTCTGCCAGTTCTAACCGCCCAGCCCTACCTAAGTTATAATATAGGTTATAATATAATATCTCTCCTCTAATAGTTTTTATCCTTAAGACTGTACTTTAGGCTGTTAGTTCCTTTATATATAAGTTCCCAACTTACTTTTATATTCTTATAAAAGAAATATTAATCTAGCAATATTATCTTGTATAGATCTTTCAAAAAGACATCTTACCGCTCTAAAACTTATAGAGTCCATTAAGCACTTTAATATTAAAGTTATACCTTATTCTTATTATTCCACACACAGCCTTTACTATAAGATTCTAGCCGAAAGATTAAATTATTACTCTAAATATATTCGCTGCAGCCAATCTTATAACGTATTGCAGGTAGCTATTAGCACTTATAAGTAGTTATTTTTCTTTGGGTGTGTAGTTTTACTAACTGCTGTAGTTTTCTGTATTAATTGCAAAGCTAATAGGCTTAAGTCTGCTAAGGAATCTACTGAGGAGGAGTTATTATATCTCCACTAGAAGGTATAGGACGTATAGAATAAAATAAAGACAGCTTTAGCCTGTTTTAGTTGTTTACAGCACTAGAAGTATTTCTTATAAATAAAGAGTGTAGAGATAGTTTCTTATAGACTTTATTTTTTAGATAAGTTAGAAGAAAGTAAGTATTAAAAGTCTAAGGTAGTAGTAGAGGCTTAAATATTAGGTGCTATAGGAGTTATTAATTAGAATACTATTAATTTTAATTTAATTGTTAGAAAGGCTTCTATAGTCTCTTCTAATAGTAGGTAAGAGTTTTAAAATCTATTCTAATATATATTTCCTAAGGTGCTTTTTTATTTAAGAAAGTCTTTTAATTTTACTTAGCAATATATAAGGTATTTATAGAGTTTCTATATATCTTCTAAAGAGTTACAGTTTTTCTATTTTATAAGATATTTTATTTTATTATTTTCTCTTTTTATATTAAGAATTATTTTAACTATAAATTCTTAATTATTTTTAACTTCTATTTCTTAATTATTATTCTATATTTTAACTTAAATAGTATCTACTACTAATTTAAATAATAAAATATAAAAGATTAAATAGAGTTTAACTTTTAGTAGTAAGTTCAGTTTATAGTTATTTTTTAAGATTTCTTTTAAGATTTTATAAAGTCTGATAAATTTAAAGTCCAATTTATTATTTAGCCTTTTTATTATAATGTTTTTTATTATAAAGTATACTATATCTCCCTTCTAAAAGATTAATCCCTTTAATCTTTTTTAGTTATAATATTTTTTTATTTATCTTCTAATAAATTTCAGTTCTATCTTTATTTCTTTATATAGCTATTATAGCTAGTTAGTATTAAGAATTACTTTAGTATTTAAGAGTTCTTCTTATAATAATCTATAGGTATTAAAAGTAAATCCAAAGTTAGTATAAGCTAATATAAGCTTTATTATTCCTAAGGTAGATATATTATAGGCTAGTTATACTATAGGCAGCTTCTAGATCTAATTATTCTGCTTATAGTTAATATAGTATTATAGATACTGCTTAACTATTTAGTTAAGTCTTTCTATTTATCTATCTACTTACAGTCTTTAAGCTATTATAAGCTTGTAGTTTAATTCTATTTAAGCTATTAATTCTTATTAAAACTTAAATATAAATATTATTCCTCTATTAAATATAATTTCTTTTAGTAATTTATATATACTAATAATATTTCTTAAAAATATATAAGAAAATTATTCTATATTAATAGACTCTTAATAGAGTAGAAAGTATAAGAACTTTATAAGTCTATCTATAATAATAAATATACTGTTATAGAGTACTTTAATTATAGAATTTTTAGATAGTAGGAGCTTAATAATATAGTCTATAGTAATAGATTCCTAAGGTTATTATACTACTAGCAGTAGTTATAGTTATCTATAAAGCTTATATTATAGTAATTTTAACTTTTTATATAAATTACAGCCTTTAGTAATATTTAAGATAACTTTCTTTATTTATAGAAATAAATATATTATCTTAAGTTTTTTAAGAGTTCTATTAATACCCTAATATCTATATAGAGGATATTTATAAATTTCCTATACTAGTTTTTTTTATAGTTTATTAGAAACCTGCAGTTAATCTATTTATTCTTCTTTAGATAGTATATTATTATACTTTTAGATTTCCTTTAGTAGTAGTTTAACAGCAGAAAGAGACAGAAATAACACCTAACTTATTAACTTACCCTAGGGGAGATATATAGAGGATTATTGTATAGGTATCTTAGCTAGTTAGCCTGAAGCTGCACCAGATTACACATATAAGGTCGGGTCAATCTAAGGCTTATATCTCCTGGTAGAAAAGCATCTAATAAAATAGAATATTAGGTCGGTTGTAGGAAAGTTTGCTAGTAAGGCATTAATAGAGTCTGTAGCAGTCTGATATCTAAAGGAGGTTAAAGATAGAGGCAGAATAAGAATTATAGTAACTATTAAAATAGACTTAAATAAATCTCTTAAAAATAAAAGCAATAAATTAATAGACTTTCTAGCAGCTTTAAGCCCTTCTGGCCTCTCTAACTTTTCGGAAGAATCTCTAATAAAAGAAAAAAGTGATAATTCCTCTCTAATAATAAATCTAACCTCTCTTTTTAACCTTATCTGGGCCACTCTAAAGATATCCTCACTAGTAACTAGCTAGCTTAAGTGTTTCTTACTATCTGTTACAGTAGGTTTTTTTATTTTACTATATATATTGCTATAAGAATTCTATTAGTTTTATAGAACTCTTATTTTTCTTTTTTATTAATAAATCGTACTTTTTTTATTGGGTAGTTATATAGTTATTAAAATTCTATTTCTCTTTTTTTACAGATTTTACATTATCTAAAGTCTACTAGATTTATAATAAACCTATAGTAGAACTTAATATATATTTATTTAAGAATAAGGCCTTATTCTTTATAGTTCTTATATATATTTCTTATTAAACTCTAGTATATATTCTAGAGGTATAAAAGCTTGTTTTCTATATATAGATATTTTATACTAGTAGTTATACTTATATAAGTAGATAGTATTATTATTATTTCTAAAATAATAATATTATTATATCTTATTTTACTATTCTCTATTTAATATTTCCAATAAGTCTTTATATAGCTAGTTATTTTAATACTACTTAAAATATATAATATATCTCTATTTAAAATATCCTTTTAAAGTTAGCTTAAAAAGTTACTTATTTTTCTTAGTGATACTAGTATTAAAGTTAGATTATTAGCTAATAGTATTAGCCCTACTATTCTTTAATCTCTTTTTATAAATAATATTATAGTTAAATTCTAATAGATACTCTATATAGTAGAGTTACCTACTACTAAACTTGTAAATAGTAGCAAAATATAAAATATTCTTATAGTTAGTATAAATCTTAATTTTATACTTATTTTCTAAAAGGTAATATTAGAATTCTTTAAATAAGTTAACTATAATAAGAAATTCTTTATTATAGATAGAATAGTTAAGCTCTACTTTGTAAAGTTTATATAAGTAAAAAGTAATTAGGTGTAGTTTTCTATTAATATCTCTTTATTTAATTTAAGATTTTAAATTAAAATTGAAAAAGTCTATTTTAAGCTTAACTTCTTTTTCTAAATTAAATATAATTAAGATTAATTTACTAAGAATTGTATTCTTAATATTATTAAAGGCCTTTTATACTTTAGTATTCTATTTAAATTTTACTTCTTTCTTTTATATATTCTATAAGAATATATCTAATACTTTTAAAATTATAAATAAACTTTTAGTAGTAGTTAGTAAATTCTAAGAAGTTCTATACTTTTTTAATATTTTTAGATTTTAACTAATTTTTAATAGCTTTAATCTTCTTTTAATTTATATAGATTTTATTTAAATAAATAGTATATTTAAGGAAGTTTACTTTATCTATATAGAACTTACTTTTTTCTAGTTTAATAAGAAAATTTATATTCTATAGTTTCTTAAGTACTATATAGATATATTCTGTATATTCTTTTTCTATATTAGAGAAAATAAGAATATTATTAAGATAATATATAATAAAGATATTAAGATATTTCTATAGTATATTAGTAATTATATATTAGAAGGTTACTAGTATATTAATAAGTCTAAAAGGTATAACTAGATATTAAAAAGTCTATACTTTATACAGAAAAGCTATTTTCTATTTATCTTCTAGCTTAATATAGATAAGGTTATAAGCTTCTTTAAGATTAAAAGCTATAAATTACTTCTTACTATATAATTAACTTTTTAGTTTATTAATAAGTAGTAATAGTATTTAGTTCTTAATAGTAATATTATTAAGCTATTAGTAGTCTATAACTAGTTATAGTTTTCTGTTTTTTTTAGGAATAAATATAACTAAGTATTCTATAGAGAACTTTAATATTCTAATAAATTCTTTTTTCAATATATCTTTAAGGTATTCTTTTTAATATATAGAGTTAAATTTTATTAAGGTTATAAATCTTATAGAATTTAGCTGTAATTCTATCTTTAAATACTATCTTATAGTTCTATTAACTGTACTATAGTAGGCCTATTTCTATTTCTTTAGTAAATAGCTTTTTATAAATACAGTAAGTAGATAGTATATTCTTAAGCCTATTATCTACTTCTTTATATTTCTTTATTTCTTATAGTTTTTTATTAAGCTTTATAAATTATACTTATACTTATATAATAGTATAGTATATTTTATTATTTTAGGTATTACAGTATTTATATTTAGTGCCTTAGGGTAGTAAAGTATCTATTATATTATTATATATTACTCTACTAATACTATTATTAGTTAGAGGTTAAAATCTTATATTATTATTTAAATCTTATTTATAAAAGGAATAATTATTAATATTATTAAAGGTTATTTAGCTAGTTCTCTAATTAATTAGTAGGTTTACTTATTATAGCTATAAGTAGCCTAAAACTAAATTATATTATACTAAAGAAATAATATTAAAAGAGATATCTTTATTATATTTATTTATAAAAACCTTAAGGTAATTAACCTCTTTAGTAATATATTTACTATTATAACTAAAACTTATTTCTTTAAGATTCTACACTTAGTATAAGTTTAATTTATTTTTCTATAGTAGCTTTAACTTATTTACTACTTTTACGTAAATATAGTTAAGTTCTATACTACTATCTACTAGTGCAGTAAGCTAGTATCCCTTAATTTATATCTAAATTTCCAAGTAATTTATTCTTATACTTTCTGTAGTATATAGAGCTCTTACTAAAAGTTCTATTTCTTCTAGCTTTTAGTCTATCTATTACTCTATAATAAAGGGTAAGAATGGTTTTTTATCTATATTTAAACTATTTTATATTATTTTCAGTCTTTAGCTAGTCTGTCAGTTTATTAGGAAAAGTTAAATCTATCTATATATATCTTATATATATAATTATAAATAATCTTTTCTTTCTGGATATATTTTATACATTCTATAATACTGCAATCTATTATAAAGGTTTCTTTATATATATTATTAAGTATAGAGACAGAAATATATTTTTTCTTTATTTTTTATATATAGAGAGAACCTATTCTTATTTTAGGTTCTTTTCTATAACTATTTTATCTATTTAATATTATATTAAGTTCTTTTAGCTAATTAGATATTATCTTTTCTTATTTAGTTATTTTAAGTTAGTTTTTAATTTCTTTTTATTAGATATTATTATTAGATAATTCTTTATTTTTAGATTCTTTTAGTTAAAAGTATTTTTATTCTTACAGAAAGTATTTTTATTCTTTTTATACTTAGTACTAAAAGTATATTTTAATCTTTATATAAATTTAATATTCCTAATATTAATAATCCTAAGAGTCCTATAATTCTTATAGATATTACTATAAAAATCTAATTATTTTAACTTTTAAAATAGTAATATAATACTTTAGATATCTATTAATATTCTTATAGTACTCTATATTATTCTTTATATATAGTTAGGTAATAGGGATTTCTAATAGTCTTAAGAGGTAATAGTTATAAGTCTATTTATTCTTTAAGTAGTAGTAATATTACAGATAGTAGTATAAAATCTATAAGATTTAATTGTATCCTTCTATACTAAAGTGAAAAATAAAGTAATCTTAAAATTCTTTTTTAAGTTCTACTATACAGTCTCTTACTTTATATCTTATTATTATATAAAGATAGATAGTTTTATATTATTTAGCATTTTATTATTCCCTTATAAGCTATTAGTATATAGCTCCTTTAGTTTTCTATTATTATTAGCCTTATTTATTAAGTATAGCTTTATCTTACTATAGTTTCTATATTACTAATTAACTTATTTCTTTTAGTATACTAAATATATATTTCTCTATATAGAGATTTAGTCTTTCTTTATTACTAAAATCAGAATATTTATCTCTAATATTATAGTACTTATTATCTTTATTTAATATAGTACTTACTATTTATTGTTAGTCCACTTAAATATTAAAATCTTCTAGCTATCTATTAAGAATATTATTCTGGATATTTAATACTTTTAGTATTTCTCTTTAGTAAGTTTCTAGTTACTTTTTCTATTATACTATAACTATAGTTCTTATTATTTCTGCTAATAGTTAGACTATTAGAAGTTCTAATATTAATATTCAGTTTCTTAAATTTCTTTTCTTATTAGCTTTTAAGATAGATTCTTCTTAATAAGATACTTCTACTTATTTCTTAAATAAATATTACTTTAGGCTAAATAGGTATATAGAGTAGTTTAAGTTAGTATAGTTATATATATTTTATATTATTATAATAGTTTATATTTATACTGCTATTTTAAGTTTCTTCTATCTTTAGATAGTATTTAATAATTATTATCTAGTAGGTATAAATTAGAATTATCATTCTTTCTTAAATTTATAGTATTCTTATATATATATTCTTTCTTATTATAGTTATAGTATATAATATCCTTTTTATCTTAAAGTTACTTCTATATAGCTTTAAGTTCTATAGGTTTAATATATATTCCCTAAAAGGTATTTCTATAAGAGTTACTCTATTAGCTATCTCTTTATTCTCTACTATTCTCTTATTAATTAGAATAGTAAGAATTATATAGAGTATTTTAACCTCTTTAGTATATTACAGCTTTCTCTCTATATCTTTTATACTATTATTTATCAATTTTAATAGCTATAGTAATATATTCTATAAGGGTATTAAGTTAATTAGCTTTATAAAGCTTATTCTTAACTTTATCTTTTAGCTTTTAGTAGAATATTTCTATAAGTATCTTATCCTTTTAGTCTAACTTAAAGGCAATTTATTAAAGTGCAATAGTATAGATAGCAGTAAAATAGATCTATTTAAGTATGTAGATTTTTATAGCTACCTGCCTTTTTTTATTAATTATTCTAAATATATCTTTAAGAGCTACTTTAACGTTTTCTCAATCTATAAATAGATTAACTGTATTTTAATTCTAGTTAGCTTTATTATTATTAAAAAAGTTCTTAAGAATAAATTTAAACTATAATTTAGTATTACTAGCTATTAGATTACTTATAAATAGCAGTTATAATTCTATAGATACTAACTATTATAAGTACTACTAAAAGTATTTTTTATTCTAATAATAAAGGGTATAATGTTACTAAATATTCTATTAAACTTTTTAAATAGCAGTAATTTTATTACCTCTTTTAGATTGTATTTAATATATATAGTAACTAACTTTAGTAGTATATTCTGCACTTACTATTATAATATACAAATTAAATTATACAGCTATATAACTTTAGCAGCTATTTTAGTATTATTTAGTAGAGTTATATAGACTGATAGTATAGATATACTACCTAAAGTAATAGAAGTTTAGTTAGTTCTAGATATTTTAATAGTATAAAATATTACTTAATAGTTAATATAAATAACTATTCTAAATAAAAACTATTAATATATAACAGTTATATTCTTTAGGCTGCTATAAATATAGTCTAAAGTAGGTAAGAAGTTAGTTATTAGTAGATAAACTATAAGTTTATATTAATAGAGCAGTTAGAGTATTACTTATAAAGTAAATATTATATCTAGTAATAGTTAAATATAGTAATATATAGTAAGTTAAAATAATTAAGGTAACTAAATTATATTAATAGCTAAAAAGCTACCTATACTAGATATATACTTTTTAAATATCTATATATTAAGTAGATTACTTAAGCTTATAAAGTCTAATAGGTAATCTATTATAATTCTATACTAAATTATAGATAGATTACTGTAGTTTTATAGTAATTTAAAGTAATCTATTTTAATTGCTTCTATATATTTAGATTCTGTTAGTTCTAACTGCCTAACTCTATTTAAGTTATAATATAAATTGTAATAACTAGTATATAATAATAATACTATTAAATATATAATTAGTCTATTTAATCTATTAAAATATTAAGTTATAAAAAGAGTTAGTAGAATAATATTTAGTATATTTATATAATTAGTATATTTAATTAATATAATAGTATAAATTCTTAATATTAACTTTTTAAGCTAATTATTTTAAATAAATTTAATATTTACTATATTTTCTTTTTTACTATAATTTTATTATTATAGATAATAATAGAAGTTTAATAAGTATATATAATAAAAAGAATAAATAAGCTTTATTTTCTATATAGAAAATTATATATAGAGTACTATTTAGTATATATAATTAGAGCTTTTATTATAAGTCTTTTTTTATTAATTTCTAACTAATTATATCTTACTATTTTATAGCTTTTATTTATTATTCTTTTTATTAGAATTTTACTATTAAAAACTAAAAGCTTTAATTAAATTCTGAATTTTTCCTAATTAATATAAATACTTTTAAAACTATACTACTTTATTAATAAGTTTATAAACTTTAAATATTTTAAGCTTAAAGCTACTAACTTAAGTAATAAATTAAAAGATATTTTAGTTATTATTATTATTCTATAAATATATAGAGCTAAAAAGATAAAAATACTTTTAAAAATTAAAACTTCTAAATTTAAAAAGAGTTAAAATATACATTATTTTTATTATTATATAAAGTATTAAATTTTACTTAATATAAAAACTCTATCTATATTAAACCTATAGAATATAGTAATACTATTTAGAGAAAATAGAAATATTCTTTTTACTTTAAAATTTAAACTATTTTTAATCTTTCTTTTTTCATAAAAAACCAATAGAAATATTAATAGATATAGTTAGTAAAAATATTAAATATTACTTACTAAAAGTTTTTTAATTTAATTCTTTAAGCAATATACTTTAAAATTATTATAATATACTAAATAAAAATCTTTTTATATAAAAAGATATTTATATATAGAGCTAGAAAAAAAAGTAGATAAACTAAAAGAATAATTAATATTAGTATAAATAATTAGTATAAATAATTAATATTAGTATAAATAATTAGTATAAATAATTAATATTAGTATAAATAATTAGTATAAATAATTAATATAATATATTATAACTTATCTTTCTTATTTTTAATTACTTTAAATTACTTTTAAATTTAACTTTACTATATTTAGTAATTTAATTAATAAGTAATACTTTTTAAAAAGTATCTTTAGTAATAACTATATATTATATTAAAATAATTAAATTAATAATATTAAAATATACTATTAGTTTAGTTAATATATAAATCAGTTAGAAGAAGCTATACTTATTACTTATTATTTATATAGTAGCTTTTTAACTTAATTAATATTAAGATTTTAACTTAAAAGTCTATTATTAATTTTTATTAAAACTAATTCTAAAAGTTTATTAATTTAATTTAAAATTAATAATTTACTATTATTAAAATTAGTAATATTTTTTTAAACTGAATTACTATTTTTCTATAGAATTTTAAAACTATTTATAGTTTTAATAATATACTATTTAGCTATAAAAAAGTTTAAATAATATTAGTAAAGTAAAAAATAGAATAATAAATATACTTACTACTTTATATTAATTTCTTATTTAACTATATTAAGAATTATTTTTTAAGTTTTTATATTTTTAGTTAAAAATTTAGGTTAAATTAAAGCTTTTTTTATATATAATAAATAGCTATAGCTAATATAATTTTAGCCTTTTTAAATACTTTTATTTATTTATTTATATTATTTATATAATTATAAGCCTTTTTTATATTTAAATTAATAGAGAGATCTATATTAGCTTTTTACTTTTCATATAAAAGTTTAAAAAAATAGCTTATTAAAGCTTAATATAAATAATTAGTATATTCTTTAAAAAAACTTACTATATTTTTATCTTAATATTATTAGTTTTAAATTAATAATTTAACTAACTAAAGTTTAATATATTAATATAACTTATATAATTCTTTAGAAAAGAAAATATTAAAATAACTAACTTCTTACTATAAGCTAATTAAATATATAAGTAGTAAGTTAAATTAAATAAAATTAAACTTATAAAAAGCTTTTTATTTAGAAAATACTAAGCTATATTAAGCTTAATACTATTAAAATTTTACTAACTTAATTAAATTAGAGTTAAAATATTATATAACTTTTTACTTAATATTTTAATTCTTTAAGCTACTATATAATTCTTACTTTTTAATTTTATTACTACCTTTTATATAAGCTCTATTTTTTACTTTTTTATATTAATTTTTTATATTAATCTATAATAGATTCTTACTTAAAGCTATTATAGCTTCTATTTATAGTAATTATACTATATATAATAAGAGCTTTTAATATAAATTTACTATATATTTCTCTATTTAATTATTATATTTATTTTTTATATTAAATTTCTTTAGACTATTTATCTTAATATTTTAACTATCTATAGTCTTTTTTAATATAAATATTAAAACTATTATAGTTAGATTACTATAAAAAAGAAAAACCTTAATATTACTCTAAATATAAAAGCTTATTTTACTTTTAGTAAGAAGTAATCTTTTAGTTTAGCTTTTTCTTTTATTATTTAATTAATATAGTAAAATACTATATTAAATAGACTACTAATAGTATATATTTTCTTTTTTTCTATTTACTACTTCTAACTTATAATTCTAATAGCTACTCTTTATAATATTTAGTAATATTAAATAATAATATCTTTACTTTTTCTATAAGTTTTCTTTTAGTATATTATTAAGTAAATTATTAATAAATAAAACCTATATAAATATTTCTATATATAAATTATTATAGTTAATATCTTTTAGTAAGCTATTAAAATATATATAACTACTATTTTTATTAGTAAGCTATCTATTTCTACTTTTTTATAGTAATTATTTATATTAATTCTACTCTTTCTAACTGCTTAAGTTTTTATATTTTATATTAAATAAATTATATTTATACTTAAGAATATTTATACTTTAGAATAAATAATAAAAATCCTTAGAATATATAATATTATTACTTTTAATTCTCATATATATATTTTATCTCTCTTTAACTTTTTATTACTCTATATTAATATTTTATTTAAGTTTTAATATTTAATTTTAAAGATTTAAATCTAATAGACTAATTAAACTTATTAAAATATAAACTAAAAACTAAAGTTTTATAAAATACTTATATTACTATAAATTAAATTAATACTAAAAGATTCTATAATAAAAATAATAGTAATAATTCTAATTACTTTACTTTTAATAACTTTAGTAATTTATTTAGCTAAATAGTTTTTTTAAATTCTCTTT
Source organism: Ilyonectria mors-panacis (assembly GCA_002991585.1). Lineage (NCBI taxonomy): Eukaryota > Fungi > Ascomycota > Sordariomycetes > Hypocreales > Nectriaceae > Ilyonectria > Ilyonectria mors-panacis. Next base: position 895,892 of record PPHJ01000067.1, read on the forward strand.
AAAGTATTTTTTTTAAATCTATATTTTTAACTTTATCTTTTAAATATCTATTTTAACTTTATCTTTTAAACCTCTATTTTTAGCTTTACCTCTATTTCTAATTTAATATTTAACTTTTAGCTTTACTCTTTTTAATTTATTTATACTCTTTAGATTTTATTATATTAATACTATAAATATAAGTAATTAATTATCTATTAAACTTAAGTAAGTATTTTTCTATTTATCTTTACTATAATAGTTATTACTTTAACTTTCTTACTTTAAGAAGACTAATTAATTAATTATTAATTAAGCTTTTAATTTAAATAGTTAATTTATATATATTTTAAAATAGAAATTAAATAAAAGTATAGTAATAGTATAATAGTACTAATAGATACTTTAAAGTTTAGTAATAATAAGATTAATTTACTATATTAATAACTAGTTAAAATAACTACTCTATTTATTCTATTAAATAGATCTACTTTTTCTCTCTATTAATTATTATCTTTTAGATACTATTAGTTTTACTTTATAATTCTAAAATAGCTATTATATTAACTTATTATATATTCTTTATATTTATTTAATTTTTTTATATTAATATTATACTAATTAATTATGTTAATTTTAAAACTTAATATTTTAAGATTTTAATTTTATATTTTATATTTTATATTTTTTTTTTAGTTTTTTAATTATTAATAATATTAATATTATACTAATTAATTATATTAATTTTAAAACTTAATATTCTAAATTTCCAATTTTACTTTTATATATTATATTTTTTTTTTAGTTTCTTAATTATTAATAATATTAATATTTATAATATAAATTTCCCTATTCTATATTTTTAAATTTAGGTAATCCTTTTATATTTTAGGTACCTACAGAGCGTTAGTGGGTGCCCATAGGTAACTAGGATTACCTATGGGTACCCACGGGTCCCCAATTTAAGACTCTAGAGGTGAAGAGGATGATTATGTATCAAGGCTGCATATGACCGAATATGAGGAGCTGCTGTATGCCGTGTCGGCGAGAGACACCAGGAAACCCTAGACCTTAGGCATCATCTGTGAAAACGACAGGCGTAACACGTGGACTCGTGAAGAGACGGGGCTGATAAGAATTCAGTCTCAAGATCTGTTGCAGAAGACATGACGGGTTATGGTGCGTCTTCGTGACGAATGCTGCTAGAACCTATCGGCAAACGTTCGATGCGGATGGCGGGTGAGAGAGACCCATGATGACCTACAGAAAGCTAGCGGAATAACAACGTGGTCCGCGTTGACCGGTGTCAGAAACGACGCTGTATGGGCTTTTCCGAGATCATGGCAAAGGTTGGGAAACGGATATGTACGGTGGGCGATAGGGGCACTGTTGCAAAACCCCCGGTCGTTTCCTTTTGGGTTTAGGCGCTCATCTCCTTGTGCTAAGCCTCGCAGCTTAGGTTGAGAGATAAGAAGCCCAATCAGTCGTCCCCTTAACCATGGCGTAGCCCACCACTATTTCCACAGACGTAAGCAGGCCCTGCCACCACGGCGCGACACGCCGCAACCAGCTGAGGATTGCGTCTTGGCAATGCGTCTTGGCTGCATGAGATTCCCACAGCTTGCTGTGCTGGGGTTGGGCGGCAAGAAGTTGGTGGCGGCTCAGCCTGGTGCCTTCTAGGCCACCCGTCCCGCGGACCGACGCACAAGAGATTCGGAATGCAGGCGGGCATCAAATCCAACACTCGGTTCTCCTATCTCCTCGTTTCCATTTCACCAACGGCGAACCGCATGACCTTGATTGGACCGCCGAGACAGTAGACCGACCATCTCGGCAGTAAGCTGCTCTGCCTCGGTAGTTGGCCTGGGAAAACCCAAGCAAAATCGCTCACCTCCAGCCGTACCCCCGACCAGCCACGGTGCAACACAATCTTCGAATCTCTCTTGGAAACAAGATCGTCGAGAAAGTGGGCTACTATTTCACTTCAGTCTACGGAGCCGTATTGCTGACCAGGCTCTAACAATTGCCCCCTTTCCCCAGCGAGTCCTGGAGCACGATACTGCAGCTGAAGTCCACTTGGCAACGCCTGTTGGCAATAGACCAAACACGCGCTGGTGGCTTAGTCTGATCAGGCTGTGCTCATCCTGGATGACCCACCGCCATGGCTGCGCATTCATCACAGGAGGCCGCCTGGCAGCATTTGGCATACATCTATGTAGGCCGAGGATCTCACCAGATCAGGCCCGCGAGAGTATCAGCATATTCCCTGGCAAGCTACGGGCTAATCAATCGCTTATAACACATTACCATCCGATGATGGCACCAACCTGGCACCTCCCCTTACTCAACCCTCTATTCCTGTCGCTAGCGACGCTGGCACTTGCCGCCGAGAGCAGCTGCGGGCACGAAACATGGAACGTCCTCCGGGCCAACATGGACAACTTTACGGCTATGAACGAGATCCCTGCGCCGGCGTGGGTCCACGAGTCTGAGTTCCGAGGAAGCTTTTCGATCCTCCAGAGCTGCGTCCTGACTCTCTTTGCATGCGTGTACACAGTCTTGCACCTCAATGATCCCCATCACGACGGGTTCTGGCCTCGGCTCTTGGTCAAGCTAAAGTGGTTCCTCGTCGCCCTGATAGGCCCTGAGTTTGTCCTGTTAGAGGCCAGCGTTCAGTTTTCCCTAGCCTGGAAGCTCTTAATAGAACTTCGCAGGTTGCCGCCGCAGCCTGGCATAGTATTGGACTTCCAATACGCCTTCTTAACGGTAATGGGAGGCATCCAGGTCGAGGTCAGCAAGATCGGGAAATTTTTGACACGCGAAGACATGAATGACAACTGGAAATCCTGTAGTATTTTATCTATCCTCATTCCAACACAATGCTCTGCACGCCTGCTAAACTCGCTTCAATGGCATCCATGACGACCGTGTACTCTGATAAGCCCAATGGTCCCACCTCTATCACCGTACATCCACCATAGCGGCGCGACACTCTGCCCGGCAACAGAATAGCGAGTCCAACAAGGACATACCCCCCTCCCTCTCGCTTCCTCAAGGTGTGGATGCCCGTCCCCTCATGAATGGCCCAGAGCTCGTCCCCGCTCTGCACTAAGCTCGTAGTATCAAAGTAGTGGCCCATCGCTTGGAATATCCCGTTGTGGGTCTCGTCACCGAGGGTGGCGAGGTGGACCCCTTGGACGCAAAGAGCCTTACCAGCAAAGCGGTGGCGCTCCGCTGAGGGAATCTTCCACGGCGAGTGCTGACAAGGGATCCAAGATGCTGGCAGTTTCCAGTCTGGTGCCCACGAGGGCAGATTTTCGTCGAAGAAAGCATTTACCCCCCTGGTTGTGGCGGCGAGCCGAAGGAGACTGAGGTCTCCGTGTTCTATAAATTTCTCGGCGATGGCGGCGCAGACGTCCCAGATGGTGTTTGTGGGGCTGTAGTCGACGGTTACTCCGGACGTGATGCTTGATAAGCCGGTGAAGGCGTAGAGCATGTCCCGGGGATCGGTAGCCTGAAACCCGAAGCTCGAGGCCGTTGCGAGCAGGTGGAGAAACTCGGGAGTCGATGGGAAATGAAGAATATAGCGGTTTTTTTCGTCGTTCAGCAAACAACATTGGAAGTTTATACGACGTTTCAGACTGGCGGCAGTGCATTGCCGACTTCTTAAGCAACTCAACGCTATGGGCGATTCTTTCGCTGTGTGGCGACTTAGACCTAAGCTCGAAGCGTGCGACGGATTCTTCGTTCGTTGTATTCCAGTTTCGGAACCTGAGAAACGGCGCTAGGTCGTTAAGTTCTAGACACTGGGACCCGCATACGAAGTGAATATTATCTGAGACAAGGAATTCTTGGAAAACCTAGTTAACCAATTTGCGTATTAGCCTGATGAAGAAGCCCTTCTTATGACCATGAGGGGTTGAGTAAAAGCTCACCCATGCTCGAGTCCACCATTTCGCGTCGCAAACACGATCGACAAAGTTGAGGAGTTGAGCCAAGGCACCACAAACAGGATGGTTGGGATGTTCGTAAACCCAATCCAGAAATATTTCTGAATAGCCAGTTCGGAAGCCTGTCACGGAATAGCAGGGTGATTCCTCCTGCAGCCGGGCTTCTAAATGGTTGAGAGCAAGCCGCAGTGCCAAAACACCAGCTTCGGCGTCAGGAATGGGAGCCCGTGGAGTGGAAAGCACAACGTACGTTTTCTCGGCGTTTTCGTATATCTTCCGCATGAAGCTGACTTGGTGGGATTTCTCCCGGAAATCGAGTTGGTTGATACAAACCTGGTCTCCCCAGATCAGATTGCCGCTGCTTGAGCTTCTGTCATAGTGTTCCCTGAATCCCTCGAGGGCATGCTCCAGGTTAGCAAACGCGTTGAACCAGTAGCCGTCTATCATGATCCGTCTCGTTTCCGTAGGCTTCCCCGCGCAGTAGGATAAGGCGGCATATTTTCGTTCTTGGAGCTCAAGCTTGTTCGCCTCAACCAGTTGGCAGCAGATGAAAGTGGAAGAATCTCTGCTGGTTTTGTCTAGGCTGAGTTCTGCGGCATCGGTGTCGCGCTCGAGCCATTTGGGAAATACAGCTGCCAGCTCGCCCAGTGTCAGTCTGACTGGGTGCATACGTAGGAGCCGGATCTCGTGGTCTTCAGGGCTCAGCCGGTTATACTTCCGCCGTCTAAAAAACGACCCATTTTCGGGGGTCGTGAAGATGTCTTTCTCGGGGGGAGCTTGTAACATGGCCATTGCCTGCTCGCTTGGTTGATGAGAGGTGTAGGGCAGTAGATCACACAGTCCAACTGGTGTTTCCGTGTTTACAAACACTAAAAACTCACCAAAGCGAGGTATCTACAGTGGATTAGGAAAGTTGTAGAGAATTGATGGATTTATCTGCAGTTGGGCCGAGGCTAGCCAGGCAAGATTGTCCCTAAAAAAGATGCGGTATTGCTGCTATTGAGCTATGTAGCTTGATAGAGGGGTCTGAGGGGAAAAATAGATCTTTGTTAAGGCGGCTACGACGTAGCTTTCTGTAGATGAAGCGAGGATCGATGTCGGGGTAGATATGCTCGGTCTTCACTTCGCGGACTGTTACTAAACGCCTCATGGCGCTGTGTCTCCGCTGGTACATGGTCAGCTGCCCGCCATTAGGCCTCTGTCTACGGATTAGCGTGCACTTAAATCTGCCTTACTAGTCTCCACCCTGATGATGGGGCTGTTGTGGCTGCAGCCGGTCAAGCAGGTGGCCAATCTGCAGAGGGGAGTGGCGCCTTAACATACGTACATTCGTCCTCCGTTTGTGCTTGAAATCTGCTGCGCCTGGGTTTGCCTAACCGAGCTTGTCCAGCTGACCAGTCCTCGAAGAGGTTTGGGTTGGATCGGGACCCCGGTGCTGATTCCCTGTTGTCGCACTGAGCGTGCTTTAAGGGTCAAAGTGAATGTGATGAGCAGCAGCAAATGTGTTGATTGATTGTCTTTTCTTTTTCGTGCGGGGTATTCCATTTCGCAGAGTTACTTAAAGCATACAGCTAGATTACTAACGCAGTTGTTTTCCCGAGGCCGTGAGGATCATGCCTACCCTGCGACATGTGACTTCAGCCTGATTGGGCGTTAATGCAGGCAGCAGAGTCCTTAACTCTTTACCTCCGCAAATTCCCAAATTTGCTGACCTTGTCGTTTTGAAGTTTCTGTAAGCTACTGCTTGCTATGTGGAAATGGCAGACCCTCTTTCCGTGGCAGGCTTGGCCTTTTCCGTAGTGTCTCTGGGTCTCCAAGTCACTGCAGGCATCACGGATTACTTCGATGCCCTCAATTCCCGCGACCAGGACATTGCGTCTGCAAGGCAGCAAAACGACACGTTGCGGAAGACACTTCAGGTTGTCGAAACGTCAATCTCCCGGCTCCAGCACGACCACAGAGCCGCAACAGCGGCATTGCGTGAATGCCTCGATTTGTGCAAGAAGGAATTGCAGGCTCTGGAGAGCATCGTGGCCGAACTCGTCGCCTGCGACCAAGCTACAACTTGTCGAAAAAATAAGATCCGGAACCAGGGAAAAAGGCTGTTGTATCCATTCAATCGCCCAAAGCTCGAACAAATTGCGACAAGATTACATCACATAAATTCGACTCTTCAGTTGGCGTTGCAGACTCTAGGACTGTAAGCACACCCAACCATCCACAATTCATGATGCTTCATTTTGTTAAAACACTTGCCAGGTCTGTATCACAGCTGGGAACCGAGAAATTAGCCACGCTCGAGGCGACTTCTCATACTATTTCTACCGGTCTTCTAAGCGTCCAGTCTGAAGTTTTGGCCATGAGTACTCCTCTCCAAGGCATGCACAGCACTCTATCTCGAGTTGAGACACGCTTCGACGACCTCGAGAATCTATTTAAGCAGCTGCTTGTTCAGAATTCAACCATCAACGGAACCCCATCAGAAGTAAGCATCCCAGTGTACCAAAGTTGTTATGTATTCAAGCTTACCGCAAGCTACAGACCACCCCTTCGATGGTCACCGGCCGGCTTCTTAGCAAACCGGGATTCTTGCAAAAGATGTGCGACGCTGCCGGAGCTCAGGCGTGGCATAGGTCAAACGGGACACCGCCGGTGATGCATCACGGCACGTCACAACTCAGCAGGACGGTCTCGATATATACTGGAGGCCGCTTCCCATGCTTATGTCGCCGTAGCCAACAACTCCAACGTAAGAATGCTGTCTGGGGCTCCTTCAGTCTCTCCCTTGAGACAACCATCGAGCAGCATCTGCCGGGGTGCCCAGCTACTCAAATGATACCAGTCATAGATCGAAGGCAGAAAATCAGTCTTACATACGTTGGACTCCAATCTCTGCCTAACTTGGCCATCCAGCTTTCATTCATGGTTCGGTCGGGGGCAGGTGGTTGGAACCTCGGCTCTAATTTCACCTACTATCCTCTTGTCGACTCGGAATCTGCACCAGCCTTCAGAATACTCTTTCTATTAATACGCTCTCGATGCTATATGAATGATGGGTTCACGAACGACGGCCTCCTGGACCGTGTAACATGGCAGGAAAAGTTAATTCCGTCAGTGGTGTCCGCAATCTTGAGATTGTTTCGAGCCAAAAAGGCGTCCCCTCGAGCAGTCGACGCCAACAACAGGTCTCTGGTCTACAACGTGGCTGCATGTGTGAGTACCAATATGATTCCAGTTTAGCGTAGCAACGCCTAATTGACCAATTCAGGTATCTTTTAGCATTGATAGATTTGACCCGTTGCCGAGCCAGGATGAATCCAGCCCTCTACTTGATCTTCTCCAATATTTACTTATCAACAAGGCCCCAGCAAACGATTATGATACATCCGGGCGGTAGGTTATCGGTGTTCAATTGAAAGTGGATAGCTTACCGTCTGCTGACATATTATGCAGCACGCCGCTCAGCAGAATGTTTTCGTCACTTACATATGGTAGTGCCACCGATCCATTACCTGCAACTTCCGCGGAGATGATCCTGCGATCAAATACCGAGGACAACGTAGCATGTCTGTCAGATCCAGATCCGGCAGCATATACGGAGATTCCTGACCGATCAGGACGAATGATTCATACACAAGGCCCGGCGGTTATACTCTACTTCCTGGCTTGTTCGGCTAAAATAGCCGAAGGTTCGCATTACCTACACCCTAGAAAAATGGAGAGTGGCCTACTAAACGATCTTCTATACGTCTAGCCTACGGCTGTGGTCCTCTGAGCTTAGCAATTCTATCCAACAACCTGGAAAAAGTCGAACTCCTAGTGAGGAAGCATCCTGCCACCCTCGCCGAGCGAAACGTTTTCGGGCATACTCCGCTGCACCTCGCTGCAGGCAAGCCATCGTGTTTGCGACTTCTGGTCGAAGCCGCAGACGAAAGACTCCTCAACCAGGCGGACCAACCAGGTAAATTCGGAATGTCTGCATTAGAAACTGCCGTCTCCCTCAGCAGGTGGTGCTGTCGAGAACAGAGCCGCTTGTGCCGACGATGCAGATGTGCTGAACGCGCCGTCATCCTCCTGAAAGCAGATTGCGCGCTTCCTGTGTCGGAAAACTTACATCACGTACTCGGTAATGCCTCCAAACGGTGTAAACTGAGATACGTGCGCCATATTAAAGACCGAAGAGACAGACTGAAGCAGCTTGCCCTAGAAAACCTTCCTATAGCGGAAGTTGAGTGATTAGGTCTGGCTTCTGAACGTGTTCTCGATTCTCATGCGTCGGAAGTCACCCAACTCTTGCAAGACAGTGGCATTGCCGTCCCTGCAGCCCTTGCTGTCGTGAGAAGCGAACCGTTACCAGTCTACCAAGCACTCTACTCGCCCGTTGATGCCGAACTTTTCTTCCGCGTCGGTTTCCGCGACACGGATTCGTGGTGCACCGCTGACACGGCGGAACTTGAGCGTATCCCTGACCAGGGCCTCACATATCTACATTGGCTGACCAAACATGGGGGCATCTCCTGTCAGCTCTCATTCGCATCAGCTAGGGATATATTTACAGCCCATTACACATTCTGGAATATTGGCAAAGACCTCACGACCTACTGGCCAGGAAAATTCTTGAGATTAGGCCAAATCGTGCACACAATAAATAGCGAATCGCCATTAGAACCTCCGCTCGACGACCGCATAGCTTGGATCCACGAACTCCACACTGCAGCACTGCCGGCTAATATAGCCGACGCATGCCGTTGCCAATGCTCTCCTGGGGGCTGCACTCCGCTAACGTCCTTATTGAAGGGGGCGATTGAACATTTGGATTTTACATACAAACCGAGACACTCCCCAGAGGACAGCGCTGCAGAGGACAGAGACGACTTAGAAAACAGCACTACGGATAGCACAGACTTCCCACAGGACAGCGTTACAGATGATAGTAACCCCCTATTAGACCTGATCACCGGGTTCATCCTATATCTCGAGCATTTTTGGTGCCATCTTGAGGTCAGGCATCATATTACGGCTCTTCGGTATATAACCTATACCGCGTTAGGAATGCCCCATTCCTGTTGTAACACTTATTCTGATTATGATATGTCCGAGGATGATTCTAGTATTGTCGAGGATGAACTCAAAGATGAACAAGTATATAAGTTGGAGCTACTGGAAGAGCTCTTGCACGAGTTCGAGGAAGAGCTTATTGCAATCCTTCAAGATCCGGACCGAGGGATTACCAATCTTACCGGCTTCTGGAAACGAACCTGGGTGGGTCGAATGACAGAGGTTCTGGACCGCCTTGAAGGAAGCGATTTGCCGGATGACGAGAGACGCGCAGCTGAGGAAATTGGGGTGGTATGGGATAAACCACGACCTGAACCACCTGGAGTGATAGGAAACCCGCATCGCACTACAACGTTGGATTTCTGGATGTATGAGCTGGAGAAGATTGAAGCAGAGTGCCAGTGAGAGGGAAAGGATAATTGCTATAGGAGGAGGAACTGTTTTCTATGTATTAAACCTTGTGGTTAAAGTATGAATAGTCTCTTAGAGTAATATTAATGCTTGTTCTATTTACTTTAATAATTTATGCTGTTAAGGATATCTTAAGTAAAAGAACAGTAAGTAAGTATTTATACTTAGAGCTATAAGTAGTTATTTTCCTATTATGAATCTTTAGTATTACTACTAACCTCTTATACTTTTAGTATAACTTTCTTTATTTCTTACTATATAGAATACAGCTTTATTATTATACTTAAAAGATCTATCTTTAAAATATTATTTTATATCCTTCTATAATATATAGTTAATCTAGCTTAATAGGTAGTTTTTACTGTTTATATAGTGTTTTTTTTAGTATAAATTATATACTGCCTAATAATTCTATTTTTAATACTAACTTTAAGATTTTCTTAATTATTATAGTTAAAACTTTAAGCTTTTATAGTAAAAGGTTAGTATTTTTACCTTAATTTTTATAGGTATTCTTAAAGCTAAGCTTTTTCTTAACTTTATCTTAAGTTTTTTAACTTACTATTTATAGTTAACTTATCTTTTTTCTTTAAAAAGTTTTTACTACTTAATTAATATCTATTTTTTTTTCTTTTTTATTTAAAAAGAGAATATATTATTAATATACTAACTTTAATTCTATTAAAAAACTACTATTTACCTTACTTTTTTCTTTTTTATTAAAAAAGCTTTTAGTATTATAAACTATATATAGTTTAAATAGCTATAAAACTGTTAGAACTAATAATAAATATAGTATTTATAAATTTTAATTAACTATATTAAAATTATTAAATTATTATTATAATTTTATAATTTAAAATTATTAAATTATTTATATAATCTAATAATTTATATATTTATATAAATATTTAAAAAGTATATATTTAAAATAAATAGCTATTTAGCTATTAATATAACTTAGTTATTTTAATTATTCTAACTTATTATATATTACTATATTTAATTATTACTAAATATAATATTTATTTAATAAGTAATACTTTAACTATTTTATTAATATAAACTTATAGTTTATTTATTAGTAATTAGTTTTTTATCTATTTTAAACTATATTTATAATAGTTTAAAAAACATAATTATTATAAAAAGTAAAAACTATAAGAATATGAGGAAAAATCTAACTGTTATATATATACGCTATATAATTACTAACTATAATAATAGTAAGCTTTTTAAATTAAAAAGAGTATTTCTAAAGATACTATAATAGTAATTATTAAAGTGAAAAATAATCTAACTAAAGTAGTTAGAAATTAATATAGTAAGATAAAAAAGAAAATAGATAAAAAAGTTAATAATAATTAAATAGTAAAAAGACTTTATAACTTTAAGCTATACTTAATTAAGTAACATATATAATAAGTAAGTATATAATATAAGTAAGTATGCACTTTTACCTCTAACTACTAAATTTTATCTTTTAACTTAATTTTCTTAACTACAAATTATATTATCCTTAATTAATAAGGTAAATATTAATCTTGCTTTTTAAGCTCTTAAGAAAGACTCTTAATTAACTCTCTTTTATACTTTAAAAATCTATAAAGTTTCCTACTGCACCTTAAAATGCTAATATAATAGTATTTCTTCCCAATATAATATTATACCTAATTTAAGAAAACTATTCAATCTAGAAAAATAGATTATTATTTAATTTATTCTTAACTTAAATTTATAAGAGTTTCCCCTATAATTATATAGTATTAAAGAAATAGCTAACTAACTGCTTACTAACTGCAATATATTACCTATTAGTAAGCACTAAGCTTTTAACTTTATTAGGTAATAACTAAAACTTAAAATATTTTTTTTTTATAAATATAACTATTAGAGGGCTAAATATAAAGATCTAATAATTATTCACAATTAGTTTAGGCTTATAAAGAATATAATTGCAAAATATAGTATTAATCTAACTGATATCTATAACTTTAATAAGACTGACTTTATAATAGGTATTATTATAAGCAGAATAGTTATTACAGATATAGATAGATATAGAAATTTAAAATTAGTATAATTTGAAAACTGAAAATAAGTTATAGTTATTTAGGTAATTAATATAGAAGGTTAAGCAATCTAGCTATTTATTATAATTACAGACTAATATTACCTTACTAACTAATACTGAAAAAGTAACCTCTTAAGTAATTAGACTATTATAACAACTTAAAATAGCTAGACTGATAATAAGATAGATTTTAAGTAGCTTAAGTATTTTAACTAGTATATAAAAAATTAATTAACTAGTTGCTATTATCTTTTAATTTTTAATAGGTATAAAAGTTACTATTCTATTAACTTTAAGAAATATTATAAAGAGAATAATATTATTACACTTTATATACTACCTTATTTATCTTATTTACTCTAGCCTCTTAATATTAGGTGCTTTAGGCTGCTTAAAATAGCCTATAGTTAAGTAATTAAGTAATTAATTAGATACTCTATTACCTATATTTTAAAGATTGAGTTCTTTCTAGCCTTCTATACTATCTATAAAGCTGCTATAATAAAAGGTAATATTAAGAGAGGCTTTAGAGGGGCTGAACTTATTCTTTTAAATCCAGAAAGTATTATATTAAAGCTTAATATATAGCTATAGACTTTAATACTGGCTGTAAAGGAGGTTAATCTTTCTGACCTTTAGGTCTTAAAGATCCTAAAGATAATATTTAAAGTCAGTTTACAGTCTGAATACCTTAAAAGATAAATAAAAAGATATTAGAGTAGCTCTTTAGTATTAATTTTTAAGGCACTTAAGTTATTTTCTAAAGGAATAAAGATAATAATATATTAAATAGTATTATTAAAGTCTAAGAATTAGATTCTTTAATAGATAAATAAGACTTTTAGTAAGTAGTATAAAGTAAAAAGAACCTACCTATATTAAGAAGGAAAGATAACTGTAAATAAAAAAAGAGGTAAAATAGATTAAAGAGATATTAATATATAGGTAGTAGCTAAATTATTAAGAAGTAGTAGTTAAGAGAGGTTAGTAATACTAAGGGAAAGATACTATAGAACTTATAGAAAGGCCAGTTATAATATAAGAATCTATCAGGCTATTATTAAGACCTCTAAAGAAGAATATAGTAATTAGTTTTAATTAATTAGATATTTTATTGTATTTTTATTACTAAATCTATATTAAAGGTTAGAGAAAAGTATATACTTACTTATACTGTATGCTTACTTATTATATATGTTAATTATATAGTAGTTTATCTCTTAATAAGAAAATCTAATATTTAAATTTACTGTACTTTTATTATATATATATTATAATTACTAAAACTTAAGTTTAAGTTTTAAGCTGCTTTTTTTTCTATCTACTAGAATTTTATCTAACTTTTTTACCTTATTTTAACCTTAATATATAGAGTTATAAATTTAATAACTTAACTTTTAGAATACTTTAAAATTCTTATTTAAATCTACCTTCTAGTTAGTACTCTAGCTAGCTATTATCTATACTACCTCAATATAATATAATAGCTTTTTAAACTAAAAGTTATATATATCTTTTTACTAATACTATTAATAAAGTTTTTTTACTTTTAGATTAGCTATTTAATTTTAAAGATTTTAGCTAATATTAATAGAGTGGCTTTTTTTATTTAGATAAATAATAAATTAATATAAATAATCTAATTTCCCTATAAATTTAATATATTAGTATTATTTAAAAAGAGATTATAGCTAAAAATAGCTAATATAATCTTCTATTAAATACTTAGTAAATAGGCCTTATTTAAGGAGAATCTTAATAGGCTGAAAAGCCTATAGCTCTAAAGAAATTAGTAATATATAAAGTATTTTATTTTCTCTATTTTATTTTTAGTATTATATTAATATTTAATATTATATAGATATAAGAGGTAATTAATATACTTTAGGGTTTCTATAAGTATTAACTTATAAGGTTTAGTAGATAATTATAGCTACAATAGAAATTGAAATTAAATAATTAAAGTTAAAGAAATTAAATATTTATTAAAAGGAAAGTTAGCCTTTTAATAATAAGAGATATCTCTTTTATATCTTATTATTTAAAATAAGATTACTATTTTAAGATTATTACCTATAAATAGTAAGATTATTAACTGCAGATAGTAAGATTATTAATTATAAATAGTAAAATTAAAGTTAGAAAAGTTAAATTAAAACTTAAGGTAAAAACTAATATATAATAACCTTATTATTTAGCTATTATTTCTTTTATTACTAAATATAGTACTAACTATTTATCTCTATTACTTAAAAAAACTATATAGCTTTAATCTATTTAATAATATTAAGTAAAGCTAAAAAAAAAACTAAATATAGTAGTTTATTATTTTAAAAAAGAAAAAAGAAAAAAAGATAAATAGATAGATAGATATAAATAGAGAAAAATAGAATAAATAATATATATATATATATATTAAAAGTCTATTTAAAGTTTAAATTAAAAAAGTAAAATAAGTAGTATAATAGAAAACTTAACTGAAAAAAAAAAACAAGATTTAGAATCTATATCTAAATTCTATAATAAATTAATAGCTATAATATACACTCTATAAAGTAAATAGATACTTTAAGTAGATTAGCCTATTAGCAATCTATATAGAAACTCTTTAAAAAGATCTATTAATTTCCTATAGTAAAGTAAATAGCGCTATTAATAGTAAGGGTATAAAGTCTATTAAAAATATCTATAAAGAGTTCTATTAAAACTAGAACCATAAAAATAAAAATAAAAATATATACAGATAGATATTAATAAGGGGATACTCTATATTTAATTTCAAACTAAAAGAATCTAAATTAAAGTATTATAATACAGTTAAAGTTACAGGCATATTAGATCAATAAGATTAAAAGTAAAGCCTACAGAAGAGTCAGTATAGACAAGAGAGATACTAAGTGGAAGGCTTAATTAAGATAAAAGTCAGATTTAAAGTTTCAGTCCCACTATAGCAACCCACTAAAAGTAAATATCAAGTAGATTAAAATAAAACAGTTAGATTTATAGAGTAAAGTAAATTATTATATATAAATATTATTATTATAGAGCTATTTATTTATTTGCCTAAATACCTATTTATAATTTACCAGATATACAGATTAATATACATTAGGAATAAATTAACCTAAGCACTATTTAGCGGACTTTATATTAGAATTCCCTTAGGGTTACTATATAAAATGTAATAATAGCCTAAGCATTATACTAAATTCCCACTTATACTGGGTTCTATATATAATTAGTACTATAGGTTATTTTTATAGGGACTTAAGTTTACTAATTCTTAGGGTTATCACTTAGTAAAACTAAAAGCCGCCACTAAGTAAGATAAACAAAACTGTAAAAAAGAAAAAAAAGGGAAAAAAGGGCGGTAAAAAAAAAAAAAAAGGAAAAAGAAAAGAAAAGAGTAATAAAAAAAAAGATAAGAAGATAGAACTTATAACTTAAAAACAGCTAAATATAACTTAAGATTAATACATATAGTAAGAACATACAGCAATAGAAGAGTATATACAGCTTAATAAGAAGTATCAGATATTAGTTTGCAAGCTGTACTGCACTAGCATCTAACTGCAAGCCAGTATTAAATAGTATTTTTGCAGTCAATACTAGCTTAAAGGGCAGACGCTAGGCGACATTATTAACTATTTCGGCACAAGAGAGGAGCTAAACGATCCAATACGAATAGCAACGCCCAGCAACGGCACAGAGCCCATCAACACACTCCAATTGCTAAGCAGCTACAGCTGCACACAATACCGATACTTAACCACAGCGCAGAAGAAGATAGCGTAGCACTAGCGAGAAGCTAGGCATTATCAGGAGATAGTTACCGGACTGGGATAGACAGAGGTAAAGCTCCAGTCATAGCTGCACAGTAGGTATACACAGTACTAAATCGTCGAGGACGGAAGTATAGAGAGTCCAACACATACACAGAAGGCAACAGCCAACCCAAGCCAGAGAGAGAGTGCCATACAGCGCATAGTTGCCAAGTACGTAGACACATTCCGTAAAGACGACGCCGAGCGGCTCCGGAAAGACAACATCAAAGAGGGGTTAGATCGCAACTCGTCGTAGGTGAAGCGGCTCTAATGGGTGCGGCATTTTGGGTCGCGGGATAAGCTCAGTATATTTAAGGCCGCCGAGTAGGTCAAGACAAGGGAAGCAACCGGGCAGCCGTGGCAAAGGAGGCAGCAGCAGCAGGACGAGGCGGCTGCCCGAGAGCAACAGCTGCTGGTGCAGCTCGGCGAGAGCTTCGACCGTGAGGTTGAGCGTTGCAGCTGGCGGCTCGACAGCGTACCGACGGAAACGCTGCAGTAGCTCGCAAGCACTTCAGCCGTCAACCCGCAAGAGGTGCCATTTAGGGTCAAGGGCAAGGAGTCGTCGATGGCCAAGTACCGCAGCATCGGACAGCGCTACTTGGGCTTCTGCTTGCGCGCGTACTGGCTCGGGCGCGACGAGGCTTTCAAGCAGTGGGCGATCCGCTTCACAGACGAGCAATGGAGCTTGCTACAGGACGTGGCGTACGAGCTTGGCAGCAGAGAGGCGGTGCCGAGCACACAAGACAGCGGATTTGGCAGCAGCGGCGGCGGCGGTCGCGGCCATATACAGCGGCGTCATATAAATAGGAACCCGGGGGCTCATAACCAAAACGGCAGCTCGAGTGACAACGACAACGACGATGACGATCGTGAGGATGACGACGACGACGACGACGATGAATACGACGAGCAGGAGGAGGAGGAAGAGGGCAATGGCGAGGGCGGGGGCGGAGACGGGGCTGGCGACGCAGACGAAGACGAGGACGAGGATGACGGTACTGCCCGACGTATTCGCCAACAGCTTCCCAATGGCACCGAGGCGCCGCTTGACCGGGCCGTGTTTTTGTTTATGGTGGCTTCCATCAAGCAGCGGGTTGGAGGCAACGTATATGCGAGCCCGCTGCTAAGCTTTTGCGCTGCCATGGGCATACGGCAGCGGCCGCTCGGCTACAACGAACCGCATTTGTACACGGGGATGCTCGCCGCGATACTGTGGTGGGCTCGGCTCTTCTTCGTTGAGTCGGCGTTCGAGAGCGAGCCGCGGGAGACGGAGGAGGTCGACGTCGACGCCGTGCTTGCGTTCCAGAAGGAGCATGCCACGTGGATGTGCTGTCCAAACCCCCCAGCGTCGATCAATGAATTGTTCTTGGGTCCCGTCTGCCCATTCTCCGTGGTTGACTCCACCGGGGAAGATGGTGACCCAGCTTGATAATCCGTGGCCCGTCCATCTCGGTTCGCTCGTTGGCGTAGCCTGTAGTTTTGTGTACGTCTCAGTTGCAAACGACGCCGATGTAGCACAGTGGGGTCCTGCTCTTGATCATCCACAAATCGGACATTTATTGTTGCTTCCGTGGTTCGTGACTTCCATTGACTTCCCCTGAAGTCACTGAACTGAGATTGGGGAACTTGAAATGAGCTAACCCGATTAGGAAAGTGTAACGCTCCACTAGTCCAGAAACGGAAAGTGTAAAACTCACAGTCGAGGATTCTACTTTGACCACGACCTGAAACAGCAACATGGACGTAATGGGCGAAATGAATGCGTTGACATATTAGCGATACAAATATATATTCAATAAATCTACAGAAGACTGGAAATTCATGTTGTGGTGTTGAAAACCTAAGTCGCAATTGCCTACTAGAGATGCCTCTGAGAGAGATGAGATAGCGATGATTGCTGACCTTGACATATCTGCTGGTGTTTAGAGAGTAAGTGAATGCCCCGATGAGATAGCGATAATTGCTGACTTTAGTATGTTTGCTGGGGTGTAGTTAGTAAGTAGACGCCTTTAAGATAGATGAGATGGCAGTGACTGCTGACCTTGACATGTCTGCTCGTGTTTAGGAAGTCAGTAGATTTTTCTGAGAGATGAGATGGCGATGGTTGCTAACTTTAGCGTGTCTGCTGGTGTTTAGGATGTAAGTAAAGACCTCTAAGATGGACGAGATGGCGATGATTGCTGACCTTGGCTTGTTTGCCGGTGTAGCGGGTAAGTGGACGTCTGTGATAGAGACTTAGATGTCCTGTTAATATGACCCTTTACAGTAGACAACTTGGAAGCGCCGTGGTGACGGCGAATTCGCTAAGGAATTTTCCAGAGAACTTCCGGAAAATACTTCCTATAATACTCTCTCCTCTAACTCTACTATTAGCTGTCTATACTCCCTCTTGCTGTGCAAGTGGCTTTAGGACTGCGACCAAAACCACGCCAAATGCGAGCGGCCGCAAATATATAGAAATTTCTAGCCTAAGAGGGTTATTTTTATTAGCAACTATAATAAATTGAACCTTATTAAAAAGCGGCTTCAGGGGGAAGAATATATTATACTCTCGCACTGCTGGGGCCGCCTAACGGAGGAAGAAAAGAAGCGCTTTTGCACCACCGGAGAAAATTACTAAGATCGTTTGTAGGGTTTTAGCTACGATAAGCTGCCCAGGACATTTCAAGATACAGTTTGGGTAACTTAACCACTTGGGAAGCAATACCTCTAGATTGATGCCCTCTGCATCACTTAAGGACCCGAGGGCAATTAGAACAGCAAGGCAAGGATAATGGAAGATGTCTTTACTTACGCCTACTGCACCATTACCGCAAGTTCAGCTTGTAGCTAGTAAGATAGCTTCCTAAAGCCAAACTTAAATTCCTTAAGTATTGGAATATAAAGCACCCTAAGCATAATAACTCACGCCTGCAACTTCAATAAAAATATAAAGAAGGGTTTCCTTATAAAGAGAGCTTAGGTACTTTAAGAATAGGTACTGTCCTAGTGAATTATCTATTTTACTGTAATATATATATATTAAGAGTGTAGGGAGGAAGTATAATACAAACAGTTTACTAAACTGGAACTATAAGTCTGTAATTAACAGTCATACGTGTGACAGTCTTATATAGCTCTAGACTACTTAGGAAGCAGTACTTTATCCTCAATTCTAACTTTCTCTATTAACTTAATAGGTCTGAGTATTAACGTATTATTAATTTTTTCCAATTCCTATTAAAAAAGTATTCAACATCCAGCCTTACTTTTAAATCTAATAGGGATATTACAATTTATAGTCTGGTCGAGCGTATGTAATATATATATTACAGACTGAAGTAAGATATAAGATTATTTCTCGCTTTCTTAGTTATCTTCTCCTATAAAAGCGGACGGATGAGGACAAAACGACCCTGATTGATTACGGTAATCGAATGGTGCCATTATAGTCCTAGATAGCATATCCTGGAGGTATTGATTTCTCACGGATGCGAAGCAGAGACTTATAGTTCTACGCTCTGTAGATCTCGACTTTACCAACGATGCGGATACATTGGCCGTTAACATAAGGCGATTCAGAGATTGCCGGATAGGTCAAGATGGGAAACAGTTTGCCATCTTTACTATAACCAGTTTCGCTTTGCCAAGGAAAGTGGGTTCTTTATGGTTCGATATGCCGGAGAGCATTAAGTCAAAACATTGTGTTATTATTAGCATAGGTGATAACAACCGGAAGGAAGAATCTCGGAAGACTTATTACATCCTAGTTGTTCGAGAGAAACTAGGTGGGGGAGGATACGAAAGGGTAGGAGTCGGAAAGGTGGAAGCGCGATACGTCTCCAAGGAGAGCGATACCGGAAAGCTTTGGTGAAACTGGCCTTACTTCATGGGTTGATATTTCCTATGAGAACAGAGAAGCGCATCCCAGCCATCAGAACAGGAGGATGAAGCTTTCGAAAGACCATGTATTATTGTTTGGGGAGTGAACTACAAGGAGGAATTAACCCTAACCTAACCCTAACTCAGAATCCAAAACACGATGCCATTTGCTATTCAGCGCCGTTTGATAGAAAGTTAGCTTCAACTATTGTAGTACAAGATGAACGACGCGCGCAGCAATGGTGAGTCAAATGATAGGTTTCCGTGAACGGCAATACATGCGATCTTATCCAACCGAGAACTTTAGGCCGCTCCGCGGAAGTGGCAACTTATCGCCAAAGCCATCCTCGATACCTGCATTTGGCGCATTTGTCCACATGGTTAGGAGTTCCTGGACGCAAAGTTTTGCTCTGTCAACCTCAGTTGCATATCGCTCTTCCTCATAAAGAAGCCGCTCTATCTCTTGATCGATATATAATTGGCTTCTTGTGTCTGCACAAGATGCGACTCTCCGACCTGGTGTGGCGTGAACGGTTTGCCGTGTGGGTGATACCTCTCGTTTTATCCTCGTACACGCTATTGTTCTGGTCGGTATGGACGACGAGGGCCACCGGTTTGGTTCCGGTACTGGGGTAAATGTAGCTCCAGAATTGTGCGACCTTCCACGTGGCGTGCTCGGGCATAACCTTGGCCGCATTCTCAAGTACATCCCAGGGCGAATCAGGGATCTCCACACAGGAGGAGCAATTATGCCTCCACTTATGGCATCCTGGATATCATATTCACCGCGTCGAACAGCCTTGTCAAAGGAGACATCCTTATCAAAGGCTTTAGTGAGGATAATTTTTGGTCATCTAGTGAAGTTCAAATATTAGTCAGAATCGCTTTCGGAATTACAAGAGGACATCGTATACGATAATGGCATTTCTTCTGCAAGACATCGTTTGTAAAAGACTTAAGTCGTTTATGTGAAAATGAGATTTACTTACCTCCCATGTACGGCAATGCTCGTACGGTAAAAGTATCTCGCGTCTATCAGAATATTCCACGCGGAGAGGTTCGACCATTTCACCAAGACGGAAAAATAGAACGATAGATGTCTCTCGTCCATTAGTAAGAGAACGCGAACCTTCACCCTCCGCATGAGGCATTTGGAACTCCATTATCTCCATTGCTATCCAGACCTTCTTCTGGCAGCTCCATTGCTTCACGGCTGTGATAGCTTCATGGACTTCATGGCGCACCCATGGTTCGAGTGACTTACATTTCTTCCAGACTCCTAGCCGCACTTTCCGTCGCTGGAGAGGTAGAATCTCGGCAAGGGCGCCCTGGAGCTCCAAGTGTCCAATCTCAAGCTTGGTCAGTGTTCCTTTTGCTTTACCCCCCAAACTCTACCTTCGCGTCAAGAAGGAAAGCCTCGAATTCTTCACTCTCCCAGTCAAGGCAGGGGGCGCGCAAGTCCGGCTGGAAGACTTTTCGAACCCAAGACGGAGCAAGATGGAGGGATACACGACGACCCTGAACCAGAGCCATGGGGCCAATTGAGTCTTGTGGGGTTGCACGGTAGTCATTATCGTCAACCTCGCCGCCGCCCGGGCTTTCTTCCATCTCGGGCCTGGCATTCAGTATCCCATTCTCTACGATATCCGATGGCACACACTCCCGGTGCCGTTCCAGCCTGCAAGAGCAATCATGTCATTGACGATTCATGGATCGAGACATTGCACTCACTGTACGCCGCTCTTGGCTCGAGCTGGAGGACATCTTGGAAGCAATGTTGCGGTGCCTTGTCCTGTGAGCGTTTCCGAGTTTCTCACAGGACTTCTGAAACTATCAGCAAGCTGGTACAAAATCCGCTGCTGCTCCTCTGATTCTGGGGCTAGCGTTGGATTCCTAATAAGAACAAAATATTAGCTTCTCGAACAGCTTCGAGCTGCGAAGGAAACACTGCCGCCATCTGGGTGAACGTCCAGCAATGATAAGAACGAACTCTATCTGAAATCGACCAAGATTGGCCAGCTGAAGCTGTAAAAGCAGATCCAACTTCACTCGTCCCAGCCGCTTCTGGTAACGCTCTATTTCTGGCTCTAGCCATGGCCATGCTAGGCTCCGCCGGAGGCCCAGTTTGGTGATCTCCAAGCGCGTCTGGTTGGTTCCATCTGTCGATATTCCAACCTTTCTCCCTCCATTTCCAGAGCTTTCTGCAGCTTTGTCTAGTCGCTTGGTGATAGCACTGTATATCTGCGAGCATCGAGTGGCGAGACTGGCGATTTCACGCACGCCTGCGTCCGGAAAGACGCGAACAGATGCACCTTGGTCTTTGTCGAGTAAATCCTTAAGCTGGTAGAGCGTTGCAGCGGTGGAATTGACATCGAATCTTATCTCAGTGAGTCGATCACCAGCTTCAACAACAGCTTCCACATGAGTCTGCAACTTGGCGGCAAGCTGGAGGCCAAACGCAACAATTCCAACGATGGAGCCAGCAGCGCCAAGGGCTTCAGCCATTGTCAAAGAGACGACTGACCAAGTGGGCGGATACAGGGTACAATATGACATGAGCCTAAGTTTTTGGACAGTGAGCCGAAGCGTACCCTGACATGAGACCCGATTGAACTGGAAGCCTTGTTAGTGGACTGTGGCGTCCACGGACTGATAGATAATTGTCTCAAAGAATTTTGAATGGGTCCTCCAGGGCTCACCGCCGTTGACAACACCATTTTTGCACTTCTGCCTGGAGTACGCAAGGCAGCCAGTAGATGCAGATTATTTGCATATCCGCTTGATTCTACTAGAGCAATCCGTCATCGATCGGGCGGTGCGCCGTGTGATTGGACACAATCAAACGGTTGAGGAGGGGTATCTCATGGAGACTGCAAGAACAGTCTTGTGCAAGAGGGCAGGGAATCTTATAAAGATACACCCTACCCCAGTGATTGCCAACATTACATCGTAATATGTACCGTAATGTGGATCTCTAAAAGCTGTGACTTCTGTCACCACCTAAAATAGGTAGGGGCAGAGGTACCTTTAATTTGTGTGATTTTTGTTGGTCTAACCCCCTGTCACTAGCGCAAGTGTAGTCTTACCATGGCCAAGGGATAGCCAGATTCCAAAGCTCTCAGGCCTTGGCTTCGACGCGGAGCGGGGGAACCCTGATGAGATGATCTACGTTATCTCATCCGGGGAAGGAGAAATCTGCGTCGATCCATTGCCGTTCTTGGTTTTATGAAAACCCTTGTCGTAGGGGCCGAGTCTTACGGGTGGGGCAGATATGGGCACACATCGGACAGGTGCCTAATTACGGGCACCTGATCATGTCGTGGCAAGGACACCTGGCTATCAGACCGTCGGTGACGCTTGATAAACAGACAAATGTAGAGGTGAGCAACCCTAAAGCCAAGACGGCGTTTATTCAGCTTGGCGGGTCACTTACCGGTGCGAGAAGGGCAAGACGTGTGTCACGAGCCCTGATTCTGTGAGGCGTCTGATTGGGTGTGTGTATATTCTGAGTTGCATATGATCCCCGCTCTGAGTCCCTGTACATCCTTATACTGAAACCAGCTAGAAGGATATAGCTATAGCAGTCACACGCCATATACACGCCCAGCTACCCAAATACACATCGTGACAAAACGTGGTTGCCTTGAAAGAAGATGTGTTGGACTGACCCTCGGGTGGCGGACTAAGGCCCGGATAAGAACAACCCTCTGATACATCAATATCCTGTCTTAGTCATAGGGGGTGAGATTGACCCAACAACCCCTCACCGGAAACAGGGGGCTGGGGCAGGCTAGATCCGACAAGATCATCAGACGTCAAGATCATCATCTTTGGGCTCCACATCGAATTGATCCCTATCATCCTGATCGAATTCACCGTATCGGATCCAACAAGATGCATGAAATCGTGGTGGGGCAGTGAGGGGAGAAATTGTCGATTCAGCGGATTGGGGATCATTGGCCGTGGTATCTTGCCTCAGTTGTGAGGTGACACGGAAGCTTGCAGCGGTGGGTCGCTGAATTTGTATCGCTTGCCCCGCACACACCCTGTCAGCATCAAATCGTAGCGGGGCAGACCGGTCCGCTCTGCGCAGATCACTAAGGGCTGACAGGATGATCTGCGTTATCTCTCGCCCTCAGAGGAAAAAACTTGCTGTTGCATTACAGGTGTTGGTTGTAGCTGAGCTTTCTGTCTTACCTCACACGATTGCGACTAGACCGGGCATAATGTCCGTGGCTCATTATGGGAAGGTTGCAGTAACCAATAGGTGATGAAATTGTATCCCTTAGCGACCCTAGTCAGACTTAAATCAGTCAGCTGGGCGCAGAGCGGGCCGATCCCTTAGCCCTAATTGGATAATCTGCGTTATCTCTTTCTGCGTTTTTTTTTATTGCTTATATTGCAGGTATTAGTTATCGGAGCTTGCTGTCCTATCTTAGGCCATTGCTGCCTGACATACAGCCTGCACCAATATCAAGACAACACCCTATAGATATAAAGCTGACGTGGCTTCCTTAAAAGTAGACCTATGAGTTGCTGGGTTACCGGCAGCAGCTAAGGCGGATAAAACCGGCAGGATGCGGTGTTTTCTCAGCTAATGTTGCTGGAAATGTATTGAACTATTGCTGCCTGATGCCTAAACCTGTAGTAACACCAAAACAGTCATGCACTTTGCTATCCAAACTGCACATTGCCTCAGTCGAGCTGACGTAGCTTCGTAGGGGGGTTGCGGGGGTGGATCCGGGAGGGGAGACCATTTCGTCATTATTGTAGCCTGAAATCTCTGGTGTTGTGGGGTAAGGAGGAATGAGGCCAGACCGCAAGTGGGGCTCAGATAACAACAGCATGTCCGCGATTACGGTGAAAAAGGAAAGTGTAGAAGTCAGGGGTGTATAATTGGATGGGATGGCGTAGTGGCGTATAGTAGCGACGTGACAGGGGCCAGGGCACGCCTTCACGGCGAAAAAGGCAGGGGCGATACATAAAGTAGCTATAAAGGTGTATTTTTGAAATTCCACGCTGGGGTAGTCCGTACTTTGCTTATGCTGTGTGACACTCAGGCTGCCAGCGCGGCGCCGTCTAGGTGCGCGCACTGCAGCCCCTGAGAACTGCAGTTGTGGCTCAGCAGCCACACAGGCTTAGTCAGGGTGCGCGCATTTAGCTGAAGGGGTGCGCGCACCTAGACGGCGCCGGGTTTTCTAGTCATCTGACTAAGGGGATATCGATGTATCAGAGGTTATGCCGCCACACGAGGGGTCAATCCAACATCATACATAATTCCTATGCTTCCTGTGTCACGATGTGTATTTTGGGTAGCTGGGCGTGTATATAGCGTGTGATGCCTATAGTTATATCCTTATAGCTGATTTCAGTATAAGGATGTACAGGGACTCAGAGCGGGGGTCAGATGCAACTCAAGACAATACAACACCCAATCAAAACGCCTCACAGAATCAGAGCTCGTGACATCCTGCTGTCACGATATGTATTTTAGGTAGCTGGGCGTGTATATGGCGTGTGATGGCTATAGCTATATCCTTCTAGCTGGTTTCAGTATAAGGATGTAGAGGGACTAAGAGCGGGGATCATATGCAACTTAGAATATACACACACCCAATCAAAACGCCTCACAGAATCAGAGCTCGTGACACCTGCCGCGGCCCTTGAAAGAAGATGCATGAAATCGTGCGGGGCAGTGAGGGGAGAAACTGTCGATTCAACAGCAAGTACGGATTAGGAAACATTAGCTGTGATAGCTGGCCTCAGTTGTGGGGTGACACGGAAGCTTGCACCAGTGGGCGCTGAATTTATATCGCTTGCCCCGCACACACCCTATCAGCGTCAAATCGTAGCAGGGCAGACTGGTCCCGTCTATGCAGGTTACTAAAAGCTGACAGGATGATCTGTGCATTTCAGGTGTTAGTTGTAGCTGAGCTTTCTGTCTTACCTTATACAATTATGACTAGATTGGGCATAATATCTGTAGCTTATTATGTGGAAGGTTATAGTAACTAATAGGTAATTGAAATTATATGATATAGCGACTCTATATCTGTAGTTAGACTTAAATTAGCCAGATAGAGGCAGAGCGGGCCGATTCCTTAGTACTAATTGGATAATCTGTATTATCTCTTTCCGTATTTTTTAATTGCCTATTGCAGGTATTAGTTATAATTAGAGCTAGCTATTCTGTTTTAGGCTATTACTGCCTAACATACAGCCTGCACTAATATTAAGATAATATCCTATAGATATTAAGCTGATGTAATTTCTTTAAAAGTAGACCTATAAGTTACTAGTTTACTAGTAGTAGCTAAAGTAGATAAAACTGACAGAATATAGTATTTTCTTAGCTAATATTACTAGAAATATATTAAGCTATTGCTGCTTAATATCTAAACCTATAGTAACACTAAAATAGTTTATACACTTTACTATTTAAACTGTATATTTCCTCAGTTAAGCTAATATAGCTTTGTAGGGGGTTATAGAGGTGGATCTAGAAGGGGAGACTATTCTGTTATTATTGCAGCCTAAGAGCTTTTAGTGTTATAGGGTAAGAAGGAATAACACTAGATAGTAAGTAGGGCTTAGATTATTACAGCTTATCTATAATTATATATAATAGTAAAAGAGCTAAAGTTTAAGTACTTATTTCTATTTTATAATATTATAACTTAAGTTAGTAATGTATTTAATAAGTGAGTGCTGTAGATAAGTAAGTACTATATATATATTATATATTTAAAAATTTAAAATTTTAACAGGTTTAAAATAGCTTATATAGCTTTAGAACTTTAAAGAAATTAAACTTACATATTTAATTAAGAAATTAATAAGCTAGTTTTTTTTAGATTTTTAAAAAAGATTGTTAAATAAGTTATAAGAAAAAATAGTTAAAAAAAACAGTATAAATTTTATACTGTTAGTACTGTAACAGGCAGTTAGGGATACTTAAGCTAGCTAGTTGCTAGTAGGGATATCTTTAGAGTGGCTTGAATAAGGTTAAAAGGGGAGGTTAGTACTATTATAGGAGAGGAATTATTATTATCTTTCTTTTATTAGAGATTCTTCTAAGAAGTTAGAGAGGCTAAAAGGGCTTAAAGCTGCTAGAAAGTCTATTAATTTATTACCTTTATTTTTAAGAGATTTATTTAAGTCTATTTTAATAGTTACTATAATTCTTATTCTGCCTCTATTTTTAACCTTCCTTAGATATCAGACTGCTATAGGCTCTATTAATATCTTGCTAGCAAACTTTTCTGTAACTAATCTGATATTCTATTTTATTAGATACTTTCCTACTAGGAGATATAAGCTTCAGATTAACTTAATCTTATATATATAATTTAGTACAGCTTTAGGCTGACTAGCTAAAATACCTAAGTAATAATTCTCTATATATCTCCCTAGAGTAAGTTAATAAGTTAGGTGTTATTTCTGTCTCTTTTTGCTGCTAAAGTACTATAAGTATATATAGCTTAAAACAGTCTTAAAAGTAATATATATTATAAATAAGTTAGATTTAAAATTTAAGCTATTTTAAACTTAGTTTAAACTTTTAAAAATTATTTTAAAATTACAATTTAAAGTAAAAATCTTATTATAATACTTACTTATCTATAGTATTTATTTATGTAATATATAATAATTAATAGTATTTTAAATATTTATTTATAAATAGTTTAAAACTTTAATAATGTACTTAATAAGTATATATTGTATCTAAGTATATATCATACTTATACTATATATTTTAAAAGCTAAATCTTAAATTTTCTAAAATAGCCTATATATATCTAAGATTTTTAGTAATTTAATTTTAAATATTTAACTAAAAAGTTAATAAGCTAGTACTTTTTTAGACTTTTAAAAAAAATTATTAAAATAGTTATAAATAAAAATAGTAAAAAATACAGTATGAATCTTATACTATTAGTGCTATAAGTATATATAACTTAAATTTTTTTTTAAAAAATAGTATATATTATAAATAAGCTATATATAAAATTATAGCTCTTTTAGGCTTAGTTTAAATCTTTAGAAATTATTTTAAAATTAAGATTTAAGGTAAAAATCTTAATATAATATATACTTAAATATAATATATACTTATTAAGTATATTATAGCTATTAAATTTAAAAAAAAACCAAAAAAAATATAGTATAAATAAGATTTTTCTTAATAACTTTATAAAACTTTTTTTTAAAAAATTTAGAAAAATTTATAATTAATATTTATTATATAGTTAATAAAACTTATTTTAAAACTTAAAGTTATTTAGATTATTTTTAAATTTTAGAGAATTATTTTAACTTAAAGTATAAATACTAAAAAATTATAAGTGCAGTATATACTTAAATGCAGTATATACTTATTAAGTATATTATAAATAGAGCTTTTTTATTATAATTATAAAGCTTTTTATATTATAATACAGCTAGTATAACTATAGTATATTATAATAATCTAATAACTATAAGACTAAAATATTAAGTAGTAATTGCAATAACTGTAATAAGCTGTATATATATATCTAACTTATAATATAGTAACTTACTATTAAATAGAAAGGGGTTATATATAAATTTATAGGCCCTAATATTATATATAAATATATAAGATATCTTAGGGGTAGAGATACTTCTTTAGATATAATAATAGAATAGAAATATTAACTAATTTAACATTAATAGACTGAATATCTATACTATTTAATACTTACTAATAAAGGCTTTATAAGCCTTTAGTAAGTAACTGTATTATATATATAAAAATCTTATATAAGATAAAAAGATATTTCTTTTATTTCTTATCTAATAAATATATAAATATTATATATAATAAGTATATAGTATATCTAAATATATAACTTATTTTCAATTTATACTTAAAACAGTACTTTTTTAAAAATTCTTTAAAAATTCAAACTATACTTAAAATAACTTATATTTTAAATAACATACTTAATAAGTATATATTGCATCTAAGTATATATTGTATTAAAATTTTTACCTTAAATCTTAATTTTAAAATAATTTCTAAAGATTTAAACTAAGTCTAAAAGAGCTATAATTTTATATATATAGCTTATTTATAATATATACTATTTTTAAAAAAAATTTTTAAGCTATATATACTTATAGCACTAGTAGTGTAAAATTCACACTGTATTTTTTACTATTTTTATTTATAACTACCTTAATAATTTTTTTAAAAATCTAAAAAAGTACTAGCTTATTAACTTTTTAGTTAAATATTTAAAATTAAATTACTAAAAATCTTAGATATATATAGGCTGTTTTAGAAAATTTAAGATTTAGCTTTTAAGGTATATAGTATAAGTGCAATATATACTTAGATGTAATATATACTTATTAAGTATATTATATTAAAAGAAGACCTCTTTTAAAAGGAAAAAAAGTAAAAAGAAGTTAAAGGTAATTTAAAGCTAAATACTCTCTATATTAATTTTATTACTTTAAAGTTCTTAAAAATTAAAAAAGATTTAAATCTCTATAATAAGTAGCTTAAAAATATATAGGAATCTATTAAAGGTATCTTTATAGAAGAAGAATCTGCTATTTTTCTATAAATCTTATTTAATAAGAAAGCTATATTAACTTAAAACTTTAAAGAAATTAGAGAAGTTAACCTTAAGGTAGCTTTACTATAAGTTATTAAGGTTATTTCCTATATAGTTTAATAAGTAGGTAATATACTAATTTCTTATAAATTTCTAAAGAAAGTTATTAACTTATTAAGAATATAAATAAAGAAGGGGATTTTAAAAGAAAGTTATATAGCTTATAGAAATCTGTAGATACTAGTTATAAAGAAGAATAGAAATTTATATCTTATTAACTTAATAAAGAGATATAATATCTATATTATTAGAAATAGCCTTATTAGGCTAGCTATAGATAATTTCTCTATTAAATTTATAATATATTAAATACTATTAATCTTAGACTTTTTTTCTAACTATAATTAAATCTTTCTAATTAAGAAAAGTTAAGATTTAATAATAATTAGTATCTCTTTTAAGCTGCTAAGAATAACTAAGCTTCCTTAAGAGGTAATAAACTTTATAGCTTAATTTTTAAAAGTTATAATATAAATTCTATTTAATCTGTTACTAGATATAGCTAGAGCCTTTATAGATAATATAGAAGTTAAAAGGCTACAGTTTAATTATAAAAGTAAAAAGTTACTTTTAAATATTAGATAATTTATTTTAAAATATCTAATTAATTTAAATAAAATCCTATTAAATATAAAACTAATAAGCTATATAATCTCTACTAAAAAAGTTAATCTATTATTAAAAGACAGCAGAGATAGTAAGTTTTATTTATAATACTAATAGCTATAAACCTATAGAAGCTAAAACTTTAAAGATTCTAAAATAGAAATATTACTATAACTTAATAACGTATATAATAAGCAAGTAAGCCAGACAAGTAAGTAAGCCACCTAACTACACTATCACTTAGAAATATCAAATAAAACAACCATAACGTCTAAAACCAATTAAAATCAATCTCTATCCTCTTTTTCAAATATATCTACATCAATTTCACAAGTACGCGCATTATGCCCGGGTTGCCTGCATCTTCCACATTGCCGTTCCCTCATCTCCGTCTGTCTCTTCCGACCACTACTTTACTGCGTTTCCTGCTGTATCTATTTAGCGATTTCCCTCTGATCTTGTAGCTCCTGCCCCTCAGCTACTGTTATACTCCCTGAAAGCCGAAGATGTGTTTTTTTCGCCCTGCGCCGCCGACTAAGTGTTGTATTTGCCTCCCGAAGCTTATTGACTTCAGCCTTCAATAGTGCCATCTGATGCATTATTCCTTGCGCCCCCTTTGCAAATTGATCTATAGCAGCTAAAATCGACGTTAGAGAGCTACTTTAATAATATCTGATTTAACTTTTAATAAAATCTATTTGTGAAGTAGCTTTAATTGGGTTATTTGGGGTTTTTGGAACCTAGAGGTTGGGCAGTTTGATTTCCCCCTCTGTAGGCGATGGAGTCCGTAACTTTACATCTAATTGAGAAAGCACACTTTCCGGATCGTATGGAACAAGCCCTGTGCCTCGAAAACCTCTCTAGATGTTTTTTTCTGACATTGCGCTTTGGAATGCAGCTTGAAACGCGGGAAAGAAGTCAACCTTAGTGATATAAGTGATTCGGCTCTTTATCATATCCTCAATTTGTCGGCTATAGGCCTGCTTGAGCGGGCTAAAGCAGCCAACATCAAGTGGCTGGAGAATATAAGATGAATGTAGCGGCATACAGAGAGTAATGATATTATTCTCCTTGCAGAAGAGCTCGAATTCGGTCGAATGATGACTTTTATGTCCATCCAGGATAAGAAGACAATAAGAGCCGGAAGAACGCGACTTTGAATGTTTATCGAAGTGTTTGATCCATTCTAGGCCTCTCTCATTTGTTGTCTAGCTGTTATCTGAGGTTGCAATAACCCAATCTTGAGGTAGGGTCCTTTTGTTATACCAGGCTGCAAGATGATATTGGCCTGTAACAATAATAAACAGCAGAATCGCCCACCCTTAGGAATTGACGCCCTGGATTACAGTAACCCATTCTCTATCTTCTGGCTATACTATTTTTGGTCTTCTACGTCGTTCAGCACTTATCATAACCATTCCGGTCAAGATAATTCCCATTATAAATCCAGTCTCATTAAAATTATAGATATCTAAGTCGACGATACTATATTTCGCAATTGTATTCTGTACAAGCTGAAACCAGCCCCAAATAATATCAGGATCTTCGCATTGGGCCCTTTGATAGTCATATTTACGCATAAAACGCGTCTTCAGCTCTAGTTGTCGCTTGACAAAGTTTGAAGCCCAGCGCTTGCCGACCGGAGGCGCGTCGCAGTCAGCGAGTAATCGATTGGCTATATCTTCCACATCACAAAGCCGGGGAGGAAATGATCGCGAATCTAGATCAAGGGCATACTCAACAATTGTCTGCTCTTCTAGATCTGAAAGCTTATGCGATTTGGGTATAGTATTACGTCGGGAGGCTGTTCCTTGAAGCCGTCGGTTAAGTGTAGCCCGACTGACTGTATAGATCTTTGCGGCGGATCGTGCGCTTAGATTTGGGTCGTTTTGAATAGCTTGAATAGCTAAGAGCATATTCTTTTCGTTATTGGGTGAACTTATTATTGTGGGTTGAGGAATGTTCATTTGAATGAGGGTGGTGGCGAAATTGTGGTTAGGTGGCTCATGTTAGATTGGACTATGTACGGAGCATGTGCCGGGCACTGCCCGAATAGGAAGGCGGTCCGAGCAGCCTATTGGCTAGATGCCTCAGGCCCCCACGTTTAGTAGTGACTGCAACACTTACGCGGTTACAGCCGGGAGACCTCCCAGCCACACACACACACAATATACACATCATTAAGTCATCTGAGTGCCATACTAGCTTTCCGACAGCTCACTTGCTTGTCTGACTTACTCGCTTATTATACACGTTAAATATTAGAACTTTCTTAAAGATTATTAGCTACTATAAAATCTAGGTCCGTTATTATATATATAAATTATAAGTCCCCTAACCAGATTATTAAAGAAAGAGACGCCTTAAAATTAGTTAGCTGCTAAGTAAAGTACTATAGATATTTTAAAGTAAATAATTATAAAAGTTCTAATTCTAGTCTTATTAGATATTTCTCTAGCTAGAGGACTTATTATCTTAATAATAGATATATTAATTAAAGGTTAAAGTGTAGTTCTAATATAAGTTAAAAATAGAAAGTGTTATCTAGCTAGATATAAATCTAGGATATAGATAGAAGCAGAATGCTATTATAACACTATAAAGCTAGAATATAAGGGCATATTATATATTATTAGATACTTATAAATATAGCTATATAATATTTACTTTATTTTAAAGATAGATTCCAGAGTTCTAATTAATTAAATTAATAATAAGATAAATAACATCTCTGTAATAATAGTAATTTAATAGATTAGTTATATCTTGCTATTTAATATCTCTATTAAGTGTATCTCAGGTAATAAGAACTTTATAGTAAATAGTCTTTTAAGAAAACTGGAAGAAAAGTTTAATTAGATAGATAGGGAAGCTGAGGGAGATATAGAGGATTTTATTAATACCTATATTAATGTTAATATTTAAAGGGAATTAGAGGAAAAGCTAGAAGATAACTACTTAAAATTATAGCTGGATTTTATAAATTTCCTAATAACGTTAGAAGGAATTTACTAACTAATAATATATATATCTGTTTCTTTCTTACCTTACTTTTTACTAACTGCCTTCTCTAATACTAATTTCCTATCTTAAAGAAACCTAAATACCCTACTGCATATAATAGGCTTATATATATACTAAGTAATATTATAACTACAGGCATACTATAACTTCACCCTATAAATCCCTTTATGCTAATATGAAATCACTTCTTTAAAATGCCTTATAGACTCTCTATTAGCTATTTTACACCTTAAAGCTTCAGAAGGAGCTTCTTAATAAGAAATTTAAAGAAGAAATTAACTTTAAAGCCCGCTGCATTTATAATAAATATCATTATCTATAACTAATTAATATAACTGAAAAGATATTATAGAAAGGGCTTGCCCTTATATATAAGTAATAGCTTATAGCTAAGAGATTGAGGTTATATATAACGGTTGTATTCTCTAGACTGCCGTAGACATAGTCTAGGGTAGGCAAGAGACGGGTTGCTGGTGGATAAACCGTAGGTTTATGTTAGCAGAGCGGTTAGGGCGTCAACTTACTGGTAAGTGTTACGTCTGGTAATGGTCAAGCACAGTGATACGTAGCGAGTCAAGGTGATTGAGGTAACCAAGTTGTATTGATAGCTGAGTAGCTGCCCATGGTGAATGTGCACTACTCAGTCGGCTATATAGTTACGGGGAATGCTGGATTATGAGGATCATCTAATGATCCTAATGATTCTCATGCCCCTAGATCACTACGATCATCTAACGATCGAGGTGATCCGTGTATAATAGGGTGGAATAAGTGGGTACGCCGTCAGCGTACGTGACGGGGTCGGGGCCTAGTCCGACATGGGTCATGACATTATATCTAATTAAATATCCTATTAGTAACTATACCGGTGCCTTTAATGCCCAATTTAGTCTTCCTTATAAGCATATAATTTATAATAAATATCTTAAGGTTAAAGGTATTAGAAAGGATAGAAAAGTTATTACTTTGCAAGCCTTTAAGATTTCCTAGTTTAATAACTAGTAAGTTATTTATACTGACCTTATAAGTATCCCTAATCCAGTTTTCTATATAATTTACTAAGAGTATAGTATAAGCTTGACCTATATTAATAAATTCGCGACTCTAAGATCATCCCTCGAAGAAGGCAGCTGCAAAATGCCGCCCTTCTAATATTACAGCTGTCAGACAGTACGGGTATTCGGTCCATTGATGTTAAATCAGTTGATTGTTCTCTTCTGTTGTTGTATCTGGGGAAGTGTCTCTGCCCCTGAGATATGTCATGTATCCACATGTAATATTAGGACCCATAATTCCGCACGTGACCCCCTTTCTGTTCAACAACAGCCAACAACACAGTCAACGTCGCAGTTACAGCTAACAAGGCCATCGCAGCCTCTAATGCAGTTAACACCAGCAACACCGCAAGGGCCTATAACACCAACGCCGACGAGGCAGTTACGGCGCCGGGGAACTGGCCTACAGGCTAATAACCTTGATATATTATCACAGGCTATTCGAGGCATCCTAGGGATAAAATAATGCAAATACAGCCGGCAGACGCATTAGGCCAGCAAGGCGTAATACAACAGCCTATTATTCTGCAAGTTAATATATAGTCCCGGATAATCCAGCAGTCAGCCGCATCACAGATTGAGATA
Source organism: Ilyonectria mors-panacis (assembly GCA_002991585.1). NCBI lineage: Eukaryota > Fungi > Ascomycota > Sordariomycetes > Hypocreales > Nectriaceae > Ilyonectria > Ilyonectria mors-panacis. The sequence continues at coordinate 929,966 of PPHJ01000067.1, forward strand.
GAGAGGCTGCTCTCAGGATTTAAGTGCTTTAGTTCCCCACAGTTATCTTAACAAGGTCCTCATCCCGGCCCAAGAGAATATCCGCGTTCCTTCCCTATACCCGGAAGTCGACCTTCTGTAGGGGACTTACTCCCTTCTATTGAGACTAACAGTCCTAGGTCTTTCTTACAGAGCTTGGCATTATAGGCAGATACCATAGTTGTAGAGGGCTATGAGGAGAGTCAGCCAAAACGTCCAAGACGTCGGCATCGGGTCAGGGGGGGTAGGCTTCCGTACAAGCAACGCATCGTCTTCGAGTAATAGTATAGTATAGTTGTTGAAATCTTCAATCAAGGATATCACGTAGTCTGTTAGCATTTCCTAATTAGGAAATGAAGTTGAGAGTGTGATACCTTATTCGGCAGGCGGTCAGGACCCATGTAATACTATTCCTAATTAGGCTAACACACAGGGAGCCGAAGAGATTGCACAGGGAGCCGAAGCGTACTCAGAGCAAGTCCGGCCCGAAAAGGCCCCGACCAAAACTCCGTCCAGCTCGTGCGTCCAGAGCCGGGAGCACGCTTCCAGCTCTCGCCGATACACCAAGCCGTCGAAATCAAAGATCCTCACGGGTACTGGCTTGCACCATTGATCAAGCCTCCAGGCCTTGTGGTGCGGTGGGCTCTTAGTATGCACGAGCATTTGGCTCAGAACTGGATGCTTCTGCATGAGAGCTTGGCCCAGCTCGTCCTCTAAGTTGGAGAGCGAGAACTGGCGACTGGCGGGGACTCCCGGTCGGGACTTTCCCAGTTTCAAATCAAAGACTTGCATGATTCCGTACACCTTATCTTCCTCCCGCTCTGATTTTCGGCGACGGGCTGCGGCGAGCAGGGCCATAGGGTGGTCCTGGAAAAGAGCGCTGATACCGGACGAGTCCGCCGTCTCGCTTATGGCGAGATCGCCAGCTTTCCGACAGGGCTCGTTGTCATTGATGACTTTTATGACACCAACGACAAAGTTTTGCAGCCACTCCAGCGACAAGACCGATGCCGGTTGTCTGTTCGGACTTACTAATCGCTCTCGCGCCTGACCAAGGGCATCCCGCACCGCCTGAAGCTCTGCGTTATCCAACGAACCGCTATCCTGCAGAAAATTCCTCACTAGGGCTGACTCCATCAGTGCGGCTAGGGGTCCTCTATCGTCCGGTTCTTGAGCAGGTTCTGGTATCAACACAACACTTCCATCGCTCGCCAAGACTATGCCATCCTTGCGCAGGAACGCCTCTTGGAGGGTCCAGGTTGACGTCCACCACTTGTCGGATATGAAGCGTTGGATATGGACCGCGAGAGATCGAAAGCCATCCTTGTTCTCGGGAGTTAAATTCTTCGTGATATCCCCGGCCGTCGCAAATTTCCACTGTTCCCTGATCGTTGTGAACCAGTCGGTGTGCCAGCTGGGCGAGTGGGAGGTTAACCAGACATAAACTCGGCGCGCACCGCGGAATATTGTAGCTTGTCTTCCCACTTCGATTGCCATCTCGAGTGAGTCCCTGGTCTGATCGATGCAGGCGATATCAATCCATACAAATTCCACTGGCCAGGCAAGTTGGTGAGCAGCCCTCTATGTCGCTGGAAAATATTCCTCCAGCTTACCTTCGGCGTCTCTGCACACGTTTCTAACCGCTCGTTCGAATGAATCACTGGAGAAGTGATCGGGGGATATTCTTGGAACATCCCAGGCCGCGGCGTCGCCGAAGCTGAAATTCAACGCGGGTCCAACGGAAGGCAGATCATTCTCTTTCAATCTCCAACGCCCCCAGGTGTACGAAACCGCAGCGTAGTGCGGCTGTGGGAAGTCACCATACAGATCTCCAGGGCACCAGGGATATGAAACCAAACTGTTTGGCGTGACATGAAGCAGTCTTCGGGCCATTTGCAATCGTCTTGCCAAGAAGCACTGCTGACGCCCGAATGCGACAAGGAAGGCATTTCGGTACGCGGGAGATGGAGAACTAGTATGTGAGGCGGAACCGTGGTCTCCCTGAGAAGCACGTTCTATATCGGCGGTATACTTCCTGGCATTCTTCAAGGCGACGTTCTGTAAAGCACTTATACACTGCACTCACCGACTCGCTCCGAAGGATGACACTTTGCGGTTTCGGCTGTTGTGGTTGTGGCTTCGCATGTCAACTCCGCCTTGAGGATACATGCATCTCGGATTGCCCATGCTCACAAAAACACCGTCCCGGCACACAAATAATTGGCTCGCTTATTGAAGGCATAGGGTGATCGTCAGCTGAGTTGGCGCTGCTCCGGGGCAGTGCATGCAGAAAAACTGCTCACGAGACATCATACCACCAATCACCAGACGTTCGTCGCGTACCCCGCATGCTGCTGCGTGGCGCGGGGCTTTGTAAATATGTATGTTGGAGGCGTAACGTCTGCATCGTTCTCCTGCATCTGTGAATCGCTACGCCGTATCGGAAATTTCAAGCCTCATTTCTTCTCACCAAAAATCCCTCATACGCCGCATCATCTTTGTCCAGTCCAAGAAATATGCCACGATTTCTCACGAATTTTTGGGAGACCGCCAGCTACCAAGGCATCCTCGTGACCCCAGACCAACAGCCCCCGTTTTCTCCATCTCCTTCATTTCTGACCAAGATGTCTGACAGCAGCGTCTTCGCTGCGCTTGGTTCCGTCCTTGGATACGTGGGAGCCGAGGCGGCCACCAAGCAAGTGTTCGAGCCTCTCCTCTGGCCACAGCGCGCCAACTCCAACCTCACGCTCGGATCGGCCCCCCTGTTAGCTCTGCTATCGCCAATGGGCGGGCCGTTGCACAAAATTTGTTTGGAAACCCTCGATGTCCTATTCGGCCATGGCCTATTTAAGGGGCCTCGGACAGGCCACATGCTCGGGACCGCATTTTTCCCCAAATTGGGCTGGAATTACACCATCTGGGGGGAAAACGGAGAAGAGGTTAAGACGGAAGAGTTGCGCAATGGCCTCTGGGTCCTCGCAATCAGGGACATCCCGATACCCATAATGGGCCAACCAGATTCAGACCGAGCCTCTGACGGCAGCACTGAGAAGGAAATCACGGCTACTGTCCCCATGCGAGCGATGGTTGCAGTCAGCCACTTAACCCTCGCCAAGGCCACCGACGACGACAAGGCATCAAGTCTCCCTTTTGTCTCCGAGGGGGTCAAGATGCCGAACATCCGCACATTCGCCGCCATTTGCATCGCCGAATTTACTGCCATCTTCGTCGCCATCGGTCTCTCCGTAGCCTACCAGTCACTATGGGCGATATGGTGGCTAGCGCCGCTTATCCTCCGTCTGCTCAGCGCAGTGTTTGCGTTAGACCGCCAGGCAGTACTGCCGCTAAAGCCAGATGTCCTAAAGGAGCAATCTTACGACTTTGAGGTACACTGCCCGCAGTCAGAAGGAAACTTCATACTCATTACGGGGCCGCGGTCGGTGGTGGATCAGTTCTTCGTCCACTACGGACATCCTGTGCGGAATCGGACTCGGGAGCTCGTGCAACTCGTCATCGTTGTTATGCTTGGTGCCGTGTTTTCGATTGGACTCTTTGCTTCCGTGATCTGGATGTCCATCGAGGTGCAGTATGTCTGGCTCTGCCATCAACTGTACGCCGTCCTGGCCATGCTCGTGAAGCGGTATTGCTACAGCGGGAACAGTACTACAACAGAGGCCAGGATTGCGAAACAGCTTGGAAGAGGAATGAAGGCGGAGAATCTCGATAGCGATCAGGCGGAGACGTCGATTCTCTTTGGGCAAGAGCGAAGCGGCTCGGGAACCGTTAAGGCCAGCCTCACCGTCACATACCATAATCGATACCTCGAAGGCAAAGCATGTATGGATAGGCTTCTTCGACGCTCTCCGTAGTAGTTTGGCATTTTGGGCGAGTCACTTAAGAATTAAATGTATTTCGATATTGAATAGTTGTTGGATAGCTTATGTGGCCATTTGATGACCTCGAACATGTGTGTATTGTGTATATGTTGACTGTGGCTCCCGCCCCTTGAGGTCAGGGAGGTCCAGCTCTGGCGAGCCATACCCGCACAGCCCCGTACACGCACAGCTGGTCTCATTAGTCAGCAATAGCACCATAAATCCCCCCCTAAGTGCCCTAAGGGCCCTGTATTTATGGGCTATCTTGACCACGTAAAATACAGCATTTTGCACCCCTTCTATGGCCTTCTCTAAGACATTTACTACAGGTAGGTAATTTCTTTTCCAGCGGCTCCTGCGGCTCGGGCTCTTGGGCTTGCTGGGGCTCTCGTAGCTGCTGGCGGGGGGCTCTCGGGGCTGCTGGGGTCCGTGGTTGTGGTAGGAAAATCGGGCTTCAGTGCGATGTTTGAGATGCCACAATTCGTAAGAGTCTTCGTTAGCTAGAATTGAAAATTGGCAGCCTTGACGCCAGCGATTGCAAGCATATAAAATAGTAGGTCGCTCAGAGCCATGCTAAAATGAACGTAAGCGGCGAATAATAAATTTATAGCTACTAACTGCTACGTAAATTATAAGATCTAAGTGAAGATCTTCTTGCGAGGTATAAAGCTGTTCAGGTGGGAGGTCCATTGTTGTTAGAGGGCTTTTAGAGCACTTAGGGAGGGGATTTATAGTGCTATTGCTGACTAATGAGACCAGCTGTGCGTGTATAAATGAATGAATGAAATTTATATTCCGCCCGGGAGGACTAGGTGCGCTAGGCTATTTACAGTTCTAAGTTTAATTGTTCGCATCTTCCAGAAGCTCCACACTCCTCCTTATCCGCTGATCGTCTCGCCTCGCTTGACTCTGTGTGACAGGCCTGCTTGAAGGCCAATTTCTCCAAGTGTTCAGCGTCTTATCTTTAGCAGCTGAAGCTTAGTCTGTTAACTTGAGGCTGTTTGATATTAGTATTACTAGGTTTGGCTACTAATTTAATTAGTTAATATATTATCAGTCTGATTTGTATTAAGTCTCCTCATATCTGTAGTAAACTTAATTGCTACCTGCACCGCCTATAGGTTAAGTGCCTATTTTAAGCTATCTGATTGTCACAGCCCAGTCTACATAAGACCACATGACGCTGACTAACCACATCTGGCCCTATTAATTTCTCACCAATTACACAAGGATCACAGTCGTATAGGAACTGCACGCTCCTGAATTACAACGATCCTAGATTATGACGATCCCAGATTATAGCAATCCTGATTACTGTAATCCCCAGACCCTATAATCCCACTTAGTATATATATATATTTATTTAGCACTTTTATAGAGATAGCCTTACTAGCTATTAATATATTTAGTTATATTAAATCTACTATTTTACTATTACTAGACCGTAACCTATATTGCTTACTATAACGTTCTGATTTACTTAATTATCAAACTTATATACCTTAAACCTACTCTAGACCCCTAGTGTAAGCTTAACTATTATACTGATACTGTCTTTCTTTTTAAAAAGAATGAGAGGTTTTCTATCTTTATTTGTCTGATTCTTTATATCTCTTCTTATTATATATCTCACTTTAATATTAAAATAGAAAATGTTCTATTATCTCTACTGCTTATCTATAGTTATATACATTTATAGTTATATATATCTATAGTTAACGTATATAATAAGCGAGTGTCACAGATAAATAAGTGTTATAAAAATCCTAACTCTTACTTTTTAAATTACTATAAAATCACAATATAACTTCAAATTAATTAAAACTAATTACTACACTCTTCCTTAGATATCTTAATAATAACCTAATAGGTCCTTATATTATAACCAGCTTTTCTATAAGTTTTACAGCACCTTTCCCTTAGTATCGCTAACCTCACCTAACCACTACTTCTTAACGATTTAGCTACTACCTACACATTAACATCCCTCTAATCCATCTTATCCCTCCCCTTATCTAAAGTCATCTTCCCTTCTTTATATAGGTGGGTTCTTTTCGCTCTATACTACTTACTAAAAGTCTTATTTGCCTGCTGAAGAATCTAGACCTTAGACTTTAATAAGGCATTCTGATATATTATTGTCTTTATTCCTTTTAAAAATAACTTAAGTACCTTAAGAATTAATACTGAAGAGCTGCTCTAATATCTTTTTATTTATCTTTTAAGATATTTAAACTGTAAGCTAGCCTTAAGTACTATCTTTAGGGTCTTTAAGACCTAAGGGTTAAAGAGGCTAGCCTCCTTAATAACTAGCGTTAGAGTCTATAGCTGTATATTAAGCTTTAATATAATATTTTTTAAACTTAAAGGAATAAGGCTAGCTCTTTAAAAACCTCCTTTAATATTGCTCTTTATTATAGCAGTATTATAGGCGGCATAAAAAGCTAGAAAGAACTCAGTTTTTAAAATATAGATTATAGAGTATCTAATTAATTACTTAATTACTTAACTATAGGCTATTTTAAATAGCCTAAAGCACCTAATATTAAGAGACTAAAATAGATAAAATAAATAAGACAGTATATAAAGCATAATAATATAGTTCTCTTTATAATATTTCTTAAAGTTAATAGAGTAGTAACTTTTATACCTATTAAGAATCAGAAGATAATAGCAACTAATTAATTAATTCTTTATATACTAATTAAAGTGCTTAAGCTACTTAAAACCTATCTTATTATTAGTCCAGCTATTTTAAGTTATTATAATTACCTAATTGCTTAAGAGGTTACTTTTCTAGTACTAACTGGCAAGATAATATTAGTCTGTAACTACAATAAATAGCTAGATCGTCCAGCCTTCTATATTAATCGCCTGAATAACTATAACCTATTTTCAGTTTCCAAACTGAACTAATTTTAAGTTTCTATATCTTTCTGCACCTATAATAACTATTCTACTTATAATTATACCTATTATAAAGCCAGTCTTATTAAAGTTATAGATATCAGCTAGATCGATACTATATTTCGCAATTATATTCTCTATAAGCTGAAACTAATTACAAATAATAGTTAGATCTTTATATTTAGCCCTCTAATAGTTATATTTACGAAAAAAATACATCTTAAGGTCTGATTGTCGCCTGACGAAGTTAGAAGCCCAGCACTTACCGATAGGTAACGTATTGCGGTCGGCAAGCAGTCAGTTAGCCATTTCTTTAACACTATGCAGTCGCAGGGGAAATCCTTATGAATCTAAGTTAAGGATAAATTAAATAATAATCTATTCCTCTAGATCGGTCAGTCGATGTAAGTTAGGAATAGTATCGCATTGAGATTAAATGCTATACTGTTGGCGATATAAGGTACGGTAGTAAACTTCATAGATCTCTATAGTATGTCGGATACTTAATTTTAGGTTATTTTTGAATAGCTTGAAGGGCAAGAAGGATCCTAGCCTTATCTTAAACCTGTAGCATATTAGATGGTTGGGAATCAATTAATTATGTTAAGAAGATGTAGGTTTTGGGATTTTTGTGACACTCGCTTGTCTGTAACACTCGCTTATTATATACGTTATTATACTTTATAATTATATATTCTCTATAAGCCTAAACTAATTATAAATAATAGTTAAATCTTTATATTTAACTTTCTAATAGTTATATTTATAGAAAAAATATATCTTAAGCTCTTAATATTACTTAATAAAGTTAGAAGCCTAGCACTTACTAAGGCAGGCCGTCTGGAACTCTTGAGCTAGCTGGTCAGACAGCCAAGCTAGCTGGATTCAGCTCATATTCAGTCCACAATCTAGGCTGACAGCCTAGCCTAGAGACGGAATACTAGTGAGGTGGGTCATCTGAGACTCTTAAAGTCTAGAACCTTAGACTAGCTAGCTGCTAGAGCAGCCAAGCTGGCTGGAATCAGCTCGTATTCGGACTGTTATCTGACTAGACTTCCAGCCTAACTTTGAGACAGGACATAAAAAGCTGTTAAGCAGCCAGCTAGCTAGAGGGATCATCCATCAATTATCCTTTCTTTTCTTGAGAGATAGCAGACTAAAGATATCTGAATTTCTTCCTTCTTTGACTTTATTGATTGCTTCGACCCCTCAGCGAGACCTTGCCGTCTGCTGCCCGGATCATCCTATTTGCCTTGCCAACCTGACCTTTCTTGTGGTCCGGGCAGTCAGCAGTCCTTCCAGCAGCTTCCTTATCGATACCCTTAATAGGCTACCGATTTGGGGTTGTTTTCTTCCTCTTCGTCCCTTTTGCCTGCTAAATTACCAACAGGTAATATATCGCAGTTAGCAAGCAGCTAGTTAGCTATTTCTTTAATATTACGTAGTTGCAGAGGAAATCCTCGCAAATCTAAGTCAAGAATAAATTAAATAATGACCTTTTCCTCTAGATCGGATAGTCGACGTAATTGGGGGATCTAATCGCGTCGAAATTAAATGCTATTCTGCCGGCGATGTAGCCTATGTTCATTAATCTTATAGATGCCTGCAGCGCGTTGTATGCTTAGTTTTGGGTTATTTTGAAGGGCTTAAAGAGCTAGAAGGGTCTTTTACTTAGTATTTGATTGTGATATGCTAAGATGTTAAGATTTGATTAATTGAATGAGAAGTTAGATGAAAGAGGGAAAAGTGCGATGTACACTTGGATGTAACGTATGCTTATTAAGTATGTTATATTTATATTATATTTCTGATATGTTGGACATTTGAATTTTAATCTCTTAAAATTCCTCTCACAGAACCTTCAACTAATTAGAGCCACTAACTAGCACGCCATGTATTGCCCTATAGGGTAGGTCAAACTTCCCTAACACCACAATTAGAAGTTAGATATATGAAAACTCAAGCTAAAGAACTACCCAGTCAACGTCCTGCGCCTTAGGGATGTAAATAACCTCCGTGCCCTCATGATATGCCTGAAAAGTTCCAATCTTTACAAATCTTCTAGGGGACGAGTGTATTTCTCCAACGGCTCTAAGAACGACTCCTTGAACAGAATGGCCGATTTTAACAGTACCATCACCAGAACGGACATTTGATTTGATTGTTCCGTCCATGACAACGACCATATGTACCTCGAACTTCCTTGACTTGGTCCATGCATGAAGATCCTGGACAAGTTGTTGGGTGGAATTCTCAGGCCATTTTCCCGGAACGTCTCCTAACTGCACTGACTCTCGCTCACTGCTTGCTTCTTGCAGCGAGCTTGGAACAAAGCCCCTGAAACGGGTCTCCAGCGATGTTGGATTGGCCTCGATGTTTTGAATCGTGCTTGAAGATAGGATGCATGCTTTCTTGATGTACACCTTGCCGCAACTAGTACAATCCCAGGAGGATACAGAGTCATGGGCAACATTAAACTTTGCGGGTCCTGTTTTAGGAGGAGAGAGGTAGGAATGACCGATTTCGCTGAATGGGAGAAGCGACCCCCTTAGATCCCCAGTAAGGTAGAAAAAGCAAATCAGCTCCGCATCCCGGGTCTCAAATTGACCCGCAGTGATTCGAACGCGATCCACTTGATCTGAGTTCGGTACCTTGACAGATAAGAAGAATTCTCCAGGAAAATGTTGGCGAACTTCCTGAATAAATCGCCCCGGGTATTTTCCAAGAAATAGATCCTGGTCTGGTTCATAATTTCCGGACCGGACTTCATCGTACCAATTGACAGCACCAATGGCAGACATGATTGCTTCTGCTCGTCGTTCCTGACAATACCGCCGATCGCCTAGTCGAAGGATATCCGCCTGAGAAAGGTCCAGAAGCTCGTCCATGCCGGTGGATCTGGACCAGTCGGATACTTCAGACATTTCTTCGGAGATATCAGATTCGCCCTCAGCCCCGACATTGCCTTTGCACAGTCTGTAAACACAAATGAATCCGTTGAGTGGAATTTTTTGGTCGTCATTCAGGGAAAGAATATTGAACTTGGATGTAGCAAGCCACATGTCGGATCTCAGGCATACTTCTTGTAGCGTCCACAGGGAAGTGAACCAAGAGTTTACCTGTGGAAATCTGATGTCACTGCCAGTCGCGGACACTGCGACGTCCTTGGTAGCTATGAAGTAGTCCTCGATGGAGCGCACCTTAGCTGTATCCGTGACCGTGATAAGACCGGTTCGTTTGTTCATGGTTCGTTTGTCCTCGGTTCGTTTGGCCACGATTCGTTGTGCAACCTTTGTTTTGGCTTCATCACGTTTCAATGCTTCATCTGACTGAGCAGGAAGGCGCAAAGCTGATAGACTCAGCCACTGGAAGAGTTCCTTCAAGCAGGAGAGATCTTCGAGGTCATGGAACCATGCAATGACCGTCTTTGCATTGCGGAAAATGGCGCCTTGAATCGAAATTTCATGCCGTTTAATATCCTGGTCATCCTGGCTCAAAACGTTCTGCCCTCGCCGTCCTGGCCTTCTCCCCTATCGATTCCTTGAGGGATACAAACTAGATCCAACCACACGTACTTAGTGGCAATCTTGTTTCTGAGGGTTTGTAGGTCTTGGGGCAGCTGTTCCACACCAAAGCGTTGGTTGCAGGGGGCCTTATACTCCAAGGCATCAGGTATTCTCACTCCTTCACCCTTTTTCCATTCCTCCCATTTTGCCCACCGACCCCATGTGTGACTGATGGCGGTGTAAGCTGGCAGCTCGCCTAGTTCTCTTGTTATGACTGTTTTCGATTGTTTCTAGATCCCATAGGTATTCGGGCCACTCAGCCAGTTTATCGGTCCGTTCCTGACTTTCGTGTTGTTTATTAAGCCACGAGCATGCCTTCAGCAGTGGGCCCCGACTGACTGTCCGAGGATTCTCAGGGTCGGAGGAATTGGTCGAGTAAATCCAAGGACAGTTTTCCGTGTAGTCTGAGATAGGTGGAGGTTGACGAATTTGCATACTGAGCCGTAAGCAATACATTCCGGCTTGCTGACAGTACGCTTGATGGACAGCCATTTGACGTGCAGCACTGAGGGCGTGGTATTCTTGGGATTCTCCGCTTAAGTATGTTTCTGGATTGCCAAATTCATAAACGAACAGTTGCCATAGCGACTCCGTGTAGCCATATCTGTCGGAGTTGAAGTCAAACTGAAATTGCTGGTCAGAGGTATGGTGCGGCGATCCTAGAATCCTGTGATGCGTTGTAATACATCTCCACAGTTCACTGTGGGCTTGAAAATCGCGTGTCTGGTGTTCCTCTAAAAGAGTCCTTGAGAGTTGGATAGTGTCGCGGAGAAAGCTCAAGGGAATTGAAGGGTCTTGAAATGCAGCTGTCCACCAGTCAAAGAGCAGACCGTAAGATGTCCGTTGCTCCTCGCTCAAGACCGGCATGTGTACATTGGCAACAAGAAATTGAAGGCGATACCAATTGGTAAGAGCTCGAATAGGGTCCATGTTTGCTTGGTCTGAGTTGGGCAAGGGGGTACTTTGTAGGTTATCCTGGCCCTGAACGGTACCAAAGCGGTCTTCCACAACTCTCCCAAGAGGCCGCTCTGCAGACAGGTTTCTCAGCCTTGGAAGGTCGATTGTAAGGTTATAAATTGACCTTGACATGATGTTTTTTAGGTCGTAGCCTGTAGGGATTTTAAGCCAGAGAAGAGTTTAGTTCTCTGAAGAAGCGCTTGAAGTTAACTGATAAGTATAGGATGAAAATTGTTGCCGATAGATGATTCCCTGAGGGTAGATTTATATATTTGAAGTGTTATTATGCTGTAAATTATTATTAAAGCAAGTTTTAAGGTCTAAAACTCAAAAGGGAAGAAACCTCGGCATCTTTCGGAGCTGCGAATGCATCAGAAGGGCCGCTTCTCGTGACGGCGTCGCTTATGTTGCATATGTAGGGGGCCTCAAAACTCGTCGAGCGAATCGCATCACTGTTCTCAAGACAAAAAAAAAAGGGGGGGCGGTCAGCAAGGATCTGAAGTTGGTGGGATGAAGAAGACGCAGCCGCAGCGGTCGAGAACGAGAGAAGTGCAACAAGGGAAGAGCAAACAGGAGCCCAGGCCCCCCCCCCCCCCTCCCCGGCCAACTATGCTGTTTCCCCCCTCTCCGCGGCAGAAACAACATGGGGGTGGTTGAACCTGGTTACCCAAGCCTGGTGCGCTGGTAGCCTGAGTGTCACTTAGCATAAGCAAAGTACGGACTACCTCAGCGTGGAATTTCAAGAATACACCTTTATAGCTACTTTATGCATCGACACTGCCTATTTCGCCGTGAAGGCGTGTCCTGGCCCCTATCCCGTCACTACTATCGCGCCACTACGCCATCCCAGCCAATCATAAACCCCTGACTTCTACACCTTCCTTTTTCACCATAATCGCGGATATGCTGTTATGATCTGAGCCCCCACTTGCAGTCTGGCCTTATTCCTCCTTACCTCAGAGATCGATCCACAATCCACAACACCAAAAGTTATCAGACTGCAATAACGACGGAATGGTCTCCTCTCCCAGATCTACCCCTGCGACCCCCCTAGTAAGCTACTTCAGCTGGACTGAGGTAACGTGCAGTTCAGATAGTAAAGTGTATAACTGTTTTAGTGTTATTACAGGTTTAAGCATCAGGTAATAATAAGTTAATAAATTTCTAGTAATATTAGCTAAGAAAATGCTACATCCTGCTAGTTTTATCTGCCTTAGCTACTGCTAGTAGATAAGTAACTTATAGGTCTACTTTCAAGGAACCTACGTTAGCTTAACATCTATAGGATGTTAACTAAGGTAATATATAACTGGGATAAATAAAGTGCATTGCCACTTTCACGCTACCCACTAGTGCAACCTTCCCTGTCACCTTACAACTGAGGCAAGATTCTACAGCTAATGATTCCCTGTCTGTCCCCTCTTTACCCTGCTACATTTCCCCTCTCGCCCCGCTAAGTAACTTACCGAGCTAGACAAATACCTTCTTAAGCTTTCAGGTTACTTCCCTGCATTTGTCAGTCTATTATAAGGATGACCCTAGATGAGATGAGGGTGTTAATTCCGGATCTGCATCAACTATACTATAATAAATCATAATGTAGGTCGTGCCATGAGGCATGGCCTGCTTTAGGTTAGTATGCCAGACGGGGGCTTTTAATAACAAAGTTAAGGAACTGGGAACTTGCTCGCCCGGCAGTAAAAGGTGGAGGCCTAGGCCGGGCCGGGCCGGGCCGGGCTGGGGTTGACGTTGGGGTATGGTAGGCAGGCAAAACTAGATTCCTCGGATTCACCAGCATGAGGCTGTAACGGAGTTACTCGTTCTGGTCACTCCGTCTAACTACCCCTCTAGCTATTCGAAGCCCTCTAAGCTACAACTACATAGACCTGGGGGGCCTCAATGAAACGATGACGGGAACCGGCTAATTTTTAAGGCCCCCCAAATAGGATCAGGTGATATGATTTCAGGTGGCTTGTGTGACGTTTTGTTTGTTTGTTTGTATATTTTTCGTCCGGGGGCCATGAAGGCCCGTGAAGTCCCCTATTGGGGCACAGGACGTGCTGAGCTGAAACTATCTACAATTGCTGTCGCATACGACCTTGCCTCTGATACCCACAAAGGCCACTTGCAGCAACGGGGAGCACTATGTATTGCTCATCCCCTAAGGGCACTTCTCTACTCGTAGCCCATCCCTACGGTAGTTTCAGGCACATCATCTAGGACGTCAATGCAGGTGATCTAGGCCAAGTTCCCATGTAACTGCCACTCCATCTAGTCCATCCAGCATATCATCGGCTCAAAGGCGCGTTCTTTCAAGAGGGCATCCCGTCAGCGGGAACAGATCCCTCCCCAGCCCAGAATTCTCTTGCACAGATAGATCAAATAGCTTTTCCACACCCTAGAGCAGGAAGTCTATGTCCTCTAAGATCGCTAGTAGCTGCGACTAGAGCTGTGCATCCTTGGGGAAAACCCTCACAGGAGAAAAACCCAAGGCGGCCGGCACGCTGCTTTTGTGGGGGAGGCAATCGGCCCTCTCCACGGTCTCCAGGCAAGCTCTGTACCATTTTGACTCAGCGGTTTATGTCTGGTGGCCTCACCTAGTGAGACAAATCGTCGGGGCCCGGTTGTATTCAGGCAGCAGCCGAAGCTGCAGAAGAAAGAGGTTCTCTGGGCAGTGCGGAACTGCAGGAGGTCGGTCATGTAGCTTGAAGCTACAAAAGGCAGGGAGGCATTGAGACCTCGGTATAGAGAGGTCCCAAGAGGTCCCCAAGAGGTCGAGCAGCTGATGGCTGCTTGTGTTGTCTGGGCAGTCGAAGCTGCAGAGGT